>JAKGSA010000507.1:0-99184 GCA_033558755.1 Philaethria dido
ACCAAAAAAGAAAGAAAACATAAAGTTTAGTACACAAAGGTGGACATATCTCTAAAAGAGATCTCTACCAGTCAACCCGTGGAAGTGGATGAGTGCATAACAGCGGGATAGAGCATCTGTGCAAGATCACAAAAAAAAAAAGAGAAAAAATGAATACAAATTTACTAATAGATATAAATAACATATATAAATAAATAAAAATAAATATATACAAATAAACATACACATAGATACATAAATAATACATATATTTACACACTAAATCTATTGTATACATATATATATATATATATATACATACATATTCTTTTTACTTATATATTCATGTCATTGTTCGTCAATATCTGTTTGTACAACATTAACAATTTATATATGTTTATTCTCCAGTTTGCATATTTTTTATAGTTATATATTTTTTTTTACACTGAATAGACATATCACGTGACTAGAGCTGAAAATTTGAGTCTACATTCTTTATTAGCACAGCGAAACTATGGAACTCATTGCCGGCTACTGTTTTTCCTAAGTCATTCAATATGGGGGTCCTCAAATCAAGAGTCAATAGGTTCTTTCTAGGCAAACGTGCATTATCGTAGACCGCATTAATGCTTACCATCAGACTTTGATGCGGTCAAACGTTAGCCTATCAATCATAAAAGAAAAAAATCCATATCTTTTTCATTTTCATAGAAATCTCGAGAAATCCTTTTTCTTAGTGTTCTTTCACTCTCTAAAAAGAGTATCTATGTCCAATAGTTTTGCCTGTATTTTGTCTAATAGTCACTATATATTTAACAAATAAACCTTATGAGATTTTGACACCTCATATGTAAAATATTGTAACTTTATTTTACCAATGCTACACTAAAGAAAAACATTAAACAATAACAATAGCGGACATTGTCATATATCTCTTAAGCAATTAAATAAAAATTTTGATACAATCTTTGTCCAGCCATAAATTTATTTGACAAAACATAGTATGTGGATTATACAATAGCAATTACTCGCATAGATCATGTAAAGAAATTATATAGGTAATATTGTATCTAAAAATTATGCTATTATGTTATGTCAATTACCTTAAGTCCTCCATATTTCTTCCAATACTGCCAACAAGGTCCACACAATCTATATTGTAAATGCTGTGGACCCCAGGCATACCACTGGTTTGAATTTGTTACTGAAATTATTAAATATAAAATCAAACACTAAGTTAAATACATAACAAATATATCCAGCTAGCATATAATATATATCAATAGCATTGTTGTTAACACAGATAGTATAATTTTCAAGAATTAAATTATTAACACAAAATATATACAATTTTTATTTCATAATGCCAAAAAAATTAAATTTCAGGTATTATTATTTTCCAAATATCCATTTAAGATGCAGGGTCATATATATATACATAAACTTCCTTATGTAAGATTTATATCTACAATTACAAAAAAGAGACGTAACGTCTTCATTGAGATAATTTTACAATCTATTTTTAGACAGAATAATATATATAGTTAGAAGAAATGTACCTTGGCAGGATGCGCAGAGGCTGGGCGGGATGGCGGGGGAGTGCCGTTAGTGCCGCCGTTGAGGACGGCGCCTTTACCTAACGCTCCCGGGCATTGTATCAGCGCCGTGTTCTTACTTGTTACTGTAAATAAATGACCACACAAAATTCCTTTACTACAACATCATGAAAACTTAATTAAAGAAAATATTTTATAAAAAAGCAGTATTAATTATAAAATGAAAATATAATATAAAACTAAAGCGCAAAATAATAATAATATGTAAGAGTAACTGTGTGTCGGTACAAACACTCACTAGTTGGGAATGTACACTTGCTTCAACTTGGACTCGGCCTCGACGGCTTTGACGCGCTTCTGCTGCACGTAGCGGTCCGTCGTCTTCCACATGTAGTAGTACTCCACTAGATTCTTTAGCGTCTTCCATGGCAACTGTAATTACATGTAATATTTCATGTACATGTCATTCTACAATTTATTTTAACTAAACTTAAAGTATGAAAGATTAATAAAATTAAGCATATGATTATGACATAATATTTATTATTAGTTCATAAATATGATGTACATTATGTATAATCAATAGAATTTATACATAGCTCTATTACAAATGGAATGGAACAAAGGGAATGGAATGGTTAAGTGCAAAAGTAAAAATCCATATTGACTGTCAATAACAAGTACTGTAACCCGATTAACATCATGTCATTTCTCATGAGATTATCATTCTGAATAGTTATGAAAATGATAAATCAAAAACTATAAGTTACAAAATGTAAACAATACCCCTATAGTAGTAACAAAACTCACATAGTCCTGTCGTATATCAGTGAAGTCCTTTCCATATTTGTCGAGGGCCTCCTCAAAGAGGTTCGCCTCGGAGGCGGACCACTCCTCCATCTCGTCGCGGCAGAGCACCGGCCCCGACGCCGGCACCAGCGACGACAGTGCCGCCTCTATGCTGTAACCGGACTTGTGCAGCGTGTCCATTGCGTGGAACTGTACAAAAACAACATATTATGATAAAATTATGATGATATAGTGATTAGGAATTTTATTGGTAGTATTCTATTGGCAAATAGTAATAACAAATAAGTTGGACAACAAGTGCTTCAAACAACTATATTAAAATAATATGAATAATTTCTTTAAAGAATTGGCTTTTGGAATTATATTCACATAGTTCTCAAAGTTTAAATTAAACAAACATTAAATTAAACTTTTTTCAACTAATAAATAATAAGGTTTGGAACATTTTAAAGTAGTCTGCTGCTAACTTAAAAATGTTGAAAACATTGGTTCAAACATATATATGCTCAAAATGTTTACATTTAGTATGTGTAATAGATACAAAAAACTTACAAGATATAGAGCATTTCATGTCAAGTTAGTTAAGTTCAAGGAAAAACTTTGTTGTAGTACAATACAAAACATCAAAATTCATCAAAACACAAAAATAAAAATAGAATTTAGAGATAATTATATATTAATAACTTATTTAAATTAATTATTAATTTTAATATTAGGTAATTAATTAATTCTCTTAGTAATTAAAATATAGAAAAATATAGATTTTTAATATTTTATTAAACAAATTACATATTCGATCAACAATGATCAGGTGTACTATATTTATAAATGTCCCTGAAGTTAATTGCCACGCATAAAACTCGTGTCATTTTATTGTTTGCAATTACGTTAGTAAAGTTTATCATCTCAAATGTAATTTCTTAGGTTTCTGTTCGATAATAACACAAAAATGCATCGTCATATGCCAACAATGTTCAAATTCAAATATATATTATTGTTTTCCATATATTGCTAAAATTTTTAAGTTCGAGTCGATTATCTCTATCATGATCTATCTACTACCTATGTAGTCTTTATATAGTACCCTATATCACAATTTTCAATAAAATTAAAAAACATGCAAAGGAATAAATACCATAATCTATGATTTTTAACACTTACAAAAAACAAAGAAGACCAAATAAATTAGATAAACAATAATTTGAATTCGTTATAATAATATTCTTAGTAAGAGAGAACCTAATGTCCAAAAACACACCCTTCTCCATTTTCTGCTCGAATTCGATGCATTGGTTGGTGAGTGGCGAAACTCAACTTCGCGCTTTCCTTACCAGAGCGGAGAAATAAAAAAAAATGAAATAATTCCTCAAACGAAAATCGAATCTACACCCGCTCGCTAATGCAGTCATACGCTGTCCCTCTACTACGGTAGTCTCATAAATTAATATTCGATACCCCGAAAAAAGCAAGTACAGCAAGCTTCAAGAATATTAGACACTAAAAATGCTACAATATTTTACAACACAATATGAATACTAAGTGATAGGTGGTGTAGTACTCACAAGTGTGATGTCCCGGCTGGCGGCCGCGGCGGACATGTGTAGGGAGGGCTGCTTGACGCTGGAGGAGCAGTCGAGGGCGCGCGCGAACGTGCCCACCGAGCGCGCCACCACCAGGAACTGGTCGATCTGCCGGTCCGACAGCCCGTGCGCCGGCGTCCACACCAGCGTCTCCAGCTCGCTGCTCTTGCGCGTGTCCTCCTCGCCTGGAACACCAGTTACATACTATTAATATATTAAGTTTTTATTCGAGCTTCACATTTTTTGTCGCATAACAGAATAGTTAGAGAGAACCTGAACCAAATTAGTGACAAAACAACATTCAATGCCGCGCGTTGTCAGAAATATAATAATATCCCCGAGAGGGAATCGAACCCATAACCACTCGCGTTAACAGTTAGACTCTCCACGTTAACCTCAAATATATACCAAATTTCCAACACACATGTTTACTTTTAAATTATTATAAGGTGGCTTAAGCTTTAATTGTGACTCTAAGAATTCGTAATCAATAAGGAAATATCATATTTAAAAAATATTTTTTTAAATTTAATATAAAGCATAAAAATGCTTTATATTATAAATTTAATATTAACTAATTTTATAATAGAATATTAATAATATCATTTAAAATTTATAATAACCATTTATCAATAGGTATAGGTATAGATAGTGCATAGTACGCAGATTTTCTCACAGTTATCTATTTAAATTGCATACATGGCAAATGTGTTTTAGTTCTATGTTACATTTGTGAAACTAACAAAAATATTTTAAATAAGGTGATAATTAGATACAAAGTGGCTAACAAAGTGTTTTTTTTATTAGACAAAAACATTTTCCCATGAGAAAATTTAAAATTGCGTAATGATAAAACCACTTAGCAATTTGCAAGCTATTTGAAAAAAAAAGGAGTTCACCTAGAGGCACTGATTGTCAAGTTGCCATTTAAGTATTAATAAAAAATAAGTTAGTACAGATTAATGATAATATTTATGAAACATGAGATGAATTGTTTAAACTATGAGGTAGATATCCTACAAACAAAGTTTATATATATATATATATATACATATTTTAAGATATATCAAGATTTTTTTTTAACTTCACGCAGTATCCCGCATATAGTGGGGTAGGCAGAGAGAACCTGAGAACCTTGTATTAGGACACTCCGTTCTCCACTTTCCTTTCTCCACTTTCCTTTCTCCACTTTGATTGGATTTTGAGGCATCAAAATCAAAAACAGATATTAAAAAGAATTCAGTTACTTTTTGCAAAAAAATACTTCAAAAAAATAAGTGGCACACTGGTCTGTGAAAAGTATAGATGGATATGAATTAATTTAATTCACCCTAATTAAACTAAATAAACTTACCTTCTTTTAATAAATTAGTTACTTCAGTCTGATATCTACTTCCAACTTTGATTTCTCCCTTATCTGCTAATAAAGTCTTTTGTGAAGGATCAAATACTAAACAATAAAAAAATGCGTCCTGAAACAAAGAGATAAAGAGTTTTAAATAAAATGTTTCAAAAGAGTGTTAAAGTATAAAATGCAAAGTAGATTAAAAATAAACTATTGATAATGTCTAATTATTCGTTCTTTTTGTGTATTTATCACCTAAAACAATATATAAATTTTCCCACAGTAACAGTTAGTTGGCGCGGACGGCATTATTAATTCAGCATATTTATATTATCTTAATTCAAGTTTTTACACATTTAAATTATTATAAAATGCGTTTATTTAAATTCGCAATTAAAATAAAACTTAAATAAAGGACAGACATTGCGTTTTGTAACAAGTTCTATAACTTGTCTATGACAAATGAAGTGTGTAAAAGGTTGAAATATGAATTTGTTAGACATGACGTTTAAAAATAATCACCGAATAAAAAAAATAATATGATATATAAAATAATAAAAAACAAATATTAAAGTTTGTTACATCAACTTACTACACCAACTTGTTATCCCGACGGGTCCCGAAATATTCGGTAATAATAATATGATTAAATTTAATATCAATCTTTATATGGCGCTCGTAATAAAGCAAACAGGAAGCTCGGACAGCGATACGAGATAGTCGGCAAGTGCATGCTCATTTCCTTATTAGTTGGCGTAGATGGAATATTATTGGAGTTACGATTCGTACCGGACGTAGACGAACGTAAATACATATATACGTATAATATATGACATTTTGTTGAGTTTAAATATTTACAAATTTCAATTCTATACATGAATTCTATCATAAATTTGTTTGTTCACGTTTTTGTAAGAAAGACAAGGACAAGGTAACAGCAGTGACGCTATCTAATTTGCATTTAGTGTTCGATAGCACTTTGAAAAGACCGAATTCATTTTAGCTGCATAAAACTACAGCTGCGTCGGAATCGATCCGACGATCCAAACACTTCACGCACAAGAACGTATCCACAATATTTTAACGCAACAAATATAGGCATTTCTCATTGCTACTCTTAAAATGTCAAGGTTGTAAATAATAATAACATTATAATTGTATTAAAAAAAAATATATATCTATGACATTTCAAATATGTATACTAATATGTCATGCAGGTTATTGAGCATTATTGCAGGTAAAATTAAAAAAAGTTTCATATAATAATGAGACACAATGTGGTGTGTTGTTCCTGTTGCGGGCTGCGGTACATACTCACATCCTTATTGAGATAGCTGAGCAGCGACTCTGTCTCGTTGAGGAGTGTGACGGTACATTTGCCGCGTATGTGTGTGGCGGGCAACGTCTCCACGTGCCGTGAAAGGAAGAGTTCGCGGTGTTTCGCTTGGTGCCGCTGCTTCGGCGCTAGCCCGTCTGTGCCTGGGAGATCCGTAGATTCTTCCTCCATCGCCACTAAAATAGATAATTGTAATAACATTTAGATATGACAATAAAAGTACCAAACAAAGAAAAAATCCCTACTTATATTATAAATGCGAAAGTAACTCTGTCTGTCTGTCTGTTACGCTTTCACGTCTAAGCCACTGAACCGACTTTGATGAAATTCGGTATGAAGGTAGAACTGAACTTGGGAAAGGACATAGGATATTTTTTATCGCGAAAAAATTTTTATGCAAAAAAGAAATATTATTTTTTATAATTTTTTTTTTGACAAATAGTCTAGACCTTGGGAAAGACTATAGGCTACTCCTTACACGTCGCGCGATATAACCGATTTCCACGCGGGCGAAGCCGCGGGCGGAAAGCTAGTTCTATATAAATCATTCAATCATTGCTGCGGTGTGAAAGACACACTTCCTCTTTTGTATTTTTCATACAAGTGCTTGTAAATTTTAGCAGCCATCTTGACTTTATTATCTATCGAACTATATTAAGTTTTTGTTTTATTGAGTTAATAAAATCATCAATCTATTGGTTTAAATATTTGTGTAAAGTGAAAAAGAAAATAATTTACTAATACATATATATAGCACACTTTTTTAATTGACTGGCTTTGTTAATTAGAAAGTATAAATTATTAAAAAACGAAAAGGCCGTGGTAGCAGTATAGTAATAAAAAAAATGCTTTGTAAAATCGAGAATTTACATGTTGCAAATAAAGTCATTACAAATACAGACAACATTTAGAATTAAAAATGTGCGCTTAAAACCGAATACGATGTGTTAACTATTACAGCGTTGTGACCGCAAAGAATGAGGTAGTTGCGAAATAAATTATAACAAAAGAGGATAAAACTAAGTTATCGTTCGAAGTGTTTGTAATAAGATTTATATTACAACTGAGCCAAAAACTGCAAAACTATCTTTAACCTGGCGCACCCGCCGCGAAACTTCCCGCCGCGATGAATTCAGTTTCATCATGCGATGGTACAGGGAGTGGCCTACTAATCTACCCCAAAGGTCTAGACTGTATCAAGTGATTAAATGGTTTTGGAACTATGGCAAAAGTTGTGAACGAGGTTTAGTTTAGCAATCATACATGATTTTATGTTTGACAATAAGGAACTTACATACAAACTTACATCCCCTATTTCAGTTCAGTTCAATCTATCTTCATATCGAATTTCATCAAAATCGGTTAAGTGATTTAGGCGTGAAAAGCCGCCAGCGGAGCAAACAGACACAGTTACTTTCGCATTTATAATATTAGTAAGGATAAAATACATTAACATCAGTATTCCGCATATAGCAGGGTAGGCACAAGGGACTCCGGGGAACTTATAGTGTTAAAGACACTCCGTTCCCCACTTTCCGCCGACTTTTTTTATTGTAAGTCGTTAAATATCAAGCTGATACTCAATACAGCATAATTCAAAAATAAAATATATAATTAAATTAAAATTATAATATATAATAAAATTACATCTATACTCATATAATTTAAATATTAACCACATTAACAAACACTGGTAGTTGGTTGTACTTAATTCCCATGAATCATGTTTGCCATTAGTAAGAGCGCATGCCATTATAATAACGTAAGCGGTGCAAAATAGATTTGTTGGTGGGGATATTGCCGGTATTGATATTATAAACGCAGCTAACCTTCCTAGGAACGAGAAGTCGTACTAGTTGTATATAATAATTTATTCGATTATGATGATGTTTGCAATGAGATGATACATGAGAATTTAAAAATTAATAGATTACGATACGTAAGCCTCATAAGTGCAAGTATTGGCACAGCAGCCCAGCAGACGGCGACGGCGGCGCGCGGTCACGGCCAGGTGCGTTGCAAGAAACGTGCTTTCACGTCAGCTTATAGTACATGCACTTGATCTGCCGCCATTGCGGCCACGCGTACGCTCGTATCACAACATGTCTGCCGACTCGATCCATTTGTATAATAAATCAGTTATTATTTAGAAGTAGAGATTATATTTACATTTCATATTACTAGACAAATATGAAAAAAACGTTAATTTAGAGACGAAGCAATTTCTTATCTATTTAGATAAGCACTGAGAGAATTGGAATGAAAAAAAAATATTATAATAAATTTCATATAAAATATAATTCTGATATAAGTTAACCTTACAATACTGATCTATCATTTTAATTACACTATATGCGCGACGTTAAACCACCACATACATACATGCCTTATATGTAGTTTGTATCATAAAAGCTCGTCTGGATCGGAGTAGGACCCATTCTAGTATAAATTATATTAGAATTGTCTTTATTTTGTGCGAAAAATCGAATACGCTGCATGCTTGCGTGCATTATGGTCCAAGTTTTTAATTACTTTATAGTTACCTGGTACAGACTTTGGTATAGGTACGAACTAGGTCATATTGATATTTCATTCATTATGTTAAATTAAAAGTTGGCGATATCGAGGACCGGTTTAAGTTAAGATGGCTTTTGTGTGGTGACGCGGCGCGTGCGGTCGGAGGGTGGGGGCCGGGTGTCGAGGGGTAGTACCGGCTACTTATTATTACCACGCAGTCTCACGCAGACACCTCATTAATACTATATATATATTTTATAATACGTGCAATAAATGTGTACGACACTAACTTAGGGATCGAGCAATTACGTATGGTTATCAAATTTTTATGAGAGTTTTAAAAATTAATAGTTACTATTAAGCTCTTTATCGCTTTAAATGTATAGCTTAAAATAAACGCACCTAAAGTGAACGTAGATTAAAAACTATGGTTGGGAAAAAACGATCGATAGAAACAAACAGTTAAAATAAAGTAAAAGATGTATCGCCAAACATCGTCCATTTAGCTCGAATTGGATACAGTAAGGCCATTATTGGCATTAGTAGAAAGGGGGAGGGGAACAAAAAGATTGGATGTTAAGGCAAGCGGCGCATTAATTCCAGTGGCAATACTTGGCTGAAGCGCTATAATGTAGAATCTGAAAATTTTATTGCTTTTCGAGCTTGTTTTTTAATCAATAATAATAAAAAAAACAATTTTATATAGGTATATTAAGGTAAAATTTACGTATGAAAGTTGATTTGTCCTATTTCGTCAATTTTAGCGCCAATTTCTTTTAAATTATGTGAATTTTTATCATTTCTACTATACTAAAACATTAATCAGGATAGTAAAATTTATACTACTATAACCTTCAAGAATTTGAAAAAAAAACTTAATGATCGTTGTATTTCTGCATTAAGGGTAAAAGAATCTAGATTCAAGGAACACCGTTCTCCTTCGTGTTCGAATCCAAGATGGGTATTGAGTTCGATCTCAATGCCGCGTTATTAGCGAAGCGAAGTAATGAAAATAATTTAATTATAATCATACCTTCCAGAAGGAATTGAAATAACTACCACCATTTAGTCACAGGAACCAGGAAAAATATGTTAAGATATATAAGATATAAGAGTATAGAAAATAATGTACGAATGGATGTGGGTATTAAAAATACTCTGTGAGGAATAGCAAATGCCTACCCTCCTTATTTTTTTTTTATTTTACGAAAAAAAAAACACATCCGTTATTTTCTATAACAATTTATTTAAATAAAATTTAACTTTACTTTTTTTTTCGATTTTATCTGATGTTATGTATGTGATTTTTATTGTATTTTTGAAAGTATTCAATGACGCAAGCTCTTTGCACGCTTCGTTACACCGAGATGCAAACATGAAAGTATTATAGGAACATAGTCGTATTTATTCCTTTTAAGATCATATAAATATAATATATGAAACTGTAAAGATCACTGGATAAAGCAGAAATGTCAGAGTATTATTTTGATAACGATCACATTAAGTTATAAAAACGATTCAATAAAATTTGTATTTTTTCCCAGCTTAACGGTTTTTCCATATAGCAAGGGTGCAAGGTCCTAGTGTCTCAACACTAGATTGTCTACTTTGTTCTTGAATTAGAAACATTACGAGTTGAGTAGAGGAGCCTAACGCGGCACTTTGTCTTATCAGAGTGATAATTATTCCTTGAAGAAAGCACCGAACACTTAACCATCGCACGTAGAATCAACGCTGTCTCACTGCGCCACGATGGCCTTAGATTGGATTAGTCTTAAGTTTTGTTTTCTCCGTCTGTATATTGTTTTACATACAATAAAATGAATAATACAATAAAAGATTTTTTTTTCAACTTCACGTTCTACCTTGCTATATGCGTATCCCGCATATAGCAAGGTAGGCAGAGGAAACCTGAGAACCTAGTGTTAAGACACTCCGTTCTCTTTCAATAATTCCGCTCCGCCGCGCTTTGCCTTGTTACCAAACCCAGGAAATGAAAATACTAAACTTTACATTTCCTGGAGTAGGAATCGATCCCACAACCTGTCGCGTTTACAGACGCACGCTTGTGCATCTGCGCCACGACAGGCATTTATAATAAATGTATTTAAACGTAAAACTATTATAATGTTACACTTCTTAGATTTCTTTTGTAAATACGTTTTTTATATAATAAAAACCGTAGTTTGATTTAAAAAATAATTATTACTATGATGATGTTGCCATAAACTTGTCTAATCGATGAAGCTATTTAAATTTTAGAGTTGATTTTTGAATTACATAAGAATAACGGGATCCGCAAAATGCGGTCTTGATCGTAATATTCTTGGAAACAAGCAAGCAAACAAGTGGAATGTAGAATCACGACATCGATGTCCCGAGTAACTCATGAATATAAAATATTACGTCGCATAAGTACGTACTTTTTGCTAGATGAGTTGTGTTAGTTGCTATCCATGGTGCTTTTTCGTAGATTAGACATAAGATTTATGTTTCATATGAATCTATCTAATATAATATCTGAGATCTGCTATTATGGGTGAGTTGAGAAATGTGTATTATTTTCATCAGGTATATTTATCTAAAATTAATAAGAATTATAATTTATAACAAATATTATAAATAATCTTTTAATATTTAGATTTTACGGTAGAAATATATGGTCTAGGCATGATGAACACCATGTCAATAAAAGCAGTATTTTACAAACAAGTACATAAGCAAGCTTTGTTCTAATACAGGTGGGGCGCAGTGTATCACTCCTTATCTTATCTTTCTGCTATGGTGGCATTGTCAGCGCCGAAGATTCAAGATTGGGTCTATTTAGCTTTATTTTGGAGCCTGAGTAATAAACACGTTACCGAAATATATATTTTAAGTAGATATTAGATACGGTGGACAAGAGAATACGCTATAATTTTTGTTTATAATTGAATATTATCTATTATTGTGATGCATTCTCTAAAAATAGTAAGTAATTTTTTTAATAATTGAACAAATGTCGCGGTATTGTTTATGCTACATTTACAGAATTCTTTCGGCAATTTTAATAACTTTGGATTATGGATACACACGCGTCACTACGCAACTAATTAAAGCGTAGGCAAAGAGAAAATGGCAATCTGTGGAGCCCCCCCTGCTAGTGGGGGGGTCGGTTACGTGTGCCCCCTTGGGGTGGTTGGGTGTATGGTTTTTCTGCTCGGGCATCCTTTGCTTACTTATTGATCCAGTCAAATGTGTGGAGGTGGCGCGGTGGGTGGCGCGCCCGACCCCTCTCCCCCGAAGGGGGTACGTCCAAATAAATCTGCCCGCCCGCGAAACACCGCAGTGACAACAGTGGCCACCGGTAAGATGTGGCCGCAGTCTCTAACCTAGGCTTATCTCAAAAGACATGAATATATTGGCGGACATATGGGTCTAATATCGTTTTCTATAAATATATGAAACCGAATGCCATTTTAATTGAAATCATTTCTATCGGAAGGTAGCGGCGGGCGCGACCTTAGAAACAGGCATGCGCGCGACCGCTGAGGTACCTAGTGTTAAACCGCGACGCCTCTGCTATTTTCATAGGGGTCAACGACATTTACTACTAAATAAAAGATATAACTTAACATTTGTAACAACAAGAATTTGTTATTCAAAACAAGATATTCAACACGTAACCTACTCTTAATAATGATGATGTATTTGTATAATTGATATTCAAATGACTAAATTTATTTACTATTCACCGTGTTTGAATATCAGAATAGTGAAATGATGTTTGAAGTTTATTAAACATAAAAAAATACTAGCTAAACTTGCACCTTTCGTTATCTTAAGTATTTAAAAAAGAATTTAAATGTCATAAATAATCTACAAACATACATACGAAATCATCCGAAACACATTGACTACTTAAGCGTCATAATATTGTATTTTTTTTTAAATATTATAAAAATATATAATTATTTATGGTAGATACATACATACATAGCTTTACGCTGTATTCCGCATGTAGCAGAGTAGGTAGATTATGGTAGATATCAACGGTAACTATAGAAGAGGCAAATCTTTAAACATGATCCGGCTATCCCTTGTAAAAACGCCAAGGAATGCCAAAGCTTCAAGTACCAATTTGTAGATGAATGGACGGTTAAACTTCGAGTATTATAATTTTCATTTTTGGCCAAACAATATCAACAATGTTTCTCTATCGTTTCAGAATTATACAAACAAAAAAAAACGTATTTATGAATAAACAACCAATTTTTTGATAGTATTGTGATAGGTTTAAACATATAACAACAACAAAAATATAGACAAAAAAATATCTAAGTACTACGTATACTCGTATATAAGTAACAATTACTATTGCTAGTCAGTCATAAATTATCTTTATAGGCCACAGGATGAGATGAGTGGCACAATGACTTCCTACAATATAAATTATTATATAACGCACAATCTAATACATTACCTCCTCATAACAAGATACTTCAGGCAACAATCTTTTCATTTTGTTAAATATACCAATCAATACAATATGTAAAGAGAAATCCCCCGCTGCGTTTCTGTGTGCGATTTTCTCAAGAGATAATTTAACAAATTTTGGCGTGTTATAAAAAATGGAATATATTCACAGGTTCGATTCCTACTCCAGGAAATGGAATTTTTCATTTCCTGGGTTTGGTAACAAGGCAAAGCGCGGCGTTGAGTTGCGCCACATAGCACGAAATGCCTCAACTCGGCGGAAAGTGGGGAACGGAGTGTCTTAACACTAGGTTCCCTCTGCCTACCCTGCTATATGCGGGATATAGCGTGCACTTGTGTATGTATGTATGTATGTATGCATGAGAGCTTTAAAATGAGAATTAAGTAATTGAGTGTCTTGTGGACCCCACTGGCGTGATTTTGTTTAACAAATTTTAATTTTTCCGTTCTGATCTAGATGTGTTTTCATGAATTTTAAATTGCCTTTAGACGCCCTCTTGACTGAAAGGTTGTTAAGAATTATTAATAATTCTGTCTAGTTCGCAAGATTAGGCATTAATGTTTATAATATTTTCATATTAGTAGTATACTGATATGCCTTGACAAATTCTGAGAACCAAGAATTGTTAAAAAATATTAAAAAAATTGAAAGATCTCACATTTTTTACAGATTATTAAATTAAACAATAGCAGGTCAAATGCCTTTAATAGAATCCCCTCAATTGGTAGAATTTTGTGACAAATAATTTAAAGTGGAAAAACATTGTGTTTTCTTCGAACAATGTGCTTTTCAGATAAATTCAAGGTTAAGGTCGTACTAGTTATTATTTTATTATTATACACTATTTCTGCACAAGAAAAATTAAGTAAAACATTACAATCATTTTATTATATAATATTTGTCTCTGCCGCTGAGCCCCACATCGTAAGGAAGAAGACTATTCTTATCGCTGCGGAAAAGCGGGAATCTGTTTACTTTAAATTTTACTGATGATAGTGATATTACGTATTGCAAGAATATCTAGACTTTTATTGGGTATGACTGGTAACTCTGTGTATGTATGTTATTTTTGTACAATAATAACAATTTATTTTATAATTGAGATAGAATCTGATTGTAAACATGAAGATTGTACATTTGATCCAAATTCGAGGGAAGGATTTTATTTAAATTATCTCCGTTTCGCCGCTTTGGTTAGCCAAAGCGCACTGATAAGTTTTACCACTCAAAGATTTAGTTCTTTGTGTGTAACCTATTTGGTATTTGAAAAACAACATTAACGTATGGTCATTTTAAAAAAGATTACATATCCCTAAAATTAGGACCCAGTTCAGTATGAAAGACCGGCTTAAAAGGTCTTATAAATGCAAGAAAGTAGGGAAACATGGCAGAATGACGGACGTTCTTTATCAAAAATGTTTTGAGCCGAATTAAAGTTCAAAAATCTTATGTACAACGAAGGCGTATGACGCCGCAAAATGAATAAGCAAAGCTGGACAACATTGGCTATTCAAAGTTTTTAACTTAAATATGAATGATATTTCTTATACCAAAAACATAATTCGCCTTGTTGTTTATTTTAAGAAGATCGCCACGCCTGATTATAGCGAATACAGTGCAGTTTTATCGCGGCTCAGTCATACATTTATAAATTAAGTACTACGTATGCAAAACTCTACATTCTTATTCAATTTCTTAATATTCATTGAATATTCTCGTAATAAATGGACAAGTTCTCTCATAGAAGAGGCTCCATTAAGATTTAAAGTAAGTTTTGTTATTTACACGTCTCACGCTTCTTAACAATTTTATTAGCTTCACCTGCAACTATTGATTGTCATAAAATAATCTTGCAACGCTGTTTTAACCCTTTTGACGTGTCCTTATCCTATGACAATACAATTTTATCATAGCACAAACTTGATGTATCTGAACCCAAACTGAATCTTGCCATTAGGATAACTAAGCGTGCTTCTTTAAGTTTTTTTTTTAGTAATTTTGTTATTAATAAGGGTATACATGTAGCCTAAACTCTAACCTAAGCTTAAAGGTTGTTCAACTTTAAAATAACTGTCAGCGATCTCTTTTGTTCAATAATTACAAACGTGCATTATTTGTCTTTGTTTACATATGTATGTAACTACTAACATTTTAGTATATATATGTTCATGGCATTTATGGTATTGTAATACCAAATGAACAGTTCAAACAAAGGCATGAATACCACTGCAGGCTATTTAGGCTGCACACATATTTTATGCTTTTGTGTTTCAAATTATTAACTTCATGTGGTCTTCACAATTTTAAAACTATTTTTGGTTTTGGGATTAATTTACATACTTACATTTAATATGGGTTGAAATAAAAAAAATACTTGGTGTATATTACATCAGCTGACCCACGTAACTTCGTTGCGTTTAAAAATTTAATATTCATATTCTATTACATCTATTTTCTCAACTCCGTTAATTATTTTTTTAAACATGAGAAAGAAAAACAGAAAAAAGTTTAGTGCACAAAGTCAGACATATCTCTAGAAGTGATCTCTTCCAGTTAACTCATGGAAGTGGATGAGTGCCGAGCAGCGGGATAGAAAATGCGTGCATTAATAAAATAAAGAAAAAAGGAGAAAAAGAACAAAAATATTAATTTTAAAACATGACAAATAATATTCATCAACATCATTCAACATAAATGAAAACAATATATACGTATGTATACATTATATCTTTAGACACGAGGTCTCCGCTACGGATATAATATTAATTTAATTTCTGATGCGAAGGCAAAAGCCACCTAAAGACATATTTTGTTGAAGTATTAATATTAAGAATAAGAAAAAGTTAATTAAGTAAAAGTTCATTACAGAGAAAAACTTCTAAGTGAAAAGGGTTAAATATACACCATATCAAAACAAATGAATTATAGAAAAATCCGAGTGTTTTTTAACAAACAGAAATAATATAAGTATCTTATACAATTTCTTTTCTTTCCCTCTCTCACCGGAGCTTTTGGCTGTATGTGTATGTTACGCAAAAGCAAGAAAGCTATCCACAATATTTTTACAATTAACTGTTCTGTTAATTGCTTTTCTATTGTAATAATAAATAAAAATAAAATAAAAATTGTAATAATAGTATTACTTTATAAATTTGTCTAGAAATATGCGAAAGATGTATGAACATACGTGAAATTTAGGGAAGGTAGAAAGCGACATAATATCGACGGGTCTTACGTACACTGGTACAAGTGCAACAGCACAATTTTGTAGGTGAGCGATTTAAAGATTCCAAAATTCCTAATTCCATTTTCTTTGAATGATGACAAAATTACAACCTTATATACCTTTCGAGTCATTTCTATAGACTTTTTCATTTGTACCAGTGTTTGTAGGCACAGTCGATATAGTAAGATGTTATTCCACTTGCAATCTTATTAAATACGTGATGGATGGGTACGTATATCTATCTAATCTTTGTTTTAAATATAAAAATTTAAAAGCTCATAACTAATTTCTATTAAGAGTTGGGAATTGGTTGGCGCAATGCTTGAGCATTGCGCCAACCCAATAGTTTTTATAAAAACCGAGATGATTTCAAAATCATCTCGGTTTTTATAAAAACTACGACATTTTTCCTATTATAGATATTTTTTTTCTGATACAGTTTTATATTTTATTTCGGGGTAATTTTGCAAATATAAAGTATACTGCGCCATATGCAATTATGATGTTTTCATCAGTTCATGCGCATAAGAAGGACAAACACAATTACACCTAATAGATGTCATCGCCATCGCTAACATAGTACGAATACCATATGAACTATCACTGCTAAGCTTTTGTTTACAAATTTAAAAAAGCCAACTCAGAAATATTTGTCAAATTGAGAACTTTCATTTTGGCATGTTTTTATAACAGAAAATATTTTTTTTTTAGACACGGAGAGCGTCGCGTCTAGCGGTCGCGGAGGTAATGGCCACACAAGTTTACTGCGGGTACGACAACGTTTACGTTGGGAGGTTGGGAATCGAATATTTTTAAAGCAAAGACCAGTTAAATTAATCAATATATTAGTAATTATTTACTTTTAACAAACTTTTAATAGTCACAAATTATTTGCAGTCCGTTGCATACTTTAGCTATTTATAAGAGGATTTATCTAATAACAATTACTTTCATAGTAAATAAATGTAACGTTAAAGATTTCAATACAATTATTATTGAGATTATGTTATATGCGGTTTTCTTGTTATTGATTTTTTATTTCTAATAAACATTAGTAGAAATTTCATTGGTTGACATAATCATTTATTTTATTAACTTTATATTAAATATATTCCTTATGGCAAAGACGATATGATGGTAGTCATTGATAAGCATGGTGAGGTAAAACTGTAAATATGTAATGAGAGGATCGGTGCGGTCCTGCGAGGCGGCCGCGGTGCGGCGTGGTCGCCGGGGCGGGGAGGACGGGCGCGCGGAAGGAATGCGTCGTTTTCGCATCGGGAGAAACGAATGCGTTTAAGCGTCGCGGTACACAATGGCGGCGTGACGAGATCCGGTTCGCGGGTGGTGAGGGGCGTCCGGGGCGGGGGGCTCTAATCGATAGCCGGCGAGCGACGGCCGGGCGACTGCGGCGCATAGGTGACAGCTCGGGCCCAATCAAATTACCGTCGGTGGAGAAGAGTTGCACCGGCACGCAAGCCGGAGAAATGATGTCTGCAGTCGCCGTCGCGACGCAAGCAAATCCGACTTCTAAACTAACTTACACATATGTATACACATACGATAGTCATGCCCGTTACAAGCATTATGTGTGGAAAAGAACAATCACATGACAACTATTGTAACTAAGAACAAAAGTTGATCACAGGCATCCCTACGACTTGGAGCCACATTTTTTCGCTAGATTGAACTGAGCCGAAAAAAAATATTAAAACTATATGATCTATTAGTATGAATCCTCTCCTTAGTTAACAGATTACTGCATCTATTGCATAGTTATTTTAAACTTTTACACGCAACTTAATCATTATAGCCAACGTTGCCACCAGAAGTCATGCGTCTTATGTTAGATTACGGCAAACTAAGAAATATCCCTAACCAAGAAATGAATAAGCTAAGACGAAATACCATCTACTTTATGAGAGTATATTTTATAAGACTCGCGCCTTTTTTTTGCAATTAATTTCTAATGAGAATTTGTTACTTTATTACTAATTAATTTTATAAGCATTCGGTTAATTGTTTAAAACAGATAATAAAGAATCTCATACTCAACCAATTACTTTTATTTCATACGAAATAATTACTGTTGTATTAAATATTGTGATATAAGAATTGCACTTTCAACTTTTAAACTGAAGGTCGAGAAGTGGGAATACAATACTATGGTGGCATAGAATCTTCAATCATCAATGTCAAATTGTCCATTATGCGACAGCAGTAAGTTCACGTTGTCCGATTTTCGAATACCATAACACATTAAAAAGCGTCTCTATGTAACCTTAAATTGTATTATTCACCGATAATGACAATAATTATTTTAGAGGTTGCCTAATATCAAACAATTATGCGGATGAAGTGAACGTGTTCCGAGTTCTATAGTCGAGTATTGGTATACGCGCATCTAATTATAGGTTATTCCTCTCGCGTAGCACACAACGGATTTACGTTTTAACATTAACGACTTGCTCACGATTGTGTGTTATATATGCACACATAGTCCTCAAACCAATATATATTTAGGCATATGAAATTATGTTCATTTAATTATATATGATGGCAACAATATTAATCATCCTGTACGTTTGTTTTTAGAGAATGGCAACAGTATAGAACGTAACGCCTTTCACATTTTACTCAATAAAGACGAAAGTATTCAAAAAGAATTAAAACAATATTGCTTTCTTTGAGTATTGACGACATAAATGAATTAAATGGAAAATTAATATTGTTCGCTCGAGTTTGTATAGGATTTACAAATCAATGAAACATTAATAAAATTGTTAGCAAAGAGTGTAATAAATGTTGTTTTACGTATAAGTAATGAAGTGGTCACCGCAATTAAATTGATGACATCATAGCCTTCTCACTGCGATGGGAAATAAAAGCACAGTTCAATCAATTGATAGTGACACATCGGTCAGACGCAGCTCGCAACGTTTTGAAGCTTCACACTACCGATGATATTAGTTGGTTGTGGAAACTACTGTTTGTTAGAGAATGTGCTTTCACGTATTCACTAAAAATAATATTTCCTGAAGAGATCTCAATTTGAATGGAAATAGATTCATAATCTTTATTCTTTTTTATTAAAATATTTGCAGTAACAATATTATTTTTGTAATTAAACACAAAAGTGGAAATTTAAAACTTGAATTTAGCGCATCCTGCAATTAGAAATACTAGCGCTCCTTCCGCGACTTTGTTTGCGTGGACCTAAAGTTAAAAAACCCGGTTTTCCCGTTTTCATGGGAACTTCGAGAAATCCTCCCTTAGTGTTCCCCTGCTCCCTAAGGCCAACATGCCTGCAGTGCATGCAAATTTCACTCAAGTAAGTAAGTAACACAAGCATTTTATAAAAGTAGATTAAAATATTATGAAGCCATATACTATGAAATGGGTGTAAAATTGTGTTATAAGTTAGATTTATTTATATCATGGCTTTAGGGTACAATAATCAACAATATTTCTTTTATGTCTAAAAGCATTTGCTATCAATAATATTAGACTTCTATATTCCATGAAAGCGCAACTTATTTACAAGAACTAATAACAAGGCACACACCATAAACATTACATCGACGACGATTCAAATCCAAAACTACTTACTCTTTGTAGTTTAGGTAGTGCTGTCTACTTAACAACTAAGGTCACATACTATTCTATATATATATTTCAGAAACATCAAAATGATGTTACCAAGAATTAGAAAGCAAATCTATATTGATTAACATACAATAAAGCAGACAACCTAAACATTACATAACATTCTGCTCAATGTTCTAAAGAAAATCGAAAGCACGGATTGAGCTTCTTTGTTTGCTACAGCAAAAAATGTTGTTTTTTGCTAATGCCAAGTGAAAATTTTCAGGTGAAAACGTTTACTTATTCTTAAACCACATACTTAAAACTAAAATTTGTGCTTACCTATCGCAGGGTCGAGAACAGCCTGTGCCGCTTGTTCCTCACCTATAGGCGTCTTAAGGCATATTTTTTTGAGTTTCATCGCTACTGGTGAGTCTTCTGACTGGGCCACTGCAACACGAAATATTACTTGAGAAATGAGAAAATCATAAACATATACTTTAGTTAACATATCTTAAAAAATTTTGAAGTATTTATGTTATCAAAATATATAACAAAGCATTATTTTTATTATCAGTAAAGTCGCACCATTTTATACCACAGTTTTCGCCACGATAATGATACTAATTAATAATTAATTAAAAAGCAGACACAAAATTATCAACAAATTCTTAGGTACTCATGGTAGCATGTAAGTACCTGCTATTTTCAAGAATTGTAAAATAACTACACATTTTAATTTTAACATCTCGTGAGAATTGAAAATGAAAACTATTTTTTTTTTTATTTTCACGTCATTTGCTATTTTAATTTCTTTCTGTAATCTTATAAAAGTAGAGGTAAGTGTATATATTTAGATGTACATTTCTATATTTTACCAAAGAGAAATTATATATTTCGCAAAATTGAAAACATTACAATAATACGTAAATAGGAAACTTTGGACCCCATACTGCAAGAAATATGTGGATAGTGGAGTATGAAAGTTGGCATAATGTAGCCAAATATTTTTTTATATTAATGCATAAAAAATACATTCAATTGATAAAATTTATATTACACATACTACCATATCGAACGCATTTTTTCCCTGTGAGGGGACGGGTTTAGAATACAATTCCCTTCCGCCGCTGGGTAGCGTCCCGTAAAAGGCGGGTATCCCAGTATAGTTAGGTGGTAGGAGGTTCGTCCTCCGTCTGGTTTGCGACCACTATCATGTCAAAGACAAACCGCAAAATATCTAATGATGTGTTCCGGTTCGGTGGCATGTAAGCCAGGTTTTCCCCTTTTCCCCAAAATATGGTGGTTCCGATAGCGGACTACTTGATTGCCTCCCCCTTCCATCTATATCCTCTAGGTCGGCAAAGCATCTACAACATCACTGGTGTTGTAGATGTCCATGGGCGAAGATAACCATTTACGATCAGGTGGTCCTTCTGCTCGTTTGCCATCCGTTATCCATACAAAAAAATACATAGAGCGATTGTTTTTTTTTAGCTTCACGCTGTATCTCGCAAATAGCAGAGTAGGCAGACGAAAACTGAGAATTTAGTGTTAAGACACTCCGTTCTCTTTCAACATTTCCGTTCCCCACTTTCCGCCGGATTGAGGCATTGCGTGCTAAATGGCGGAACTCAACGCCGCGCGTTGCCTTGTTACCAGACCCAGGAAATGAAAATACTAAATATTATTTTAAATTTTCATTTCCTGAAGTGGGAATCGAACCTACAACCTATCGCGTTTATAGTCGCATGCTTGTGCCTTTGCGCCACGACAGATGTCTTATTTTGTATTATACGAGTATACAAAAAAATATGTATTGTATTTACAAACCACGTGTAATAATAAATACTTCGACAATAATCAGTTAGTTTAGCGGAGAAAACCAAAATATTTAATGACGCCGTTTTAGCTTTTTTTCGAAGGATTTGCTAATAAAAAAAGAAATATCCTAAATGTCCAAGTGATCTTTAATCAACTAAGACAAGGGTGTATAAACAGCCGAGACAAAATTTTGATAGTGTAATTACAACTTTTCTAATTTAGACGATGTAGTTAACATCTTTACAAAGCTCTAATATAAGAGTATAACGGTTATTAAATAAAAGCAAGCGCTTTTTACTATTTTGTAATTTAAATACCTTATCAATATGTTTTAATTACCTATAATTAGGCATTTAAATTAATCTTTTTTTTCAGTATCTTCTTTAAAAATAAAAATAATATGTATAATAATAATTTTATAAAAATGAATTATTAGTCTAATAGAATTTAATAAAAAAATAGGAGTTTAATATGTACATGTAAGAAATCTTACAGTAAAAAGTGCGTAAAATTCATTCCGTCTGCGACCTTGGGTACACGTCGGTCACGAGAGACCTCGCGGTCGAGGGGAGACTTGCTCAACAAACTACGAACATCTACGCGTCGCTCTCCTGAAAATTCCACAACCATGACCACGCTCAACGTGCTAAATATTACGTTGAAAATTAATACTCCTTAATGGATAAAAAAATACAAGAAACATATAATTTGTGTATTTATGAACATTAGATTTTAAAAGTAGTTACGCATTTACATCACAATTTATGTCCAAAACTTCTATGGTATATAAGAAATCTAGAATAAATGAAATTTAACTAGTTGAAAATAGTTAATTAAAAATTTGTCAAAAAAACATGCACCAACGTGCATTCATGCTTGTTGCATCATACTACAATATTTTTTAAGTTTTTAAAGGATTAAAAAACCTCTTCTCGTATATATTCTATAAACCCGAGTTAGAATATTTAATAAATTAGAAAATAATAAACTTTCTTATTGACAAGTTTTTGATAGGTGTTGTCATTTATTTTCATAACAAATAGGCATATCCGCGCTTCGGACGCCACGCTAAGCCATCAGCCGGATACTATTTATTGACAGGAGGCGCTTAATCACGTCACCATCCCTTGGGCAAAAAATTATAAAATGTATTTATTAATTATAGAAAGGTTAATTTTATCTTCTTTTGTTTTGTTAAAAAAGTAAAAATATATGTAGTATATAGCTTGTTTCTTATTTATGATCCAATAAAATTTGAACACTTCGGCTTATGTAATCGTAGTTTTAAAAGCAAAAATGTATATATATTATATTATATGCAACCTTGTGCCAAGAGCTGCATTCAAAGTATTGGGTCGCGGTCGCGCTCGAGGGCGGGTATATAACGCCAATGACATTTTATAAACCATCTAAAAACACGTCTAAGCTTTTCCGGGACTACTCATATTAACGCAATTTTTTTATCCACATTTCAATTTTCGATAGAATGTACAAGTAAACATTTCTTTCAAGATACTCAAAATATTTGCAATTCCTCAAAAGTGTACAAATATTTTTAAACCTAAATGTATCTGGATATTTTCATTTCGATTGGGTTCACGGTCAGTAGGAATGGAACGAGGCCAAAAGGGCCCGGCATCGGAGTTCCCGCTTGAGGAAAGTTTGCGTACACCGGTATTCAAGTTCACTTTTGTTGAAGTCTTTACATTTATTTGAAGGTCTTAAAATAAAAGAAAACTACATGAGGTTATGTAGTATAACACATTGGAGGTTAGGTTCTCTTCAAGAAGATCCAAAATTATGTATGCGTTACATATCATATATTACATGAAATGTATTCTTTGCAAATGTCTCAATAGTGTAAGATGGTGCAATATTTCAAATATAATAAGATGATGACATTATATATTGCCGAATAAGTAGCCTTCATACGCGTAGTAGCGTGCGCGGCGCGATGTCGCTAGTGTGTCGCGGTTAAGCCGCGATACAGGCAGCGGGCAGGTGCAAGCTGCACGCTGCGCCGGGAGGCTGCCACCCCCGCCTTCTCCCCACGCCCCCACACCGCGCACGCCATCTTAACAAATCGATAGGATATGACTGTTCTCAACTTCGCGGGAACGACATTTGGGAGACCGAATGACCCCCGCTTGATTATGTAACGCAAAGCGTATACTAATGTTAATGTTGTTTTTTCGTATAAAAGATTCCGAGAAGATATATATGTATATGTTTACAGTCATAATCAAAATGAATGACAGGTCCGACATTTTCATTGAAGTGAAATTGAAAAAGGTTACAAAAACCAACCAAAAAGGCCAACATATAACAACATGAATGTTTTCTTAGTAAAATGACTTAGACATTATTATTTAAAATATATCATGTTAAAGTATTTTTAAAAATAAAAAAACTTCACGCGTTTTCCCCTCTTAATACGTTAGGCTAAACAGAACCTCGAGTGTAAGACACAATCCGTTTTTCACATTCCACTCCAATACAAAACATTACATGCTGTGTGGCGTATCTTAATGCCCCGCTTCATCTAACCAGAAGGCAAAAATAAATATAACGTAAATATAATGATTCCTCTAAGCAGGAATTGTACATATCACCATCAAAGACACTGTCAAGCTATACCATAACGATGTTAGCCAATTTCAAAATAATCAATTTTAAATTTACTAAATTTGTTGTTAGGTTTTATTAAGCACCATATCATAGGAGGGCTTAGTCCTGCACAGCTTAATCATACAAAATTCAGATACATAGGTACATCGGTGAGTATTTTTGCTAAAGATTATAATTTAAGAAAAAATTAAATAGTTTTTCTCGTCATTTTTTTTCATTCCTCCTCATTTTTAATAAAGAAAAAGGTTGTAAATTATTGGTATTGATATATTATTAGATATGGCAACGATATTTTCTAATATGGGTTAAGTTTCCTAAAAAAAAATGTACAACCAAAATACTCCGCCAGAGTTATAATAAGCATTCGGCGACCAGTTGTGTGCATATGGAAATAATTGATCAGCGAATGGTATTGGCAATATATATTTTTTATTATTAGTAATTATAATTTTTGGTTAACGTATAAATAAAGGCGGTGTGCCGTCGCTATATAAATTGTAGAGTGGATAACGGCTCCAGTAAAGTCTCAAACCTCGTGACCTTCGTGTTCAAACAATACTTGAACGGTCAGCGCTCGATATTCGCAAAACAATTAAATAGTTTATTTAAAATAACGTGACTGTGTAAGGTCGTCTACGTGGTGAAGGCAAACTGTTTTTTCTTACATCGAGCCGTACTTGGGACGGTAATATAACAATGTCATGAAATAAATTATTAATTTCTTGTTGATAATATTAGTAAAATGATACAAACGTCACGTAATTTATTTTAGTCAATATAAAATAAATCGAATATTGTCCAATAAATTAGAACAGAAAGTAGTTCACACAAGAGTTTTCATCTTGGGTCTTGCTTTCATAGATCAAGTTAGTGAAACATTTATTTATAATAGAGAATATTATTTATATAATAACAAAGTCAAAGCCTTAACGAGAACGCACTCCTGACAACAGCACAGGTAAAAACGGATATTCGCTTGAGTTGTTCACTTCCGTTGGATAATTACAAGAAACACTTATCTATGGCTTTATAGCTTTCTCTAACGTTGTCGTCGACGCTATTGCAACGAACAATAGATGATGTATTTTTCATAGTGATAGTTTTCTGCACTGCAGTGGTATGCAAAGTGGCAACTTGGGGGTGGCGGTCTGTGTGACGTATTGAAATGGTGTGTAGTACGGATATTGAAACAATAAGACGGTCATGTACAAGTGCCGATTGGTCGGATGCGCGGGGTTCGTCGACCTGGCTTGTAACCGTGGCGCGCCCCGCGCTCCCCGCGGTCTCACTTTCGATGCGCCCGCGGCTCCTCCGGCCCCACGACCACGTGCCGGCGCGCCACCGACGCCGCGGCTGACGTCACCACAGGACGCAACGGTGTACGGTGCTCGGTAGAGCGTGGAGCTGTTTGTGCTCTTCATTAGGACTGCCATGGGAACCGTGCTATGTTTCGGCCTTATTCTCGCTAATATAGTTTACACAGGTTTTCCGATACCTGCTTTCATTGTATATGGTACTATACGATGCCTTAGAACAGTTGGCATATTTACACGTAACATTAAAGATATCTACCGTGTCGTGGCTTCCGATCTTATAAAATATGTTTGTATAGAAAATATTTTTTTCGCAAACTAGATTTATAAATAAAGAAGACATCACGGTCCAGTTATGAGAAGTTAAGTTAAGGTTGTTGGATTATATTTGATATTATTTTATACGATGGGATTATGGGATGGGACGTGGAATGAAAAAGAAGTGATATCTCTAGGTCCTCGATCTTCCCCGCATTTGTACAGTGCTTCCGCCCAGATTCAATATAGAACGAAAAAGCTGACCGAGAACTGTCAGCATGCTATAGATTCTTCTTAATATATTGTAAAATACATTGTCTAGAATAGATTGTGAAAGACTAAAAAGGTTCAATTGTTACTTGTTACTGTTTCCTCGTGTTCCGAAAACACATTTTTTATTCTTATAGGTAGATTAAACAGCTAACATAGTCATTAGCCTAAATATACATTTGACTAGAAAGGAAAGTGTAAAATGTGAGTCAAGTCATGACAGAATAATATACAAACAGATCAAATACCAACTCAGCAAGATTCCGTTACATCATTAGAACATATTTTATGTTCGCGAGTTTTGTTTACCTCCTCTCAGTTAACATCATGTTTAAATAAGAATCATATAGATAAGAATCATACAAAAGTTTGTAAATAATGTATGTAATTTTTTTTGTACATTATATTTGTGATGAGTAGCGCGTAAAAAGAGTCCGTCCGATATTTACCTTTCCAATCCTCTCATTTTATGAAACATTGTAATAATATTAAACAAACATTTTTTTTTAACTTCACGCAGTAACCCGCATATAGCAGGGTAGGCAGAGGGAACCCGAGAACCTAGTGTTAAGACACTCCGTTAAACAAACATTTTTTTACTTAAACCATATACCTACGAAAAACGGTTTTAGGTTAGTTTACGCATTAAAGATGTCATCTCCGGTTTTAGCAGTATATTGTGGTCTCAAGTAACTGGACGTACTTTAAAAATTTGAAAACACCGGCTTCGGAAAATGTATAATCTTGATATGAAATATAACTATAAAACGAGATTTATCTAATACTAACTATGCGCCTGCAACTTCGTCGCCCTTGCCTATATTATTTCCATATGTATGTTTTGCAGTTTCGTCTTCAAATCATCTTCTGTGCGTTGCATGTCAGTCAATCAGTGAATAATGTAAGACGACTTTTATTTATATTCATTACCTAAAGTAATTTAATTTAAACTGGATATTTGTATGTATGTACATCGGCTAAATACTTTATATGATAATTCAGTTGACAAAGAATTTAAAATAAAAAATATGTTTTGGGTTCAACGAACTCTGAATAGTCATTTCAATTAGTTTTTAAGAATATCTAACGAACAGACACTGTACCGTTACAAATACATTACACATACATGGACTTGCATTCTAATTCTAAAACAAACTAAATATATAACAATAATTAGGACTTATAAAGTAAGCTTTGTCTACTTTAAAGCAGGGTTTGTCCTTGCATTTCCAGCTGTCATTAAATGGGAAGGGTGCAATTGATATATTTGAAGTTGCCATCTGTTTTATATGGCAATTTTTATGTGCGATATATTTACTTCGGTAGTTCTATCGACAATTATTTATCTTTATATAAATTTCCATAGTTTTGGGTAGTATGTGTTTTGGGTATTTAGATCCTTATTATTACCCTTACTTATTTTATTATTTCTTATAGTTGGATAGCATTGCTGTACATAGGTATATTTTTTTGTTTTTTTGCATAATTTTTCACACATTAGTTTTGCAACCTCTTCTAACGTTATAAACAGTTGAATCAAAATTTTGATCTCCTTTAAGTTTTATAAGATCTCCTCAAGTTACGTATAGAAAATTCGTATATACATATATATCCACGCACAAAGTAGAATCAGTCTGATGGGTTACAATAATATTAGTATGTATAATTTGTTTCTAATCTTGCGTTTATTTTACTGACCATTATAGAATATAGTTGAGTTTATAATGAGTTTGCCGGTATCGCACTTTGAGAGGGTCATCGCCAGAGCGACAATTAAAACCGGGATAAGTGTTACGTATACCTGCGAGATGAGGGCGCGGCGGTCGATACGAGGGGTTTTGCGGGGAGATCTAGTTAAGAAGTTTAGAATTGATGCGATGGCTGAGTTTTTAGAGTAATAATATATAAATCTTGTTTTAAGATTTCAACATTTGCAAAAGGCAGAAGCTTTGAAAATAGTATGAAATAAAATTGCATTACGAAATGAAATAATGTATGTATGCAGGAACGAAATGAAAATTACTAGTTATCTCTGTACATAATTATACAAGATACTTATCGTTAAACTAAACAAAATCTTTAGAAATTGTAGAGCATATTATTCTGATGTATAAACTATACTATTGGCAAAGCTTCACAAAGATCCTTCAATAGTTTTTGCGCGAAAGAACAGAAAAACAAACATACATCAATCCTTACAAGCTTTCTCAATTATAATATAAGTGTAATGCTTCTGTTTACAAAGAAAATTTTACAAGCTTATCTATGATATTTGTAGTAGCCTATACGTATATCAAACACGTACATATATTACCAGTCGTGAACTAAATATAAAGTAAATATATAACATTTGTTGTAGACATCCATCAAGACAAATATAACTTAAAACTGAAAAAGCAGTATTGATAATATCAATAAGCGTAAACGCGTTATTCGGGAGGCAGACAGGTGCGGGGAGGGGGCACTCTTCATTCCCATTTAGCTGCTAAATTGTAGAGCGGGAGGCCATGATTATGTTTACTAACCCCGGCCGCCGCCCTACGGTCTACGCGGCCCGAATTAACACTCGATTCTTGTCCTTATACGCTTTGTTTAAATGCTTATTCGAAAATAATTTATATTAGAATTTTTATTTCAGCAGCTAAAATAATATTAGAATTTTTATTCTAGCAGCTTTACACTTTCTTCTACATACAAATGTACTCGGGCAGAACCTAGTATCAAGTCCACCAGAATTCGAGACATTCCGAGTTAAATGGCGAAAATCAACGCCGCGTTTTTCCTTAAATTATTTTTTTTATAAAACAAATCATTTGATAAAAAAATAAGGTGTTATATACAATTATGTTAAGAACAAATAGTAAAATTTAAATATTTATACATATATTAACAAGGCAAGCCTACTACGTTTCATCGTTGACTTAGTGATGGTGAATCATAGCTAGCACACATTACAGTGGAAATATATTAGATAGTAGCAAATGCTTGTATTGATCCTTCAGTAACAACTGTCCCTAATTACAGGTATACTACGTAATATTTAGTTGTTTCAACATAATTTATAATATTTATTATCATTTTTTAATTTTCATGAATTCAACTAACCCACTTTATAAAATATTACAATAGAATAAAAAAATGAAAATTCAATACTCCAAGAGTATATCATAGATTTCGAGCCTAGATTTAAAGTTATTTTTTTTAAATTAAAAGTATAAAAAACATAATATAATAAAAAATAAATATATCAAACGACAAATTTTACCATTTTTAATATAAATTAATTTTATTTTTTTTATTACTTACAAAACTATTATAATATCCGAGACTAAAGCTATCAATACATGTATATTTAATTTCAACTAACCACAATTTCATATTGCTATGCTATGCTCATTTAAATAAAACGTTTTCAAACGTATATTTAACCATACACAGTCTACCTGGCTTTTCTATCGCACAAAATACGTGATATTGAGAGTTTCATGACTAGAAGGAAATTAATATTAAAATTATGGAGTTCCATCACTCAACACAATGCTTCGAAATCGGGCTGAAAGTGAAGAATATGGATACTAAGTCTAGGTCTTTCTGGCTATCTTGTTGTGCTTAAAAATAGTGAACTTTTTCTGTTTTTATACTGTTACAGAGAGCGTAACGTCAGGTTCTGCTATCTAATTCATTAAGTCTTAAAAAGGCTTGTGGAGAACGGAATGTCGATCTTTCGATCGATAAAAAAGAAGTATGTCTGTTGTGCATTGACTATTTCAACAACTACCTCTACTGACAATCTAAATTTTTTAAACCGCATAATTGGAGGATCAACCGAATAGAATACATTTTTATTTGTAGGTTTGGCAATCAAAAGTCAGTAATCACTATACTTTTGTTCTTCCCACTACACGTTAAGGGGTGGTATCCAGCAACTGGGCTTTGTCTCGTACAGAGCGAGACAAATATATTCATATTAGTTGTAACAGAACATGACGGAACGTTTCTAGTTTGTATGGAAAACGTCTAATATTCGGATCAATTGGATTGTACAATCTGAGCCACCTTTTCCGGTAATATACATTATTGAGCTGATCATTTTATATTAAACATAAATCCAATTTATTAAAGAAAAGAACTGGTTTTACTCGCGTAAAATTCGCACTTGGCCAGTGGTGTTCCATACAACTTGTATATAAATACTTTATTTATCAAGGCAATGGTGTCCCGAAAATTGTCTCGTACTTTCAACAAACAAGAAACGTCGTGTTTTAAATATTACCCCAAAATTTGCTCTAAAGCTAGACAACCTAAGCTGCAATGAGAACAAATTTAATTTTGGCGTTGGAAAAGTGTTATCCCCATACCTTAACATAGGTGACATGTTTAGTTTTCCATCTGCAAATAAGTTTATAATTGCTAAAAAAAACAATATCTGCCGATGCAACAACAAATTTACGGTTTTGGATTCTTTTACTTACTCACGAGCATTACAATTTATAAAAGTTAACAGTCCTAAATATGCATATGGACTCTTGTATAGAATGAACTATTATAATTATAAGTTTATATTGATTTCTTTATAGTATAATAATATAATTTTAAATTACCAATATTCGGATTATTTTCTTTATTTGTAGTGTAAGTTTTTACTTCTTTTCAAACTTTAAGATTCTAAATCAACAAAAAGTACCCTATAGGTTTTGATTACGCATCGAGCGTCAGAATATGCTTTACAAACTGTAAATTGTTCTGAATGGAATAATTACATTATGAATAGATAAAAATTTAAATGTAAAGCGTTGCAAATTACACACTAGAACACATCGAAGACAGTCACCTTAGTGATCTTATTTGAAAATAGATCGAAGAGAAAGTGATTTTATAAAAAGAAAGAAAGTTATCTTTTAAAGTACGAAACCACAAAAAATAACACTGACACAATGTTGACATTCTCATTCAATCTGGTAACAGGTTCAAAAAATAGTAGTCCATTTTTATTATCACATTATTTACTTTAATTTGTAGTAAGTGTATGATATATTGTGCCACCGCTATTGACTCGTCAACGACTGTAAGAGTTAAGGTAAAAATCGAGATTCACGAATATGTAGTTGATAAAAATACTAAATATATTTTTTAGTAAAACTCATAAGTAGAAGTAAGTTTTGATAAATTTTCTGTATAACTAGAACTCAAGAATCAATTATAAACAACGGATACAAAACATTCAATCGTAAAAATATTAACAACATAAAATACTGACATAGCCCGCGCATTCTCGTAAACTAACTATATTATATACGCAACTCTCATTTAAGGTTATTTTAGAATAGCAGTTAATACTTGGCTGGGAAGTGAACTCTTATAAGTAAATGTTGGGTTCCAAGTTTCCCCTTTGCTCGGACCAGCAATAATGTCAAGAGAAGAATGTACCAACTGTAGTCCTAAAACTAAAAGTAACAAACTCTTGAGTAAAATTATCCGGCTGTAGAGTAGATAACGAAACCTTAACAGTGTATTATGTAATATATACGTATTTGCCAAGTTATATGATATGCAAAGTTAGTACTTAATCGTAATTAAAACTTTCCAGGCATGTATTCAAAATTAAAGATTATAATTTGAATATAACAACAGAAAAATCCACACAGACAACACAGACTGTCTGTGAAGTTGTAAATGGCTTTATTCAGGTATACCTTATACCATTTAATTAAAGTCTCTGAGACAGATATCTCTGTTTTGTTTAGAATAGATTAAACCTGCCAATTCGCTATTCGGAGCCTGTAGAAATGTCGAAGATAAAAACATCTATGAGTAAATATATATTACTTACATAAATTTCGCATTACGCTTTTGTTAATATATTTGAAGTAGTCATTAAAAAGTAATTATTTATTATTATAACATACTCGTACTAAGTTACTAACTTGATATTTGTAAGTTAAAGAAGAATACAAAACCGTTTTAAAGGGTAGTAAAATCAATATTTGCATTGAAGTTTTATACGTCAAGTGGAGAAGGCCCAAGGTTGTACAGCCTGACTATTGCTTACACAAATCGTCACATTTCTGATTCGCGTGCTCGCGTGTCCCGTCACTATTGCCCGGCCCTTTCCATGAATTCTGTTACTTTCAGTCGTTGACAAGTCGATATTAATCTTTCTACGCTACCGGTACTTCAAGGCATTTCTACATATTATTAAGATAGTGACAGTAAAAACTAAAACCTGCCTTACAAAAATGTCTGATAACAAGTACAAATTATTTTTAACGTTTATGCAATCGAGTAGGTCATTATCTCAACTTTGGTTATAGGTCTATTATCCTAACTTTTTTTACTTTTATTTTTTACAGTTTTAAAATATTTCAAATATGCAGAAAGTTTGCAAATAACAAAAAAAAATTTAGTTTTGGGAAATTACTATTTTCTTAGATTTTTTCATTCACCTTCTTTAAAACATATCCTTCAGAAATTGTCATTACTTTTTAGAGAAGGTTAACATCTCACCGACAATAATATCAAGATAAATTAGGTTTACATTTTTTAACTTCACGCTGTATCCCACATATAGCAGGGTAGGCAGAGGGAACCCGAGAACCTAGTGTTAAGACACTCCGTTCTCTTACAACAATTCCGTTCTCCACTTTCCGCCAAATTGAGTAATTGCTTGTTGAGTGGCGGAACTCAACGCCGTGTCTTGTTACCATACCCAAGAAATGAAAATACTAACATTTCCTGGAGTGGGAATCGAACCCACAACCTGTCGTGTTTACAGCCGCACGCTTGCGCCTCTGCGCCACGACAGGCGTTAAGGTTTACATAGGTGCCACAAAATATTGTTTTCTACAATAATAATAATTTACCTAATTATAAATTTTGTATGTCGAAGATATGCAATATAAACTTACGTGATAGGATAAAAAGTCAATATTTACAGATATATGAATACTAGCAAAGTACATATGAAGTGTATGGTACACTTCATATATTTTGCACTGAGTAATAACCCAAATTTCTGGACACCCCGCTGTGAAAATTAGTACGTAGTAGATACTTTTAGTGTAGGATAATCGTTTATTTATAGATCATAATCAAATGTAAGTATAACCACATGGATACGTTTGACGTAGAAGTTCATTTGCGGGCTAAATGTGTACAATGAATATATTGAAATTATAGCACAGTGCTATCTACGTATGTAAACAATTACAATTTGAAAGAATCAAATTTGGAGATTCCCCTAGTATCTATACAGTTTTGTTTTTTTTCAAACAAACCTAGAAAATCGTGACAAATGTAGGTACCTGTAGATAAAAAGATTTTATATTAAACATATACTACATATATACTATATGTATAAACTATACCAATATATGAACATATATTGGCATTTTATGTAAATCTTGTACGAGAACGCGAGCCTACTTAGCACAATGTGTTAAGAATCTAACACTCTCTGCTACACAAAAGCCGTATCACGTCATATGGGAATAGACCACATATATAAATCATAAATAACATTATTGGCTTGTATCAATAGTAAATTCGCTTATTTGCAATGATAAATAATGTTTACTCACTTTGATGCTTATCAGCTAATTGTATGAGAGGGTTGGGCAGGTCCCGCCGCCTGTAGAAGCACAAGACCTTGGCCTCCACGTTCCCCGACGAGGTTTTGTTCAGTTCCTCTATCCGCCGGATTTGGTACGGAGACGTCGACGACGTCTCGAAATAGACGCAGTCTGTGAACAACGAAAATCATATAAATTAAAATATGACTCTAAACTAAAATATATAATATAGTAAAAATTTTAAAAATGATACCTAACGTTCTTTTTCGTCATCTTAAATGAGCAGTAAATATACCAAAAAGGTAAAGAGTTTTGTACAACAATTATAACATTATAATATTAATAAATAAGTATAAGCATTGTGTGAGAACATTTTCTCTTAAAGCTGTCAAATTCGAGTACCACGGCTTTATTAGACAGTGCACCAACCGGTCCGACGACGCAGAACGAAAGCGAAATGCATGGGAAAGACGTCTTCACGCAAACTTACTCTTTGGTCACAATAAAATAATTTATATAGTTTTTTTATTATTATAGTTTTTCTTTCCAATAATATCATTACATTCGGAAGTAAAATTATATATATTTAAATATTATGAATTTCGTATGGTGATTTCAAATTTGCTACTGTGCACATATTAAATAAACAATCTATGATCCTTGAGGTTTTTTATATCTTTTACGTGTAGATATTAAACGAAAATCGATATAATAATATAAAATATGAGCTATCAACCCTCGCAAAGATTTAATCTGATTTGGAAAACAAGTTGGTTAGGTATCTTCAAGAAATTTAATGTCGTCTTTATTGTGTTATTAGGACAATAAAAACTAATATAAAGAGTATTTTGATAGCTTGTAACACTTTAGTGTCCAGTCTTTACAATTATTTGACCTTTTATTTAAAATTAATTTACGCTAGTATTCTTAAAAAGTTCCCTAAATACTTATTTTAAAAAAATGTATTTAATTACAAATTTAAAAAAAGATCTTTTATATAAATGCATATAAGAAACAATTTGCGTGACTGCATTGAGTAAATATCTGTCATTAAAAAGGCCGTCTGCCTGATTATTATTTATGAATATTTGCAAAGATAGGATCGCCATTTACTATTACTAGCATCCCCGTTGACGCGTTAACAACGCGTTGTCTTTAGTAAAGTATATGTCGCTTTGTATACACATGGATGTCAAGCCATGGTAGTGTGTGTAATATTTATTTTATTAATTTGTATATAGATAATATACAAATTAATAAAATAAATTAGTTCCATCATTATCTAAATATAAAAAGTATTTATATATAGATAATGAAATAATATAATTTTGGAGTCTCATAATAGTCGAAAATAATTGATATGAAGTGTTGACTACATTCAGAAACAAATTTTGGCCAAGGTGTTTTGGTCAAAAACAAATATGTCTGGAAAGTAAGTCTTGAATAAAGTTAAAAATTAAATTGTCATCTATAATATAATTAACCTACAAAATATTTGCGCACATCTACGGAATTATCAAATGAACTACAAGAAATAAGGAAATGGCTACTTAACAATAGTTGTTCAGCTTGATGTGCATTTTCCATTAATATATAAGAATTAAAGTTCTGGAATATTTGATGAAGAACTATAGTTATCAAGCTAAACTATAAGAACTACGAAATGCCGCCTTTGGTTTTTCAATGTAATATTTGTCTTTGCCTTTTCTGTTGACAGCGTGCTGTGACTGGAAACTCGATGGGCATACGTTTGGTCTCAACTCGGATGAATGATTATATGATATTAAGCTCATTTTCGATAAAATCGGTTAATAAGTAGTATTAAAATAGGAAGGGTCATAAAGTCCACGTAAACGCAAACTAGTTACGGGCAGCAAGTTCGCGTCTCTGTTAGATTAGCTTAAAAAAAAACTCTCTTAAATAACACGGTGTATAAGATTTGTCTTTCATATGCCGAATTCAAACCATAGTGGATATGCAACACACTCTATGCAGTTAAATTAGACGTGCTATATGCGTTGTCACCAAGTGTTACCATACAAAACAAGATTCAGGTTCGTTATTGTTACGAGTATGTTAACTAATCTATTTGGCTTTTATACAGAGCAAATAGCTGTTTTTCTTATATGCACTTCTAATGAATCTAATATATTACTATTTATATAATATATACGCAAGTTAATTTTAACTTTATTTTTCTCTGATTTATACAATCTTGAGTATAAATTTTCATAATGCATTACCGATTACAAAAACTGCGCAATTTTAATTAAATTAAGCTTGTTTGTTCATTTAACCTAATAAACAGAAAGTATTTGGAAATAATATTTCAACAGCCGCCTGTCATGGCGCAGAGGCACAAGCGTGCTACTGTAAACGCGACAGGTTGTGGGTTCGATATCCACTCCAGAAAATGGAATTTTTCATTTCCTGGGTTTGGTAACAAGGCAAAGCGCACGTTGAGTTCTGCCACTCAGCACGCAATGCCTCAATTCGGCAAAAAGTCGGGAACGGAGTGTCTTAACACTAGGTTCCCTCTGTCTACCCTGCTACATGCGGGACACAGCGTAAAGCTATATATGTATGTATGTAATATTTCAACAGAATAAAACGCCACTAGAGGCGACTTTACCAGAAACCTAACTAGTATAATAAATTAACCTTAGCCAATAAAATGAAATGTGATAATGCGTACAATATATTAATAAGCCAATAAAATTATTCAAGTTAAAATAAGAAGGCATAAGAAAGCAACTGCGCTATCGTGTGTATGTGACCCCACCCCATACGACAGCATCACGAGCATCGGGTTCGGACCACATGAATTAACAAATGAAACGGCGACATTTACCGTTACAATTTACAATAGAACACGCGACTTGCGCACAATGACTATACTGGGGTTTTTATTCTAAATCGTTACAACTATTTGAGCCGGCTCATTATAACAGTTAGCAAACACAGGGGGGGCTACGGCTGCGATTTAGAAAACCCGCAAATCATAAATTTTATGTCCATAAATGTTTATTCATAAATGTATTCTTAAATATTACTCTTCAAACGTATTGTTGTAATTAAAAGAAATCGATACTGGAACATGAAACATTACAGTACCTAAGATGCAACAACCAAGAAACTATTGTCAATATAGTTATTACAAACGCGTCACCATATAAATAGATAAATATTTACAACGTAAAGATTAGACTTTAGTAGAAACTAGATAAAAAGTTAAGGATGACGTTAACCTCACGTTGACCTTATAATAAGAAAAAAAAATTCATAGACAGTTTTTCATAGATTCACGCTAATAGGCGACAGATTATCTGGTAATGCGATAAATAACTGAGACTAATTCGCAGATACAAACATACATATTCGTATCAAAATTTGATACAACCGATCTTATATATAACGCACAAGAAATTTAATAAGCACTGGAAATGAATCTACTACTTAAATACCGGAGTGATCGAAAAAATTGAATCGCAAGACGATGATTCTTATGACGTCAAACTAGTGTACATTCCTATTTTAATTATCTCGGAAATTGCAGTTTAGCAACATAACCTAAGTAATACGTAACATAGTCGATAAAAGTAGCTTTGACGATAATTTTATTGATAAGTTCTCTGTGCAAAAGTGCTCAGTATTTACGTACTATAAAAAAATTGATAATATTCTTATTTCCGTAATACAAATTAAAAGTTTAAATATAGATAATGGAGTAATCATATACTTCTGACTTAATATATATACAACAATTAATATTTTATTTTATTTTAGTTTTAATGTAGCGATTAGTAGTAAACTATAAAATCCTGTTTTTATCTTCATGACAATAAATATAAGAAATCTAAGGTCATCTATGTCAGACCAATGACAGTGAATAAATATTATACAATATGTAAACATGGGTATTTCGACGGTCTTTTGTTCTAAATTGTATATGTAATTTAAATGTAATGTAAAAAATTAATAGGTATTACTTTTTTTAGTTATTCATTGGATTTGATTAAACATTTAACCTGTCCTAGTAATAAAAAAATATATATTTCAAAGAATATGATTCGTAGTCAATGTGCAATGAAATCATAAAATAAAAAAAAATAACACCTATGATTTGTCTTTTTACATTTCAACCGAGTCAACTAAAAATAATGAAGTCGACCATATAGTGCTTTCATAAAAAACTAGAGTGGCAGCGTCATGACCTAACGACGGCAAGAACACTATACGTACCGCTTCAAACTTTATAATGTGCTCCGTAGTCCGTTCAGATTCATCTACATAGATACACATACGCGGGGCAACAAGCGTGGCTGGCCTGCCTAGCGCCTGTACACACAGGTCGGCTAGCCGTGTATGTGTAAGTAGAGGCATTATGCGGCTGATAGCGATGTTAACGTCCGTTCAGTTTTGCCAAGACTTTAGTATATTTTTGGAACGTGTCAATAAGTAAGTGTAGTAAATATAGCTCAGCCACGTCATCATAAGAGGTTGGGAATTATTGGATTTCCCTCGGATCGAACGCAGTTGAACAAATTTAATAGGTACTTGTTCTAGAATATTGAATGTTGTTTGTATGAATTTCACTTACGTAGCTAATGAAAATCTTACAATAAAACTATCAAAACCACCAAAGGGAAACGAACTAACGAACCAGAAAAGAACTCTCTTTTATTAAGATGCAAAATTTTGCGACTACTTTGTATGAGGCAAGCATTATAAAATGTACAATTTTTTGGCCGCTTGCCTCATTAGAATTTAAAATGGCCAATGAATCCGCGAATTCATAGATAATACTTAGTTTTGCATAATATCGTTCGATGAACGTTGCGACATGCTTTCATGCCAATTAATTGAATTCAAGTTTTGAATAATCAAAAAGTTGTCGCAATTTAATAAAACTGAATTAGATGTACATGTAATAACTTTAGTAATTTTGAAATATAGGAATTATTTAAATATTTCTTAAAATTAACATACCATATAACGAAACCAAAAGCGTATTTTCCTGGTAGCTGTGTGATAATATCATGGCATCATACGTAAGAAGCTCAGTAACCCTACTGATTAAATTCCCGTTTAGACTAAAACAGCTTTTGGACACTGTTTTGACTTTAATTTAACTATAAAATTCTAAAATACTATTTTTTTATTCCTACTGGTTTTGAATTAATTTCAAGTAATTGTTTATTTCTTTATTTACTTTACTATTTAGTTATTTTTATATTCAATAAAAATAGATTGTGATAGAATGTAAGGTATACTCATGTTTGGGTGCTCTTTTACTGTTCTTTTAAGACAACTGCGAACACGAATCCTGTCACATATGTAATTTTTTCGTCTGTTAATATTTTCTTACTAGAAAACTAAAATAATGTGCTGTTATTGAATAACCATACATGAAATAAATAATCTTATTTATTTTTTTTATTTACACATGATTTTCCTAAGCAGCTTATACGAAAAGAACTGAAATTATCGGTAGTTTATCATTTCAAAAGAAAGTATCATTGTATTTGCTCAGCAATCAACATAATATAATACAATTAAAATTCATTACGAGATAATGGAGGTGCAAGCTATGTGTGCTATGTATGTACTATAACTAAATAAAACATAATATGCAAAAATGAATACTTTAGAGACACTTGTTCTTATTTTATAAATCTAGGTTTTACATTACATTGTATGTGAAGGACTGTTACCATAATACATTTAAATTTTTACCGTGGTCACATCTAAATCAGTAGTAATCGTCGTATTCATAAAAGAAAAAATGATTATAGAGACGTATTCACAATTCACATCTCCTTTGAAATGTTTAGGTAATATTTTAACTCATTTATATTTAACCCTTGTAGAAAACGATGATTTATCGTAAATGACATAACAATATCCAAAACAACAAAGATTACTATGGGTAATATGTACGGACACTAAGATATAAACCTGCTTCCTCACGGTGTGTTTTGTATGTAGTGATTGAGTGTTTGTAGAGTAAACAAAAAATGAATAGGCGTATATTGTGTGTATTTTGGATCATTGACCCACTGATACGAGTGGATGATTTATGATGACGAACAATATTTTGATATGAATTTGGAACAAAACATTTTTTCTTTTTAACTTTACGCTGTAACCCACATATAGCAGGGTAAGCAGAGGAAACCAGAGAAACTAGTGTTAAGACACTCCATTCTCTTTCAACAATTCCGTTCCCCACTTTCCTCTGAACAAATTAACATTATTATATAGAATATTCTATGATTGTTTACAACCTGCGTCTGAGTTGCGCAATCCGAGCGCTTAGTGATTTATATTATCAACTTATAGCAATTATTTGACTTAATAACTGCAATTTAACTTACAGCTTTTCCGATGTATATCTTCAACATAAATTACAATAATGTGCTAAGTTGTATGTAGAAAGTTATGGCGCAAACGTTTTTAAAACGTAAACGTAGGCACAAACGTTTTTGAAGCTGGTGAGTTTTTAACCATAACACGGTAACGGCCCAGTATAGTTACGATGTTCACTGGGAAATTGTTAGTAAAATAATAATTTACGGCAAGTGGTCGGTCGAGTTTAGCTTGTCAGGACCAGTTTATTGTTCGGAAACGTACTTAGGTATGCAACTTTCACCAGTGGACGGTGGTAATTGCGAACTCATAGCGTCAAACGAATCATTGTTTCCTACATGTAAATGGGTTTATTTTATGAAAATAATTCAAATTCTTAAATAAGAAACAAACATCATTCTATGTAAACAATACCAAAATTATACTTCACGATGGATTCAATGGATATATCATGAAATAAGTTAAAAACATAGATTAGATATACGATAGTCATTAATTTTGCGAACAGCAGTGATATATAGAAATACCTAAGAACTAGTTTATATTCTAAATTACGTTTGAAATAAAAAACAGATTCCCCTTAAATCACTTTTTAATCATGATTTCTTCAGTTACATAATGTACATTTTTTGGAAAATGAAAACCAGAACTTAAACTTTTATAAAAATGATATCATTTAAACTTGTGTCTTACTAATAATACATTTTTTTTTTTGTAAAACGAAAAAGGTATTTACGAAACTTTGATAACAATAAAAATCGACGTGGAAGTAATAGAAACAGTATTTTTCGAAATTCTCTTTTACATTTTACCACAAATCATTGATTATAAAACAGTCGCTTTTAGTTAACAGTCGTTACTGAATGACTGACAGATAACGTGTAGACGATACTTCTTGAGGTATATAGAGGAGCACTAAGAGAGGTGTTTTTGAAATTCCTACGAAAACGGTGAGAAACGAGATTTTAGGTTTTACTAGTCCACGCAAAAGAAACCGCGCGAACAGCTACTTTTAAACATAAATTAAAAAAAAATATATTATTGCTACTTTTTCTCGGTAGACACTTATAACGTGGTTAATGTCGACGCTATTGTGTCGTTTAAATGGTGGTCAAACTGGAAAAACGTAATATTTCTAGGTAATCAAACTCACACGCATCTATCTGCTAGTGCTTTTATCATGAAAACTATGATACATAATATAATTTTTGATTTTTCTTATCATGTAATATAGATTATTAAGAAATGTAGATTATTAAGATTTGCATTTTAGCGTTTAGTAATCTATGATGTATATACAAGTAATATGTATGAATTTTAACAATATATTTGCTGCTGTATTGTTAAGTTGATATAGTAATTTGTTTAATAAAATATGCACTTTTAATTTTTCTGTCACATTTCAACTCACATTGTTCCAAAAGCTCTCAATTGTAACTGAGGAATTGAAATTTCAAATTTACTTTCATCAGATAGATAGAATATCTTCAGATATTAATTTCGTAATATAGACAATCTGTCTAAAACAAATCTTGATTTATAGTATGTAAGTATATTATTTTTACAATATTTATAAAAGATTAATATTTTATTATAAAGAAGTTGTTGATCTCTAAATACATAATGGGAATTGGAAATTACCTATTATCATCTATGTTTACACAATTTTATTAAATCATTATAGTTTCAAAATTAATAGAAATAAATTATGAGTAATAACAAAAATTTATTAATGACATCTTTTAATTAAATATGCCTTCTAGAAACAGTGCTGAGATAAATATTGCTAACAACGCTAATTATATACAAGGTGATGATTTATGTATATCAACATTGTAAATAAGTCAATAATTAATATACTCTAATAAAAATTTACAATTTCATAATGTGAGCATATAAATGATGTGATCGAAGAGTAATAAAGAGTTAAAAATAAAAATTATGTGAATTTAATTTAGATTTCAAAGGTTTTATAGCAAGTAATCTTGTAATAAGAAAACACCTGTAATGTTTATTTTAGAAGATAACGTTTTATCTGACACTATAAGAGATTATGTAGACAAACTTTCTTGTTGACTCGATATATTACCTTTTAAACTTAATATGTAATGTACTATTAATTTCTTATAATATGTTTATATTTACTAACCCAAAAGTAAATCACAAGAAAAGTAGTTCTTGTTGGTTTTAGTTGTATTGAAGAAATATTCTTTAATATTACTAATAATTAACGTGCACACAATGAATTAAGAATGTATATTTGTATATGTCACACTACATTTTGACACAAATAATTTACAATTAAAATTTCTAACATATAAAATAAAACTATTTTATTTTTTATAGAGGGAAAAAAATATGCACAAAACAGAAATTAATTCTTCACATAATAATTTTTAATTAGTTATAAAAGCTTGTGTATTCAAGATATCATGGGACTCCTTTGTTATACATTTCTTCATTACATAAATAAATTTTAAATAAAATGAACAAGTTTTCAATGACGCGATATTTAGTAATAGGAAGTAGTTTAAAAGGAAGAGCTAATTAACATTCGGCGCGGCGACCGAGAAGCGCGGCACACAAGCCCCAGCCGCCTGCCGTCAGCTCTCGTGACAAAGCCAACCTTATCTACAATACCCCACCAACTTTCAAAGTACCGAAGCATTAACAGAAATATATGTTCATGGGTAAAGGTCGGAAAGGCATGCTCGAAAACCTCATGTCCATACCCCTCTCGTAGGCAATGGGTACATCTCACTATCATTTACCAAAATATGAAGCAAAATGTTTTGACAACATCAATTATAACCTAAAATCTCGTGTCAAACCTTACATTTCTTGACAAAGACCATAGAAAACAAACGGATAAATTCCCGCGAATACTTAAGTTTGGTTTCTAACCATCCGCACATAGATATGCGAGCCGATACAATGATACCTAGATGCAAATGCTAATGTCCTATTTGAAGAATTTTGGTAAAATAATAACTTATTGATAAATAAGATTTATGTAGCTTGTATACTTTAAATTCATAATAAAAACAAAGAGAAATTTGGTAAAATATCGAATTATAACAAGTGAACTAATTAATGTTAACAATTAATGAAGGTACGACAATCAAAGCAAAGCACCGCTAGTCGGCTGGCGGTGAACCGGCGAAGCTACAACAAAAATAACCAATTATTGTTACTTACCGCCGACTCTGTACATATTCGCAGCCATTTTTATACACAATCACTATTCATTAACACTTAATTAATCTACATCTGACACAATTAATAACTATAACACTATGTAATTGAGCTTTTAACAATGTTTTTCATCACGTTAACTCCGGACGCCTTTCGCTGATCGCCATTTTCTTTCACACTACCTACTAATTTGGCCAGTGCGCAGTCGCACTTTTTGGCGTAAACTTCCTGCTCTTAAAACAAAGCAATGACATGTCATTAAATTTACATGCAACTATTTTATCCGAAATATTTATAACTTTAAATAATAGTATAAATTATTTTACAAATCATGTCCTACAATTGAAATTTAATTTACTATATCAAAAATTAAAAAAAAAAATGTTTCATTCACGAACGTTTCATTATCACTCAATACTGTTGAGAAAAATATTAATTTTATTTTTATATTCACGAGAAAGTTTATATTTCAGAAAATATATTTTTGAAAAAAATATAAATATACATAATTTAAGAGCACTAAATGACTTTTAAGTTTATTTCGTTTATAAAAAAATAACATATATTATCTGGTTACTTTAAATAAGATGATATAATGGAACGTTGTGCGTGGGGCCATAGACAACGACGCTAACATAATCTATAGGAATTCTACCCATAAAGAAAGTAAATGTTAAGAAATTTAAATAATCAAAACTTTTTATTCACATTACTTAAAATAGCCTTTATTTTATTATAATCATATAATTTTTAAAAAAGACGAAATATTTTTATTCACGCGTTTACAAAAATGACGTGGCGCAGATGACAGTTTTGATGTCTATGGGTATTGACTAATTGACTATTGCCAAATCAGCTCGGGCTTAGTCCGTCTGGTAAAGAAATTTTAGTGAAGGCAATTGAATTGATTTTCCTGAATGAATTAGTATCAAACTAGCTCTTAATTGCTGGTTTAACTAACCGCTAACCAGCATATGTGATCTTGGTTCGTTGTTATAGTATAAATTAGTGGAAAAGTGGCGAATGTGTGTTGTGGCAATCATTCACTGTTTCTTAATTTAATCCATTTCAGCGCATTAAAATGGCTACATACGAGGAATTTATTCAGCAAAATGAAGATAGGGATGGAATACGGTTTACATGGAACGTGTGGCCGTCGAGTAGAATTGAAGCTACAAGACTTGTCGTTCCCTTAGTTTCTCTGTATCAACCATTAAAAGAACGGCCGGATTTGCCACCAATTCAATATGAACCAGTATTATGTACACGTAATACATGCCGTGCTGTATTGAACCCTATGTGCCAAGTCGATTACAGGGCTAAGTTATGGGTCTGCAATTTTTGTTTTCAAAGAAATCCTGTAAGTTTTAAACTTGATAAATTACTCTATTTCATTTTGTTTATATTTTGAAATAACAGAACAGTGATTTTGGAAAAAATGAACACATTTTTATGATTTCTTATATATATATTTTTCTAAATAATTGTTTTAGTTTCCTCCACAATATGCTGCCATATCAGAGCAACATCAGCCAGCTGAGTTGATACCTAACTTTTCTACTATAGAGTATACTATAACAAGAGCCCAAAGTATGCCACCCATCTTCCTTTTAGTTGTAGATACTTGTCTTGATGAAGAAGAACTAGGTGCTCTTAAAGATTCTCTCCAAACATCTCTTAGTTTAATGCCACAAAATGCCTTAGTTGGTCTTATTACGTTTGGACGAATGGTCCAAATTCATGAGCTGGGTAAATAAAATTTTATATTTTAGAAATATTATTTGGTACACATTATTATTTATGAATGTGTTATAGTTATTACTTTAATAATTTTAATTCAACAGGCACAGAAGGGCTCTACAAGTGTTATGTTTTCAAAGGGACCAAAGATTTGACAGGAAAACAAATACAGGAACAATTGGCCATTGGCCGAGTTAATGCACCAAACCCACAACAAAGGCAAGGTGCACCAGCTCCTCAGCCACCAGCTCATAGATTTTTACAACCTGTAAAGCAGTGTGACATGGCTCTTACTGACTTACTAAGTGAACTGGGTAGAGACCCATGGCCACTTGGTGTGGGCAAGCGTCCATTGAGGAGCAGTGGTGTAGCACTCTCATTAGCTGTAGGACTACTGGAAGTTACTTATCCAAATACTGGTGCTAGGATTATGATGTTCCTTGGTGGTCCCTGCTCTCAGGGTCCTGGTCAAGTTGTCAATGATGAACTGAAGCAACCAATCAGGTCTCATCATGATATTCATAAAGATAATGCCAAGTACATGAAAAAGGCAATAAAACACTATGAAGCCTTGTCATTGAGAGCAGCTACAAATGGACATGCAATTGATATATACTCTTGTGCTCTTGACCAAACTGGCTTGATGGAGATGAAACAATGTTGTAATTCAACAGGGTTAGTATAATTTATATCTTATATAATAAAGTAAGTAGGCCTAAACCCAAAGTAAATATCAAATGTCAAAAATAAATACAAACTACTTAAATATAACATACACTCAATGTGTTTGTACTGAAATTACAAAATATGTTTTTCAGAGGTCACATGGTAATGGGAGATTCTTTCAATTCATCACTGTTCAAACAAACTTTCCAAAGAGTATTTGCAAAAGATCAGAAGGGTGATTACAAGATGGCTTTCAATGGTACTCTAGAAGTGAAATGTAGTCGTGAACTAAAAAGTAAGTACAATCACCACATTGTTGAAGCTACCAAGCTTATCCAACATATGTATTGTAAAAGATTTAATTTCCAATTAAGGAATCCTTATAAAGAAAAAAGGATACTTAATCAATTTCCTTACACTTAGTTTGGCTACCAAAATATATGTAATGTCTCTCGATTGATAAAATGTGAAATAGCGACCTTACCTTCATTTGGATTTTCTTAGCCAGCCTATATTGCAAAAAAATGCTTGTAAAAAGATAAATACAATTATTGAAAGTGAATATATGTATTTATATAATATATGTGTTTATTATCATTCCAGTAACTGGTGCAATAGGCTCATGTGTATCTCTAAATGTGAAGGGACCATGTGTGTCAGACCAAGAAGTGGGTATGGGCAACACGTGCCAGTGGAAAATGTGCACCTTCACACCAAGTACCACTATGGCTATATTCTTTGAGGTAAATATTATTACTATAGCTTCACCTGTAGAATTTATCGAAAGGGATGCTTATATTAAAATATATATAGATTGACTGATTTTTTAGACAAAATCTTAATTTGGTTCAATCTCTACTTTATCATATTAAGAAATAGTTTTCAGTGATTTTTGTTTTAAATATAATGAAAAACGCTATCATGTATTAAAGAAAACTAAGAACTAAAGTAACCTCTTTTGCTAAATGTTATTAAAGATATTATATGACTACTGTGGTGAAGCAAGATAATTTGATTACATGCAATGGATCATGTTCCATACCTAGTTAGGTAAATAATTGTATCTAATTTATAATCATTTTCCTGATTGGCTAAAAAATTAAGAATAGAGTGTCCATTTGTCTGTCCTGCTATATACTGAAGATAAACACAGTTGCATAAGGATTTACAAGCCTTTAAAATTGATATTATTGTATGGCAGGTAGTGAATCAACACGCAGCACCGGTACCGCAAGGTGGTCGCGGATGTGTACAGTTCATCACCCAATACCAACATTCCAGTGGACAGCGACGTGTTCGCGTCACAACTGCAGCTAGAAAGTAAGTCCCATGATGTATTTTTTTATTGATAATTAATAGAACAATAGTCGCCATTTACATTTGGTTGTAATTGATACTAACTCCAGACATTTGTAAGGCTGCGTTTTGTGTGTATGTATTCATCTTCTGCTCTTAATTATCATATTAGTATATGAGGTAAAACTTACCTTTCAAACTAAAAAAATCACTAACTATGAGGCCACCTGAGAACTTCATACTAAAATACCCACAATAAAACATGTTTTACATTTAATTAATATCATCACAGTTGGGGCGACGCAGCCGTGAACCTGCACCATATCTCAGCTGGCTTCGACCAGGAGGCAGCTGCTGTAGTGATGGCGCGCCTGGTGGTGTACCGCGCTGAGCAGGAGGACGGTCCTGATGTACTGCGCTGGCTTGATCGTATGCTTATCAGATTGGTAAGTATTGGTGTATATGATAAAACGCGGTGTTAGGAACCGCAACTCAACTCGCAATGTCTCGAAATTGGGTAGAATGTGGAGAAAGCAGTGTCCTAATACTAGATTCTGTTTACACTACTATATAGAAAGATGGTTATTTTTTAAATATTGGATTTATAAAGCATTCCATTTTACTTTAGTATTCTTTTTTCTTGTTATATAAAAAATATTATGTGAAAAATGACATTTTAGTATATTTCCTTAATTTGACATGGTTAATCAAAATATAAATTTAATTTTTTTAAATACATATATTAAAAGCAGAAAATATATTTATATTTATAAAATCATGTAAATTGTATGACAATCATATGGTTATATATATTGTATAATAATTTGATTACAGTGCCAGAAATTCGGTGAATATGCTAAAGACGATCCGAACAGCTTCCGTCTCTCTGAGAACTTCAGTTTGTACCCACAGTTTATGTACCACTTGCGTCGTTCACAGTTTTTACAAGTGTTCAATAATTCACCAGATGAGACCACATTCTATAGGTATGACGAGTTTTTTTAATATATTTTAAATATAGGAAATATTTTATTATTTATAAATCATACTTTATAAATATTAAATAAAGTAAATTTGAATATACAAAGATTTGAAATATATTTAGCAGTTGTCTTAGTAAAAAGAATCAATTACAGAAAAAAAAGAAATAAAATATTTCAATCAGAAGAAACTGCTTAGCAATCCATGAATCCATCAACGTGCGGGTGCCGGGCCCATCTGATATTTGTAACTAAAGTCGTAATAAATACATTTTTAAAAGTGTATATATTTTTAAGTTTTTGGTAAAATTATTGTTCTGATACATACAGTTCAAGATTTTGTTGTCAATAACCAACCTTTTTTAACGTATAAATAAGTGACATGGTCAGTTTCCCCTTTTTAATTTTAAAATAATATATTATATATATATAAATTTGTTTTATATAATATCAAATATTATTTTCTAGGCACATGTTAATGCGTGAGGACTTAACCCAGTCTCTTATCATGATCCAGCCCATCCTCTACTCGTACAGCTTTGGTGGTCCTCCAGAGCCAGTGCTGCTAGACACTTCTTCCATTCAACCCGATAGAATACTTCTTATGGACACTTTCTTCCAAATACTTATATATCATGGAGAGGTTAGTACTTTCATGTGTTTTTTTAATTTGTAATCAGTATTATTAATAATACAAGCGTGCGACTGTAAACGCGACAGGTTGTGGGTTCGATTCCCACTCCAGGAAATGTAAGTATTTTCATTTTCTGGGCTTGGTAACAAGGTAAAGCGCGGCGTTGAGTTCCGCCACTCAGCACGCAGTGCCTCAATTTGGCGGAAAGTGGGGAACGGAATTGTTGTAAGAGAACGGAGTGTCTTCACACTAGGATCTCAGGTTCCCTCTGTATACCCTGCTATATGCGGGTTACAGTTTGAAGTTAAAAAAATAAAATATTATTAATAATATATGCAAATGTTTATTGACTTTGTATTAAGTTGATGTAAACTATAAAATTTTGTTAACAAACTATTGATATACTAAATCATGTCACAGTTAGAATGTATTTTGCTATATATTAAGATGGAAGGATCAAGCCTTAATTAATATTAAGGAAAATATTTATATACTTATTATATTTACTCTATATCTTGCATAATGTAAAAGACATAATAAAAAAATAAATATATTTTATTCATTAAAAAAAAATACATTTGCCACGAATCGCATATCGTGAAGTCAATAAAATTAAACAAGTAAAATTCTATTCTCATTGCAATTACTAAAAAAATTACAAAATTAGTAATTAATATTCTACTTACGAGTTTTTAAATATAAAGGAGAAATGGAAACCTAAAGTGAATCCAATTTTTACCTCCCCAGACCATAGCCCAGTGGCGCGCCCTACGCTACCAGGACATGGCGGAGTATGAGAGCTTCGCGCAGCTGCTTAGGGCTCCTGTCGACGACGCGCAGGAGATCCTTCAAAGTCGCTTCCCAGTACCACGGTATATTGACACTGAGCATGGCGGATCACAGGTATGTTAATATTTTATTAACTATTACTTAATCTTTTTCCAGAAACTTAACGCTGCGCCTTGCCTTTTTAACAGAGCGAGAAAATAAATATTAATTATTATTAATATTTAATATTTTTGTTTCCTAAAGTGGGAATCGAACCCACAACCTGTTGCGATTACAGTCACACGCTTATGCCTCTGTGCCACGCCTGGTCTCATTTATCTGGACTCATTATTACTTAAAAAAACGTGAAGCAAAAACTTTGTACCCCTTTTTACGAAAATTACGCCGACGAAGGAGCATGAAATTTGGCACAATTTTACTTTATATAGAGAAGGAGTGCAGAATGCTAACATTTTTATTAAATAATGCATAAAAAGTATATTAAATTAATAAAATAAATGTTACACACACTACCATGGTTTGAAATTCATGTTTACATAGTGCTAAATACAATGTGTTGTTAACGCGTCAACGGGGACGCTAGTATGAGTTATTTCTTCACAAATACCCACCAATGTGTTTACAGTGTTTACAATCAAGTACTGTCCCACTGCACTTTGATGGTCTCTGCTAAATCAGCTGATTCTCCTATTATATTTTCTTTAATACGAAAGTGACTAATCTCAAAAAATATGTAACTCCTGATCTTAATATCCTTTCCTGACCTTATCTTTTTTATAATTTCCAACAAATTTCATATTTTTAGAGTTAGATCACTTTTATTTTTAAAGTGCGATATTTCGTCTTCATTAAGTAATATGAGGTGAAAATTCAATTTTAATTTATTATGTAATAAAACAATATTGTTATCCAAAAATACGCAAAAATAATAGAAAATATTTGATAAACAAAAAATTATGGAATTTCAACACCGGGTGCTTGAATTCTATTGCTATTTTTTGACGCGAGCATCTTCTCTAGCATATCGGTGACTTTCTTTTGTGATTTTAAGAAACTATTATAATGTGAATCGTATGACGATGGTTTTTTAACATTACTCAAAGACATTTGCTGTCTCGCGGCAATTTTACTATTGCAACAATCAACCATTTGCTGGGAATATGCATATCTTTCATCGCAACAATCTATTCGACCATTGTTTCTCTGTTTATGTACACCTGTATCTACAAAAGTATCGCCATTTTCTAATTTCTCATGATATCTGGCTACAGGTACTTTTGCTACTAACGTGTCTTCATATTGCTTATATCGATTAGCATTCATTTTGTTATTACTATTTTCAACATTTCTATGACTATTTTTATTTGTTGGTATTCGTATATCTTTATAATTTGTGTCGAAATTAGAATAGTAAGGGTCTATAAACGGTTTTGCCACATACTTTTCTTTAGGTATGTAATCATCAAAACCTATACTCGGCTTAATATTCATAACTTCAGCTTTATTTCTTTGTATACCTATTCTATATTGTGCTGTAGTTACCACAATATTTTGATTTATAGGGTTTTCTGGCATGTCAATAGGTATACCTAATGGCGGTATTTCCATATTGTTGGTTTGTATGGTGATCAGTCGCTTTGGTTTTGGGATTTGTTGTACAGGCTTAGGTTTGCTAAACGTTCTTAGTTTATGCACTTGAGGAGAAAAGTCATATACTATAGGCTTTTTATTTTCAAAGTTATTGAAATTTTGTTTTCTTGGCTCCATATCGTTTTCTTCTCCCAATGGGTTTTGTATTTGTGTGACTTCTTTTTTTAATTCGGTTTTGTCCATCTCAATATCAGGTGCATTTTTGTTGGATATTATTATTGAATTTTGTTTTAATGATTTTATTTCTTTAAATAAATCTAAAAATTTGCTTAAAATCACATCTTCAATATTATGGTTCATTTTTGTTGATATGTCTGAAAAATTAAAAAATCCATAAAGTATACTGAAATAGATTTGGGTATAAAAAATTGTTTATAGCTTTAACCTGTTTTATAGTCGTTAGTCGTAACGGTTACAGTTGTAGGAGCTACACTTGTCGTTTTCATTTCCTTACGTAATTCTTTCAAAACCATATCTTTCACACTAATTGCTATTTCTTTTATTAAATTCTGTGAAATATTTTCATTGATAATGTTATCACTTGCAGTAGAAGCTTTATCAGTAACAATATCTCTTTTTAAACTTAATTCCTGTGCAGAGTTCACTGATACTTTATTTTTACTGTTTGCTAAATCTGCATTGTAATTGTTATATGAATTTAGAAATTTGAGCATGTCATTAAAATTTGTGTTATTTTTAAACTTTTCTGGTGGTAAAGTAGGAGTGATTGTACTCTCCTCCTGTTTGCGTCGCATGTCCGTGTATTGATCAAATAACCTTAATGCGCTATTAAAAGGACTATCACCATTGCTAATATTGTTTTCAACAAAGTGTCGGTTATTGTAATTGCGAAATATTCCTCGAAAGTATGAATCTTTGAAATCATAATCAACATCAATGATTGTTTTAGCTGTAGTTGATTTTAAAGTATTGTTGTTTATATTTTGGAAAATATATTTAGTTATTAACGTTTGAATGTTGTCCGTTTCTTTAGTCTTGGGGCTATCGGGAACATTTCTTTTATTTTTTTGTTCACTTCTGATTTGTCTCGTATCAGTAAACTGCTCGGTTTCCTTGTGTGAATTCGGGGTAATATTTGAACTGTTAACTTTCATAGTTTCCCAAAAATTTAAAACACTTTGTATGTCAGGCTGACCATCGACATAGTCTATTATGCCGTTCCTAGTACTTTCTTTTTTATCATTCATTGCACTTTTAGCAATTGTTTGATTAGATAATATATTTATTTCTTCAGCTGTCATTGAATTATCTGAATAATAATTAATATCAATGCATTTTGTATCATATAGAATATTTAATAAGTATTACTGTTAAAAGTCGGCTTACCAATCCCCTTTGTAGTATTTGTTTGAGAACTATTATTCAGCATATTTTCCGCATGTTTAATTCTCGTGCATTCTTGTAGAAGCTCTCTAAAAGCGTTATAATTGTGCTCAGTTTATTATTTGCGTCTGACTCATGGCTAAATTTAAACCGCGTATGCTTACCTGTTGCTCATATCGTCGATGTTTACATTGTGCCGCTGCAGTTTAGTCAACATGTTTACATCCAAGTCTTCCTTTTGCATTCCGCTCAATAGAAACACGCACATTAGATCTGTGAATTTTGAAATATTATAATTTTAGGGATTTTTAATGATTTTCAAGTGGTAAAGTTTATAAAATTATATTATTGGAACCTTTTATTCGGTCTAAGCGCTGTGTAGGCTGACCAAGTGCGTGTAAGCATGATAACATACATGAGACAGCCACGAACGCCAACAGTGTTCGACACAAACACGACATGCTGACGTCTTATCAATACGCCACCTGACGGTAGCTCTGTTTGTGCAACGTTGTATGAAAATTTAGACTAGCTACGTTACTTACTGTTAAAAATACTGAATAAATTTACTAAACTATTGAGTTATTCAATTTTAAACTACAAAGTAAAAAAAAATTAAAGCGTCAATAAAATTGTATCATATTTTTTGATAATTTTATGAAACATTTTTTTTCTGTGAGGAACTGAAATCTTAAGCAAACGGAGTGTCTTAACACTAGGTTCTGAGGTTCCATTTGCCTATCCTGCTATGTGCGGGATACAGCGTACAGCTCAAATTTTTTTTTTCTTTAATATAAAAAATACAAAAAATATTATTTATTCTAATTTTCATCTAATATTATAAATTATTTATATAATTTCATCATTTTCGTTGTTCTAGGCGAGATTTCTACTGTCTAAAGTCAATCCATCGCAAACACACAACAACATGTACGCCTACGGAGGGGTGAGTTAACATAATCATATTTTATACACAGCTAATATGTTTTTTTAAATTGATTTTTGCACGAAATAATTATTAAAATAATTATTAATATATGAGATTTTCAGTGTTTTAAGTAATGCAACTCGCATGTGTTTTCCGCCATCATAGCATGGTTTGAATTGACGTTTTCTTTTTTTTTTTGTTTCATCATTGTTTTGGCGAAAACCAGGCGATGCCGATACCATCTGCGGTAGAGATTTTTTTTATTTATTTTTTTTCTAAAAGGGGTTTTGGTTTTTTTTTTCTTAAATTTGGTTTTTTATGCTTTATTTAACTGCTGATTTAGAATTTGTTTTCTGTTTTATACTAAATGCTTCTAAATTTATTTTTTTATGTATTTTTAAAAGTGCATATATAAAATTTAGTTTTTTTTAAATTGAATTATTAAATATATGTATGTGCGTGTATACTTTTGCGAACAATTGGGAAATTTATTTTATTTTATTATTCAATTTAACTAAAAAGCTTATTATAAATTATTATACTAACAAATAAAATTTAAAATTAAGAAATAATATTTACCTAAATTTCAAATAACTAGTATTTATTATATCAAGGGACATGCATGTTACATTACAATAAATATATTATTTTTTATTTATATTGTATTTAATTTCCTCAGGACGGTGGCGCCCCCGTGTTGACTGATGACGTTTCCTTGCAAGTGTTCATGGAGCATCTAAAGAAATTAGCAGTATCTTCTACTGCTTAAAAATAAATATATTTATTTGTGGTAGAAATTTAATAATTGTATATCTTTTTTTTATGTTATTTCCGTTCTGTTATAATCTGTGTAATATATATGTATAATTATATTATCTTTTACTTCAAATCCGGACTAATAACTTCTTTTGAAGGATTCAAGTATTGTGACTAACATGTGTTTTCCTATTTTTTTTTATAAATAAAAAAAAAGTATTTATATTGCAAATGTATGCATGTAAATTATGTTTCTAGGTCATTTTAAAAATTAAATTTATTAAATTGAAAAATTGGCAATAGTGTAAAATAGCTTCTTTTTTAAGATTAATATGTAAATTTATAAAAAATAAATATTGGATAAAATTTTGTTTGTGCTTATTTTTTTTACTATAGGTACTAGCTGTACCCTGCGCGCGTTGCTTCGCCACCAAAAATAAATTTGAAGGAAAGACATTATATACAAATATTCAAATCATTGTGAGTAATTTTAATGAATTTGTTAATTTCGAAAAAATGTGTGTCGAAAACTGTTCGTACCCACTCAGTGGACTCATGCACAATTTTTTTTTATTACTATATTACTGATATATCTACATATGTTTTTAATAAATGAAAATAAAAACATTAAATAAATAATTTTATTGACAATCATTATTTAGACTTACTACCATATACTATGTAGAACAGCATATTTATTTTGTTATAACAAAATATTAATATGAATTTTTAGGTTAGGTTACATATATTTCAAATATATACCACATCCCATATAAATGATATTTTAATTTTTAGGGATTCAAATACAATTTTCCTAATATTTTGTTTGTTTTTTTTTCAATTAGGCATCTATTTATTCAATAAAATGGTAATACTCATCTTAGCATAATTTTGACTATAAAAAACACAAGATTTCTATTTACAGCAAGAATAAATGCAAATATTCCAAAAAATCAATCTTCCCCTAGAAAATCATTGTAAATTATAAAAACATATCTAAATTAGGTACAGTTACCAAAATGCTTAAATAAAAATAAATACACCTGTTAATAAAAACATTAATTATATCCCATATTGCCATTTACAAATGTTAAAACAAAAAATTATCACATAATTATACATTTAGTGTGCACTAATTACTATTTGTAGCAAGAATTATATTTTATTATTAACTTATAGAAAGGAAGCAATATGGTCAGTATGTAGGTTTTAATATATTGCTTATATATTTGGGGGTCAATTGAGGAATCTGATGGACATTTTTTGTTCCACATCTGTCCTCTCTAGGGCTCGGCTAAACTCCTCAAATGAGATCATTTGGTCGTTATTAGTGTCTGCTTCTAATATTGTCCTCTCTGCAATGCTTGTTAGTTGCTCTTCACTGGAATAAAAAGAGAAATTATATTGATTTAATTATTTAGTAAAAAGAAATAGTTATAACAAAAAAGGGTTATTAAGATATTGAGTAATACAGGTGGAATTGTTTATATAAATATTGCCTAATAGTAAAATAATATTATTTAGATTAAAATCAAAAATATTTGCTTGTTGATTTTGATAGGAACAACATATGGATATGTTGGATATAGATAATATCTTATTTTTAAGCTTAGTACAAAAAGCAAGAGAAAATGGTCTATATATTAATAAGTGACGAATTTCGACCCATTTTTACGAAAATTATGCGGAAAGAGGAGCATGAAACTTGGCACAACTATAGTTTTTATAGCAAAGGAGTGCAGAATGATAATATCTTTTTAAAATAATGAATAAAAGAAAAGGTTTGACATCCATATTTATATAAATTGACATATAAATTTCTAGCCAACGCATTGTGAACGCGTCAACAGGGACACTAGTATAATAAAAAATTCAGAAAAATGTAATAAAAATAAGATAATACAAAAAATATACATATTGAGTATGCATGCATATTTGACATTGACCTAAAGTTGACAATGACCTCAAACAGCTATGGAATAAAATACAAATTTGGCATTGTAATATTTTTTAGTGCTCTTTAACTCTTAAGAAAAAAAATATTTAAAAACAATATAAAAATTTAAGCATAGCCCACTCCTTTGGAATCCTTCTAAGCACATCAGCTCTGCTATAAATCTGGCTACATGAATATTCTTATATACTTGTTCAACTGTTTTTTATTGTAGCATTTGGGTATATATTTTTTTTTTTAACTTCACGCATTATCCCACATATAGTAGGGTAGGCACAGGGAACCTGAGAACCTAGTGTTAAGACACTCCATTCTTTTGCAACAATTCTGTTCCCCACTTTCCGCCGAATATAAAAATTGGTTTAACATTTACCTGATATTAACTCCCACCATCATGTGTAGAATTGCTAGTAATTCATCTCTTGAAATTTTGCCATCATTGTCCAGATCATACATAGAGAAAGCAACTGGAAATATTTACAAATTCCAAACTAAATATATAAGTATATTTAAAATTTACAAAAACATTACTTATTAAGTAATAGTCATTATACAACTTTAACTTTAATTTAATTTGAGTTTCTTGCCGACTCTTCTCAGCAGAACTGCCTTCAGAGGCGGTGGTAGCTTCTGTTAGGACTGACATGACAGATACCTTTGTTAATTGACGATTCGAAAGTGCTTGTAATAGCCTACTTGAATAAAGAATATTTTGATTTGATTTGATATGTTATCAAATATCAGTAAACATTACAAATAGTATAGTAATAACGTTTTGTATGCTTAAAAAAAATTTACAAAAATGAGGCAGATTTACCATTAGGTTAAAATAATTATAATAGAAGACTATTCTTAAAATGTAAATAAAGTAACAAAATATAACATGTTAATTTTACTTACACCTTAATTTTTCTTCCCGGCTGTTAAGTCTATTTTCTCTATTCTTTCTAATCGGTCTAAAATGTGATAGAACTCTCATAAACTGTAGAAAATTGACTCTGTCATCATGACTCTCAGCAAAAAATGAGTGCACAATTCTCTCACTAAGAGGGTTAATTGCCAATTCTGGTATCCTCAAAAAATCTTCCCTTGAAAGTGTTCCACAGTCATTTTTGTCCAGTGATGTGAAACGAGAGTATAGGCGTTCAATTTGGTTGGGTGTAACTAAAGCAAATAAATGAATTTATCTAACATATATATAAAATATTAAAAAAATATCAATATTCCAAATAAATAATAAATGATTAAAATTATTGATTAGTGACATAGAATTGATATTCTATATACTACAAAAGTATTTAGTAAAAGATAATACTTACAGCCAGTTTCTTCTTGAATTTGTGCAATTTCTTCTTCTCTTAATAACAGAGACGATTTATTCCCCATTTTGATTTTAACTTGCTGATTATACTGCTTAATTTTTTGTAATTAACTGATAAGGACTTTATGTGTAAGAATGTGAAAACAATCGATTCTCAACACTTATTCGAACTGCGTCAAATTTATAAGAAACAATAGAATTTTTGTTACGCTGGATACTAATGTGGTTTTATATATGTCCAACTGAATGTTACACTAATAATATTTCATATATGTAATTATTCTTGATTGACCTTTGCTTTAGGTATTTTCTTTTGATAACTATTGCTCATTTCCGATATTGACAAATGTGCAGCGCAGTAAAATGTGCTTATTGCAAATTCAACTATAAATCTCTTCTGATTGAAGCTAAAATACAATGGATTATTACAAATTACGACTGAAGTTCGTCAGAAATATAGTATGAATGACGTATGTCAATGTCGTATTGTCAACTGTCGTGATGACATTCAAATTTTCTGTTTAGTTTAGAAATTCGAAAATATCAAGCTTTATCTTTCAATATAATATAAGATGTATAAAGAAATTATAATTATATAATAAAAATAAACATTTAAAAATCTTTTTGGAAACCCTATTATTAGATTTATTTGTTATTTAAATAATTTAGATATTTCTTAAAAACTTCACACTAGGCTGTATTGATAATTTTTTTTATTTTTATTAAAGTGTATCATCAATTATCTTTTAAAGCAACACATAAAAAGCTATGTGAAAGTTGTTCTAGCTCAGTAAAATATATAAGCAAAAATTTATAAACAAAATTTACAGCTTATCACGTTGCTAAGAAACTGAAAATCTGAAATTGAAGTCTTCCAATATGACCTACTTTTATAGTATAACATTAAGTCATAAGTTTTTACTTAGCATTTGTGACATGAAGATACAAAATTAGTTAAGTTACTTTGTTCAGCGATATATGCTAATAATGAGTGCGGTAAAAGTACCCTTAGAAATTACTCCGCCAGAAAAGAAATCAGATATAGAACCACTTGACCCAGTTTTAGAAGTTAATGAAAATGTAGCCAACGACACATTTGATCGTCCTCACGAGGAACATGAATTCGAGGAAATTTCACCAAAAATTTTTGGCCTCAAAGATATTTCAGAGCCTCTGACTATAGATTCGTTAAATAATGCAATATACGAACTTGGAGTAATTAATCTTTGCTGGCCCGAAATCAGTGAGCCTGTTTTCGAAACGCGTACGTGTTTTCCTAAAAGTTATTATATCAATACTAACAAAGAAAGGCTATTATTGGCATATGCGGAAAACTTCAGACGACAGTTTCTATTTCATTATCAAGCTAAAAGGCCTTTATTTTTACAAGCGCCGAACGAATGTGGTCTTCAGGTTTGTTGCTATCAATACTTAAAAAAATATTCTTCTTTATATTTATATATATATATTAATAAAAATTGTATTTTAGAAAATGGTGTGCACTACAATAAGACCGACGAAGCTTTGTTTCGCTGATACTACGACGTGGCAGGGTATAGCATCGCTGGTTTCTGATTTTTTTGATTATGAACCACTTAGAAAACCCATGCTGCACGTGAGTAATATTCCTATTTTTGTTTTTAAATAAATTTTATTCTGACACAAAAGATTATTATAATATATTTGAGATATGATTTTGATGAAGACACATGATATAAGTTTAATGTAGAGAAATAAGACAGAATTGCACAATTTCTTGGCTTTTGGTATAATTTTCATAATTTTCTATATTTATATTATACTTAAGGTAATAAAAAATCTTTAGTATTTATGAAACTTTATTAATACAATGTGTTGTCTTTTATATATGCCAAGAGATGGCGGTTAAATACAGTATTTAGAAAAGCATTAACAAGAGTTCTGTATATCCATGTATTAAAACTAATATGTGTTGGAATGTAGCATTATATATAAGAAATAAATAAAAGTCATCATAAGGTTCAATCAAATTTAATTCAACATTTTCAAGATCACATACTTTGTGTAAGGAGTATAATTTTAATAATTCCAATTTGTAATTTTGTACAAAATATCATCTCTCAAATAGTTTCCAGTGGAGCTAATATAATTAACACGAAAATGCAAATTAACTATTCTAACTTCAATGAAAAGGATTTGAATTCTGCTAGAAGTATTCGTTGCGTCGTCGTCCACGCAACCGCTAAACCATTGGACAATCTTTCAACATTACAATAACACACTCTATTCATTAGGAATGTACTTACAATATTAATAATCTCTCAATAATTTATAATTTTGATCACAGTGTCCTTAACTGTTAATGTTAACATATAATACAATTCCGAGTCGAGACATAGACAATGTCTACCATATAAAATACTGAGCAATAGAAAACAATTACACCAATGTCTAGCTCTAACACAATAGTCATAAATTATCTTAACAATATTACCTTGTTCGCATGATTGGCACACGAGAACGCCGCATCCTTTCAATATTTGGTATAGTGCATGACATCCGATCAGAGAGAGAGGACGCCGTGACTTATCATTAGCTACGCTTATGACTTGAGGTAGAACATAGGGTTCGAACTACAGTAGGGTACAGCTAGGAATGTAATCGTCAAATGGCAACATACAGCGGTTCTACTTACACTAACCACAATTAACCTTTTGCGTGCATTGAAAAGTAACGTGTTCGGCGATCGATAACATCAAATTACAATGTTCACTATATACGTATCTGTCATAGAATAAGTCTGATATAAACTCGGAAATAGATAACTAGCGTCGACTCGCTCGACAAAGCTTTAGAGAACAGCGTCGGATTCATAACTTAACTAAATATAAACTAAAACTAAAGAGATATAATGCATAGCTTTTCTTTTAGAACAAAGAAATTACGCAAATTTGGCTACACATATCACAAGTGAACGCTTACTGGCGACGACATATATACGACTATGTACACGTAATTGAAATATTCCCTGTAGCTCGCGCGAGAGCTCGGCGGCGGGCGGCGCGGCGGCGTGAGGGCGCGCTCACTTGCGGCGGGCGGCGTCGGGCGCGGCGCGGCGCGTGCGCAGGTTGTGCAGTAGCGCGCGCAGCTGGTGCACGTGCATGCGCGTCACGCTCGGGTCGCCGCTCGCCTCCAGCCACGCGAGGAACTTGTCGCCGTGCTCCAGCGCCTCCACCGTGCCCGCCTCCCACTCTCCGTGCGCGGATCCATTGCTTTTAGTCTCCTCTATGGCAGTCTGGTTGCTACTGTTGAACAGTAGGTTGTCCAACACGTTCCTGGCCTTCGTCTGGCTCTTTCCGGATTCAATAGGCTTCTCGGCTACGGGTTCCTTGTTTTCAGTGCCTACTTCAGGGCTTATCGCAGGTTCAGCGAGGCGGGGCTCCTCAGTAGCTGTAACAGTTTCGCGTACTTCAATTGTGTGTCGATCTGTTGCGTGGCGATCGGTTGAGTGTCGATCCGTTGCATGTCGATCGGATGCATGCCGGTCTGATGATGCATGTCGATCTGATGCATGTCGGTCAGATACTTGGTTTTGTATAGGACTGGTCGTACTTCTATCTTCCTCGGACTTTCCTTTAGTGAGATGTGAATACAGAATATTATCAGCAGATTTGTCCTTTGGTACTTGCGATGCAGATTTGAGTTTATCTTCTGGCAAAGGCATGGCACCACCAAACTGCTTATAATATTGCCACAGCCACGAATTCCTGTTGTAATCGAGATGAGAAGAGACTGGAGGTGCGGGTGCTACAGGTTTAGGTGGTAGAGTTGAGTCACTAGATACTGGTTTCCCAAGTTGAAGCGGGTGAGCAGTCGTTGTTTGAGCTGTTAAATCCAGCATAGCTTGTTGAGTTTTTAACCAGTACCATAGAGTATCATCCACGGGTTGCGATGCTGCAGATTGTGATGATATGTGATGACTTGATTTCGAGCTGTGGCGGTACAAGTCTGATGAATGATTAGATTTGCTTCGATGTTTGGTTTCATTTAAATTAAGAACTCCGTTGTGCGCTGGTTTGGGTGAGCGCACAGAGCGTAGGGCACGACTAGCGGGCTGAGCAGAGAGGGCTGAAAGACCTGGGTTCAGTTGTGCAAGTAATGTCAGATTGGTTGCGATTTCATTAAAACTTAATCCAAGGTGTGAATGGGTAAGGCCAGGCAGATGTCCAAGACCTGATAATGGGCTTATGGCACTCATTGATACACTTGCTCCAGGATCGGGGCGGCGTTCACGTTGTGGGTGAATTGGTGGTGATGGTTCACAACGTTTGGTAGTGAGCTCTACCGGTGCGTCAGTTGGTACAGTCGGCGGAGGAACACTGTGCGTTACATTTATAGAGCTTGTAAGATCGAGTCCGGTTGTAACGGGCGATTGCGGTGCGGTGGGGGACTCGGTGCGAGCGCGCTTGTCGGGCGGCTCGCCATCGTTACTCTTATCAGTATCCGGGGAGGATAAACGAGATGTCATGTAACGCAGTTTATCCTCGTTCTTACACCAGCCGCGTAAAGTTGACTCGGGCACGCCAATGTCCCGAGCAACCGATGCTTTTGATTCTCCGTCGTTCACTCGTTGTATCGCCTCTATCTTATCTCCAGGCGTAAGGGCGCGCATAGGACGCTTACCCTTCGTTGTCATTTTGGCCTCTCGCTTACTGGAACAATACAAAATAACAATTATAATTTATAGTCTACGTACTTGTATTCTCTCGAGGATAATTTTTGACATCTAGCGGTTGACCGTCTACTGTTTACGTTTAAATTTATATTTTCAAGTCTCTGGGGTGCTATAATTTTACGTACGTCGTAAAATAATATGTATTTATGAAAATGGTAAATGTATTTTGTTAGACACACATACTAAATTTGTTAAATAAAGCTAAATGATATATAATTTGAAATGTTACTTCCTCGAAAATACATAATCAAATGTAACGAAATAGCTAAATTAATTTTGCCTCTGTAAGGAAATCAAAAATAGGAATGATGCAACGTATAAGTATTTTCCCGTATTGTCAATAACGCAACACTAAAGAGGAATGAACTCGAAAATCATTGCATCCGATGCTATAAAAATATATAAACTTCAAAAAATTCTTTGCAAGATACATATTATTTGATATGATGTTTGGGTGAAACCGATAAATATGTTTACGCGGAAAGCTATAAAGTTACGAAAAGATAAACAAAAAGAAGACATAAAATTATGACCTACGACAACAGTAAGCGGCAAAAGTTGTCGGGTCGTTGACACGGTGACCTTGCAGCGGCGGTTCCCGCGGCCGCCGCTAGATGGCGCCGACGTACGCAAAAACTTAAAAATATTTACTTTGCGGTTTTAAACTACCACGGTCGCCGGGTTTTGTCGCAGGACGGATATAGTTTGAGAAATTCAGACAGGATGTTTCTTGGCGAACATTTTACTATAATTATTATTATGGGTTTCCCGGTCATGGTATTTTACGTACGTATTACGAAGTATTATGATTTTTTACTAATTCTTTAGAAATTATGTAAAAATATGTTTGTTAATTTTCAATATAACATTTTTTATTATTATCTTTTAAAATAAAAATTAAGTCGTATTTTGTCTTGTGAGAGCCATATAAATGATTTTAAATATTTAAAATGTATATCCGTTTACATTTTTTTTTAAAACAGCGTTATTTTATAAAGCAAGCCTAAAATAAAATAATTAATAAATTATCCAAATTTAACTATATTTACTCAAGTTCCGTCGGCAATTTTTTTGTAGCATTTACGATTCTTTTTCGAATTTAGAGATTCTTATGTGTTGAGATTTGCGTCTTTAAATAATACGAATAAATAGGTTTCGCCTATATTTATGTTACAAAATAATTTTAATTTTATGAGAAATAGGATTTAGAGTTCACACGTTAAGAGGACACTAGAAATTTTAATTATTTCAATAAATATTTGATTTTATGAAAATATTTTAGAGTAATAAATATCAAGAATACGACGGTAGTATAAAAATTTGCTATTTTAGTCGGCACTAGCATTAGAAATTATGATTTTATATTTTTACATTAAAAACAATTTGTCTGATATTTCAGTGTTACTTTAAAATTTAATAATTGACATTGACTAATAAAATAAAAAATTCTATATCCAGTACAAAACTAATATAAAATTATTTTTTTTAGAGAAAAATGAATTCGGAACGATTAAAACTGCACAAATCCTAACTTTCCTAGCGAGATGTGAAATAACACAGATTACTTACTTGCGAGTCGGCACGTGTGATCTGTTTACAATTTTTGACAGTTCAGCCGTTTCTATATAATATAAAATAGCGGGTCTCCAGAAAAGTTTGTAAGAGATGCGCAGTGCGCGGCACTTGTCACAGGTCACTATCACAAGTCAGTCACTCGAGTCACTGGCGGTGGGTGTCGGTGTCGGTGTCGCGGTGTCCGGGCGTCCGGCGGTGTCGCGAGACGTGCGTCGCGGGTCGCGCGCGGCGAGTGTGTGCCGACTGCCGGTGATAAGGCCGCGGTCCGCCGCTCGGCCGCCGTGCCGCGTACGCCGCAGCGCCGCACGCCGGGCGCGCCGGCCGCCGGCCGCCGGGCCGCCGGGCCGCGCCTCTCCTTTGTGTCCGCGCCGCACACACCCGCACTCACCCGCACCCCCGCGCCGTAAACACCGACCTCCGCACTTTATTAATGCAATTAATTCCCAACGCATCAACTTTCCGACTCGACTGCCGACTGCCGATCGCCGATTACCGCCCGTCGATGGCCGCAGCGCTAACTTTTTAAAGTTGCAAACTTTTCAAAGTTTTCGGCTCCGCGGCGACGCAACTTTTCTAAAGTTCGCGACGTCTCGCGGGTGTCTCGGTGTCTCGGCGCGGACGGTCGCCGCTAATGTCCGCAATTATACCGACTTGTTTTTTCGCCTCAGCGAATTGGATAATGAATGGAACGATAGTTTTGTTTCAGTGAGTTTTATTTATTGCGAGGTCTCCGAGTTGTTCCCGCGTAAAAAGTTCCGCAATAAATAAAGAGGTACTCCATCGGAATAATTTGCGGACTTCCTTGTATGTACTTGGGTTCATTGAAATTATATATAAGAGTAACAATGAAACTACTAATTACGTGGATATTTAAAGTTAGTAATTATTAAGATAGTTTAAGTCCGCGGTTTCGACTATAATCAATTTTAGAGACGGTATATTTTACGATAGATGAACTTTTGAAAGTTCGTACTGACCACTTTAAGTATGCTTGTAGTAAGCACCAGTTTACAAAATATATCATTTCAATTCTATGAATGCCTTTTCTTTAAAAGTTAAATACATTGTATTTCATAATAATCAGGTTTACCGTAATGCATCTGTTTCTATAACAAGAAATATAAATTCAAAAATTTCAATAAGCAATGTTGTATACATCTACATGGCAAGTAATTTAATTTTAGTAGTTTAAAGACATTTCTAAGGGTGTTTCGTTGCTTTTTAACATTCAAAGTTGGCAGGAAACAAAATAGTACTGTAGCGGCGCGACGTTTAACTAACGTCTTAAGTACGCGCCAGGTGTAAATTTCTTTCCGAGAATGCTTTGTGCACGCTTTTTACCTACTACAAGGATGCATAGAAAGGGTTCACTGACGTTATTATATACGAAACTGGAAAAAAAATAAGATAACCAAAGGTATTTATCTCCCGATTGCGATAAGGACGTGTACTGCTGTCGTTTGTGAGGGTTTATTGTAGTTGATGCAGTTTTTTTTTTTAATAATAATTTGTTTCTAAAAATAGGACTGTTTTTGATTGATTGTTACGATAAAATTATATTTTACGTTTCTCGTTTTCATGTTATTCGTTATAAGATGACAAAGGGCCATATAATGTATAATTCTCTATATATTAATACAGAATGAACAATAATCAAATAGATTTCAATAGAAATTGCTTTAAATAAGTGATTTATTAGGGTAATTTTAATTTCATAAGCGGATTTTTATTGTCCGAGAGTGAGTTTCTATTAAAATTTCATATGATTATAAAAAGAATGGATAGTTCGAATAAACCTTTTAAATACGCATTTATAAGCAATTTATAACTAATCTATATAAGAAAATTTTGAAATACTATTTTGATGAATTTTTTATTGTCACAATTGCTTGAAAAAAATATATTTTCTTAGCATGAACGTCATGACCTTGCCAGAATGACCAGGATATGGAGAAAATAATTTCCTTTTAATTTTTTAAATGAATTTGTTTATGTTTAAGCAACTTTCGCATAACAAATGACAAGCTGAAAAAAGGATATAATAATAAAAGAAAAGAGTGTTTTCTCCTTTCTTACATTATTTGGTATGAAAAAGTTTATATTTTCTCAAATTATAATGAAAACTAACATATATTTTTGTATTTGTTCTATATATCCAAGCAATAACGAGTATCAATAAATAAATGAATGTGTTATATATACAACGGCCCCCTAAATATGATGCGTCAAGCTTAATTATGCGCATCGGTCTCGTAAGCTCCCTCCGTAATACTTTGGCACAGTTATAAGTCCGCAGTTTAGTTTGCTGCGCGAACTTTTGTCGCGGTCAACTTAGTTTTTCATATTATAGTTTTAAAACAAAGCTTTTATAGCTAATAATACAAGAAATTTCAAGAATTTAGCTACAATATTACCTAAAAGCTTATTTTGTTAAAGATAATAAAAGAAATATTTAAAAATAAATCACTGATTTAAATATGAGACAAAATTGACTATTTCACGTTTTCAGATATTAACTCTTGCCTTTTTATACCTAAGCTGGTTAAACATAATTATATTAATTATAACCCGTATAAGATTTTAATGTAAAATTTCTAATAACTTCACTAAATAAATATGTTGGCACCTATAATTTATTTTTGATATATCTATATGCGACATATGAACCTATACGCATTACTTATGATTGCGTACAGCCTTCACGCGTGCAGGCACTTCTGCACTGTTCATCTTCAATCATATTGTAATACAATAATTATAATTATTTATTATTATACAATTCAATTATTTTATATAACATGAATCAAATTATTAATAGTTCTAATCCTTAAGACATATAGTATAATTCATTAAACCATATATATATGTATATAAGTATCAGAACAAATCGATAGTAACTTTCTGCCCAAGCAATTGGTCACCCTTCTCGAATACGCTCAGAATACACGTCCGTAAGTACACATCGCTGGTATTAACGTTACCTAACTGTTTTTGCGGCGTGTTTTTGCAAGGCTTAGGTAGATAGAACCAAGGCGAGGCAGTAGGTATGTTTGTGCCAACTCGAGGCCACAAAGGCCCTCCGAGCCGCGCGATTTACGACGCGTCGCCCGCACTGTATTTCGGGCATTGGCGATGTTTGCGGATCGCGAAATTATTTGGATATGCCGTTTATTTATTTTATTTATTTTATTTTTTATATTGTTTTAATCTTAAAGGTTTTAATACTATTAGCGAAGACATAGTTTTGTTGTAACTTTATCAATATTTTCGCAAGTATATCTAAATTTTCATTTGAGATTATCATCGACAAGCATGTTAAACCAAATGTGTTGCACGAAAATCATTTAAAACACATGTTAAATATATTATAGTATATCTAAATATATAGCGTTGTCCATTTCAAGTATAATTCTATGATCGTGGTCCAAGTTCTCTAGTGATTTTGTTATCGGCGGCGCGGCGGCACCCCCCGGCGACATCCGACGCGCCGCGGCCCCTGCCTCCCCGCCTCCTCTCATTAGCCCGATGGCGCGAGACCGGCTGCATTCGCTGACGCCGCGACTTGAATTTTTAGACCTATCTATCTATACTACGAGTATATATGTATGTATGTACGTGTATTGTACGTTATCTGACGTCTGTCGAATGTTGCACAGCTGTCACGGATCCGCGGCCCATAGTTCGCTCGCTTTTGATGCACTTTCTCAGCTTTTTAGCTCGTTAAGTTTTAAATTAATTAGTTGTTGCGGTTTAATGTAGTGTATAAGTATAGTATATTTTGTTTCTTGGAAACTGTAGCTTATAAAAAAATGTTAGAATACGTAGGGAAAATTCATGGTGTATAAAAATATATCTTGTTTCATACTAAGTATAATTAATTTCTACTGAAACGTCATTTGTTTGTAATAAATGTTGTTATGACATACAATTTAATGACTTCAAATAAATTTTATTTTATAAATGTAAAATCAAAAATGAACCATTTTGAAAGTTTTCACCTCAACTCGGCACATGTTTCGAAAAGGTCTAGAAGTATTTTAGTCACACGTAAAACCCGAAACTGTCCTTGAAAGTTGAGATATTGTGCAATGCAGACAAGTACTGGGAATTAGGTCATATAAACCTCTAGCTTAGGATATCTAGCTGCAACGCGGACCTAGCTGTGCTATGTCAGTATGTTACCTTAAAACCGTTCGGCACTTAGTATTCGAGGCGACGCGGCGCCTACGATCGCCGTGGCCGGTAGCCATACAACGGCGCATTCCTGGCCTTTGCTCTTGCGAATAAGACTCAAAACTCGTTCAGTTGATGTGCAAAACAATATAAGTTTCCGAGTAATTTTTATCGTGACAGTCGCGAGTGCAACAGGGCCGTCGCCGCGACGAGCGAGGCCACTCGACCAATATATAGATAACGGCCCAACCCTACAACCTTCGACTCGCCGCAAGTCGATTTAAGACTTTGCGCCGTCTGTTAAAGTCCATTTTGATGAATTCCCGCACAGTTGTCAATTACTTGGATTTCAGTCGTCAATCATCAAGCTATTGTGCTTAAAACCTAATCTCTTGGTAGTGTTGATACTAAACACTTTGTGAGTCACGGTATGACCATTATACCTCTGGGAATGATCGCTCGAAAGGGATCCTTATCAGCTATGAATATATTTCGATATTATTACCACAAACATAGCGGGGAAAATATTTACTCGCTGTTTTTGTTTGTTTAAGATATGATTATTAATATGAATTTGTTTGTCCACTGCGAGTGTTTCAATAACTGCTGTTTTATGATATAGATTAAAGATACGTAGTAAAATTCTTTTTACATTTGTTTAATGGTACTTTGAAGTAGTCAATAATATATAAAATTCTCGTTATTGACTGAGTGACTATCAGTAATTATTAGGAGAAAAAAGAAGGATTTTGACATAGGTGTTTTGGAAAGCGTAGTGACTCTAAAATAGAATTTTATAATATTTCTGCGGTAACGAATAAAACGTATTTTTAATTTTTACAGTTAACGCAGACAAAATTATGGGCAACAATTTGCTACTATTAATTTTATAAGGACATGTTTGTATATACGCGAATATTGGGAAATATTTAGATATATAGCAAACAATGATATATCTACATTATAAAATATCAGATTTTAGAACTAATGGCACGATGATACCAGAATCATGTAATAAAATTGAACCTATGTTGTATTTTATTGTAAAGAAGTTACTCAATTTTAAATCGGTTTGGCCGATATTCAACTGACCAGTATGCTTCGTGTCCTTTTCATTATACGTGGCATTTGTGACACAAATTTTGTTGAACTACCACACCTAAAGACCATAGAGTAAAGAACAGAACAAAAAAGATCATAGATAATAATTAAAAAAGCAGTATCGCGATTTATCCCGCGAAGCAGGATAGCGAGGAAGAACCTAGTGTCAAGGACAGTCTTAACACATTAAAGGAGTGTCTTTCGCCACTTTTCACACGAATGTGAAACACTGCATATGAAGTGACGAAACTCAACGCTCACGCTTTGTCTTTCCCCAAGTAGAAATCGAATCCACAACGTTTACAGTCATACGCTGTTCCACTGCGGCACAATGGCTTCAAAATAATTAATATTGCAACTTTCATGCGCTCATATATCTGGCATCTGCTAACAAGAAATAATGGACTCAATATTTGCCATCGTAACGAATCGTTAATCGCTTAAATGTTCAAAACATGACGTGTCAAGTCTTATACTCAGGTAGCGGAAATGCGTTAATGATTTCACGGAACCACTGCACTCTTGGCCTCGCCACCTTCCCCGAATGTTGCTAGGCGGCTTATCTACTTGTATTGGTTTGTTAATTACTACTTTACATTAGTGGTTCGGCTCGCTGGCTTAGGATGTAAAGATAACGTTTTATAGGAATCTTTTGCATGATTATTTTGTGATTATGTATGTTTTTAGTATGCCTACCTACCTAATTTCACGCTTTATCCCTAGCGGGGTAGTCAGAGTCGGGGTGTTTTTAGTATGCAATGTTGTGTACTCAATAGTTGTTTAAAATATGCGTTAAGATGAATCAGGGAATTTCTTATGTGTCATTTTTATCAACACAAATGAATTTAAAGGCGCGGTTGTGAAGTGAATTACACTTACATGCATACATGCTGTTCATGCGACAGTCGTTAGTTGGACTCCTCGTATATTTAATATTGTTTGTTTTTGTCTTATTTGTTTTCGTCTATAAAAATCTGAGAATGGAAAACTGATTGTCTTATAATTAATTCTAAAAATATATACTTATTCGTACCAAATGTGAAAAAAAAATTAAAAGCATAACATATATTAGTAAAAAGCAATACAATTGCTTGCTTTTAGCCTTAGTCTTGAAGTTATAATTTTTATATGAATACGATAAGAAAAATAACAATAATAAATTTAAATAACAAAAATAATCGAATTTGGGCTAAAAATGAAGAACTGGGTGTCTTGACATTAGGTTCTCTTTGATTACCCTATTATTGGGGATAATGTGTGAATCTGAAAAGAGAAATACTAGATTTTAGTATTCCCCAAGTAAAGGTTGGGTAATACATTACATGTGTAAATAAAATGATATATCATAGTTCCTGCACGAAGTATCAATTTAAGTGAAGCCAAAGAAACCCACGCCGCTTACACTAAATAGACAAACTAAAACGATCGCACCCCGTGAACGTGACGCGGGATGTTTTGTGAGCTGATTTTTTATATTTCCTTATTTTTATTGTACTTTCTAAACAAAGGCTAACGGCTAGGGTCATTCGAACGCAACGCACAGTGTAATAATACAAGTAAGTTCATAAGAATACAAGGGTACAAGGGTAGGAAACAAATGCATTACAAGTTTTTGCCACTAGATGCATGCTCGTCCTTTTTGTTTAAGAAACCTCTTTCTGGAACATCTTGAACGATAAAAACGTGTTTGTGCGTAATAAAATGCCACTATAAACATTTTAATAGTAAAAAAATTGTATAATTTCACTTCTTATCTGAAACTGTTTCGGTCAAAATGACCCATCTGTTGCTTAATTGTCACGCGATGGTTGTTAAATCCTGTTTATAAATTAAATGTGGAGCTCAATAAGCTAATCTGCCGCAGAAATTGGAATTGCATTGATTGGCTACTTGTTTTTCTTCCAGATTCACGAAATGCATAAGTTTAAATATGTTATAATATACATACGTTTCTACTAATATACAGCAGCTAAGTAAAATGATATTACATATTCTATAATACAGTTAAATGATTTCAAGAAAAATTTGCCTAATGACTATCCTAGTATTATCTGTATAAGCCTTTTCATTTTGACAGATGACAGGACTAATTTTTTTTTTTTTAGCTTTCACATATAGGTAGGGTAGGCAGAGGGAACCTGAGAACCTAGTGATAAGACACTCCGTTCCACGTTCCTCCGCCGAATAGAGGCATTGCGAGTTGAGTAGCTTAATGATTAAAAAACAACACATATTTCTAAACAAATGCAACTAAAACCGCGGACAGAAACTAAATTAACCAATAAAATGCATATCTAAATGACTGTGCGAGCAAAATTATTCATAACAAGTCCTGTTTGCCATTTAATGTGAGCTGATTCGCAGAACAGCGATCCTAATAAAACGCTTTAATTATAGCTAACGGAGCTCAAAACTCAACAGGTGCTTGTTGATATCATTGCCGGTGTCATGGGATTGCTTACATAATATTATGGTTTAGGGTAATAGATTGATGGGGTTTAGATGGCTTTAGATGGCTTTATGATTGTCTGTTGATGGTAACACGTTCGATAATGATGTAGGTCTATGAAAGGAGATATCGATTCTGGAAACTACTTTCATTTTATATATAAATATGTGAATGTAATATATACCTACAATATTTATATTATTTTAGTAACTTTTAGTTAGTTTTCAGATTTTCTTGGCATTTAGTTTGTTTGGTGGTAGGAGGTTCATCCTCCGTCTGGCTCGCGACCACTATCATGTCAAAGACGAACCGCCAAATATCTTATGATGTGTTCCGGTTCGATGGCATGTAAGCCAGGCTTTCCTCTTTCCCACCCATCCTTTCCCCAAAATGTGGTGGTTCCGATAGCGGACTACTACATTGTTCTCCCCTTCCATCTGTATTCTCTAGGTTGACAACGCATCTACAACATATTTGTTGTTGTAGATGTTCATGGGCGAAGGTAACCACTTTCCATCAGGTGGTCCTTCTGCTCGCTTGCCATCCGTTATCCATAAAAAAAAAAAAATTTAGTATCAAGAACTGATAATGGGTCATAAATATAAATAAAGGTCAAATTCGTACTAGGTATATACGTATATGCTTTGATTACATTGTGAGATACCGCATAGTAAAATTCTAATAACATCAAGATTAAAAAAAAAACAAATATCTCAAAATATTCTATTTTACTCGTATGTCATGTAATTGTAAAAAAAATATATTATGATTTTGACAAAAAAAAAGCCGACTTCAAATAAAATGCACTAAAAATGAACATTATTACAAATAACTCTAAAACTACTTGTCAGGTTTTGACTAATTTTAAATGGGACCACATCAGTAGCGCTAGCTATCATATAGAAAAAGACTCATCAACGTTGGTTCAGCCAGTAAAAATTATGCGGTAACACACATAAAAAATACAGTCCAATTAATAACATTCATTTTTCGAGTTAGTTAATTAACAAATTACTAAGACTGTTTTTAAAAAAGAATTTATTCTTGTACATTTAAAATGAAGCTTAAAAAACTTAATTTATTTGAAGAGTTGCTTTCGCAATCTAACACGCGTAGCTGGTCTATTGTTGACGTATGAGGCACAGAGGAGGGTTGCTTTTTACTACGTGCCCTATCTATTCAGCTTGTACTGGTCGATGTAGGGATATGAGAAATAAATAATTATTAAAACGAAAGAACTTTATAACAAAATTTAAAAACAATCAAAATAAATAATTTCCTGATTATCTTAACTTAGCCCTAAGCTAACTCAGAGGTATGGATTCAAATCCAGCCAATATTTAAAAAATATATAGAAAATTTTAGTATGTAAAATGAAATGTTTATACTATTAGTATCAGAGTAAATTGACGGCTAGTCGGGAGGGAATATTGCATTAATGGTTGCCGTCTAGCAACCTCATAGCTTAAATAGTGACCTATCTATTTATAGAAGCGCGATGTTCTAACTACGGTCCTACGTCAACAGCGTTTTTTTATGAAGCCGTGTACTGAAAATTTATTTAAAAACTTGCTACATATTAGCAAAACTATGTAAACATAATATTTTATATAAATAAATATAGTCCCGCTAGATCAGTAATCGTAAATGTCTCCACGACGGCAGTTAAGGGTTTAATGTTTGCGTGTGACACTTTAAATGAACTGTACATTTACGATGGACAATATACAAAGTATATATTTTTTTAGCTTCACGCTATATCCTGCACATAGCAGGGTCGGCAGAGGGAACCAGAGAACCTATTGTTAAGACACTACAATCTCTTTTAACATTTCTATTCCCCACTTTCCACCGAATTGAATTTAAATTATATTTTTGATAAATCCCATAATACCATAAAGATTAGAGACGACAAACAAATGATACAGATACACAAAGTAATAAAATAATGAATGCAAGGCACAAGTTAACTGTCAGCGTTCCCGCTTTTACGACGAACTCCACTACCGCTAATTTGACGAGGATAATAAAAACGTTCTGCTGTTTACGCCTTTTTGCGTCTGTCCACAACTACTTATGATTTATGATAAACATCCTTACGCTAATAATAGTATATATTTATTTACTTTCATTTAGTGTGTGCCAAGTGCCAACTTAGCTTAGAATCGGGAGAAGCAGTACAGAAAGCCTAGATTCTTTTTTTTTAATAATATATTAGTACTGTGTTCATTAGTTTAATAGCATTAATACTATATTATATAAGATAATACTATACTATTTCGAAGGTATCATTGTCACTAATTAATAATTGTAAAATATTGACTGAGGAAAAAAAAAAAAGGTCCCGCTGAGTTTCTTGCGCCGGTTCTGCTCAGGTCTGAGGCATTAAATTTTGTGAACTGGTGGTAAATTATTTGACGTTCAAAAAATGAAGCTTGTAACTTCTTACTTTGAATAAAATTATTGGATTTGATTTGATTTGACTATAGTACCACATTACGGTGTATGTCTAACAAACAGTTTTAAGTAACATTTCGATTTTGATGTATTTAGTAACATACACGTTGCTAAGGTAAGGCGTTTTTAATTGTCAATGGGGGTCATAAGTAATTTTTAATATTCATAGACGACCACGTCCCAGAGGCTCTACTATCTCGTCTAATATCCTATATAGTGATATTATTAAATTTGCATTTAAAGTTAATAATACACTCGGTTTTCACAGGGCGTATCCAACTTTAACTAATAGTTTAGTGACATAACCTTATGTAGCATTTTGTCTAAGAGAATTGGAAAAAGAAAGCTTTAAAAATATCAACATTTTCTTTCACTTAGTGAAAATGAACCCACACCCATCGTGATGAGCTAATATTTGATTTTGAAATATTGCTGTATTGTATAAAGATATTACATGTATTTAAGACTTTCACACATTGTTTCTAATATAATGGCAGATACTGTTACAACATAACTCCTTCGCTTCATTCACTGTCATCTACCTCCTCATACAGGCTCTCCGGGGGGTCTCCTTGTTTTGTATTTTAGAATGAACATAGTATTGTCTGGTCATATTTTGGTATTGATAGTACATATTTCTAAATACCTCTTATGGTGTGAGAGGTACTTTTCATTTACCTTTCCTTCATGTTTTCTCAACGAGACAAAGTCTCATGAGTAAGATTTTTATTATTTCCAATATGCGTGAAATTAATTATAGATTCTGGCGTTTATACTCTGTACACAGTCAGTAAAGATTTTGTATTTACATTGAAGTTATAAGTGAAAAAGAAATATCTTCAGCAGTCAGCGGTTTGTATCTAAATATTATACAAGTAATATTTAGAGAAATTTATTAAATTAACTAAGTTTTTTATAAGGAAGGAAATAAGTAGTTAATAATTAATTAGTAACGTTAAAACCTATTTAAATTTTTGCCATTTATTTGTTAGCACTCATGTTTTTTCTGCTTTTACAAAAAATTAAAGATATTGAACATTTGTTCCTAAGTGGCAAATAAAAATAAATGTTTTTTAAAAACTTGTTAAAAAAATGTTAAAAATATCTTGAAGGAGCCACTTTAAAAGGTTTAACTCAGATGTAAACCATAAAAATAATATCCTATTCACATGTAAATGTGTATAATTTTTACGACTGGTCATGTTGTTTGAGCGTCAAAATTAAAAGAAAATTAAATTTAAAGGAACTTTCTTCCGCGGACTCTCCAATTGTGGAATGATCTCCCTGCTGAGGTTTTCCCAGAGGGCTACAATATGGAGTTCTTCAAAGGGGGAATAAATAGGTTTTTGAAGGGTCGGCAACGCGTAAGTGATGCCCCTGGTGTTGCAAGCGTCCATAGGCCACGGTAACCACTTACCATCAGGTGGGCCGTGTGCCTTGTTGCCACCGTCGTGGTATAAAAAAAAAAAAATTAATCTTTACTTTTTTCAGTAATAAAATCATAACGCCTGTCTTGGCGCAGAGGCACAAGCGTGCGGCTGTAAATGCGACGGGTTGTGGGTTCGATTCCCACTCCAGGAAATGTAAAAGTTTAATATTTTCGTTTTCTGGGTTTGGTAACAAGGCAAACCGCGGCGCTAAGTTCCGCCACTCTGCGCTGCGGTTTTGAGGCATTGGGTGTTCCCAATGCCTGAAATCGGCGGAAAGTGGGGAACGGAGTGTCTTAACACTAGGTTCTCTCTGCCTTCTCTGCTATACGCGGGATACAGCGTGAAACTAAAAAAAATCATAACCGAAAAGAAATATTATTTGATTTACTTAACAATTCTATTTACCTGCTAGTTATTCTTTAACTAATTAAGGATTAGACAGTATGGTCATTAAGCTTCCAAGAAGCGCGTTCTTTTGTTTGGGATGTTGGCGCGTTATCACGGCCGCGACGAGAAAGTAACATCCTAAACGTAATAAGTGCGATAACAAAAGGTGCAGCTCTTTTCAATTAGTTTTTACGAAGATAATGATTTACAGTGGTGGCGATGGCGGGTATCGCGCCCATCTCTTCCCGGAAAGCGACAATGGTTAGCGATCTGCTTTTGTTGCTCCAATAATGTAGCGTTCGGACTTGGGACGCATATGCGCCCGCGTAACGCGTATTAGCCGGGGTTTTAGTGAAAGACAATAGAAAAAAATGTGAGACTGATTGATCGGCATCGTGAGGGAGTGGGACAGCGTCTGCTGTAGGCTGTAGGTAGACACGATTCACGGTTGTGGGTATTTGTGGAAATTATTATATTTTATGTCATGGTACAGAGACACAAGCGTGCGACTGTAAATGCGACATGTTGTGGGTTCGATTCCCACTCCAGGAAATGTTAAATTTAGTATTTTCATTTCTTGAGTTTGGTAACAAGACAAAGCGCGGCGTAGAGTTCCGCCACTCTACTCACAATGCCTCAATTTGGCGGAAAGTGGAGAACGGAAATGTTGAAAGAGAATTGAGTGTCTTAACTCTAGGTTCTCTGGTTCCCTCTGCCTACCCTTGCTATATGCGGGATATAGCGTGAAATGAAAAAAAATTTCCTCTCTGGTGAAATTTAATGCAGAGAGTTAGGCGTTGTGTTCTGCTTAACATGCAATGTTTCGATTTTTGGCGGAAATTAAAGAACGGAGTGTCTAGTCACTAGATTCTCTCTAACCTTACTAAATAATGAACTGGAAAAAGCGTGAAGCTGCTGATTCGTCATGGCACGTAGCTTTAATGTTTTGTTCCTCTAGTTGTATGTAAAAAATTATACCCGCCTTATTTTTTATACGATACGAATTAATAAATATCATAAAGTGATAAAGTTTATTATGTTCGACAAAATCCATTGATTATTTGTTGGTATTTTTTTCAAAAAGAAACAAACATTTGATAAATATATTATTTAAACATTAAAAATCACCGAACATTCTCCTCCGGGCTATAATATATAGTACATAAAACGACGAGCTTTCATATGCGTGAGTGCGTGATCCTGCACAGGTCGCGTGCGTGAATAATGCACTGAATGAGACGTGCGTCACCCATTTTCTGATCACGACTGTACATCGCATTCACTAATACACTACAACTGATATTCACCTCTCTTTTCTAGCTGTTAAGTGTTAATTTTGAATATAAATAAACCAGTTACATTGTACACCTAATGGAGCGGCGCATTTAATTACGTACGGAGATGCAGTCTTCCATTTCGCCATGATTCTATAGTGTTTCGCTACATTATGTCCCGACTTCCCCTTCCTTGTTTGTATGTACAGTCCGTCACCTTTAAATTGTTGCGTAACTTGCTATATAAAACGTAGGCGAACGTGCAGTTGGCGAATAAAAGTTGATTATAAAATCGCGTCCGCGATAGCGAGCGTATGGTACATGTAAACTTATCTTTGCTGATAAGAAGATTATGGTCGTATGCGATAAAAAAACCCTTTTTAATATTGCAACGTTGTCTTCAGTCGTTTGTGATGGTTTTTTTAGATATACCTACCTGTTAACTGACGGTCATCCCGTTCTTATAAATTAACAATTAAATATTACTTCTTGTTGTTTTTAACTGTTTATCTACAATTAATAATTAGAATCGGTTATTAAATTGTCATTAAATCACAACATAAACACAAATTGCCAATATGTTTTTATAGCTTATACAAATAAATATATGATCAATCATTCTTTCTAATTGACTCAAATCTGATGATTATCGCAGCTTTAGTCGATATTCGAGTGAGCTGCCATTCCAGCGATGCGAGTCTAAAGCGCTGCATACTCCGTGAAACGGTAAAATTGGTGTCGCGGAAAAAACCTTGGGACGTAATTGTGGACGGCAGGTAGACGCTGGTAATGAGCGGCAGGTACGCGGCGATATGCGCCGTGGAAGAGACATGGTCATTAAAAATTTAATGTTTACCTGCTTTCGGCTGGCTCTTTATGTTTTAGTTTAAATTTTTAGGGAATCGATCATTAGGACTAGAGGAAATTAGATTTGAGATGGCCGCGTAATAAATTTGTAATTTTATGCGAATTTTAAAATGAAATCCTTTATTTTTATTTAACTAGTGTCTCCGTTGACGCGTTAACAACGCGTTGTCTTTTGCAATGTGTATGTCACTTTATATAAACATAGATGTCAAACGATGGTAGTCTGTATCACATTTATTTTGTTAATATAACATACTTTTTATGCCTTATTTAAAAAAATGTTAGCATTCTGCACTTCTCTATATAAACTATAAGTGTGCCAAATTTTATGCTCCTCCGTACGCGTAATTTTCGTAAAAAGGGGTGCAAAGTTTTTGCATCACGTATTTATATATAGATACTGCCCTATTTTAATTCACTTTTGTTGAAAAATATCTAGTCAAACATATCAAAACATAAATATTCTAATTCTACATGATTGTATTTTTGTTAAAGGTTAAGATTTTTTATTAAAGCGCATTTGAGTGTTCAATTGAATTGAATGATATTGTTAAAGCATTTACCGTTAACCAGTAAGACGTTGACAATAGACTCAACATATGCTCCTCTTGATTTCTAAGTAGTGGACGCGGACGGTCAAGTATTTGTAAAAAAAATGCCTCCAAGACCCGCGTGGGCTGATGCGAGAACATTATGTTGCACAAAGAATTTGTCGGCTCAAGCGTGTTGAAAGATTTATGCGTTACGTTTTGAATAAGCATTCGTTGATAATGGCGTTTGGGTGTTAGTCACGTTAGTGATAATGGTACTAAAGTAAACAATATTTTGTATATATATATATTTACTTATTTAGTACGAAAATTAGTCTGTCTGCTTAATATTTAAATATTATCATTAATTTATGAATTTTAAAGGGGCCCCTTAATCCTAAACTCGGGTAACTTCCAGACATTCACCAAACTCCATCCATGAATTGCTAAGGAGTTTCTTCCCTTAAATAAAGACAATGTCATATGATATGATAATATTTTGCAATTCAATCTGTCACTCATTGAATACAAGTTGTTCATTATAAAGTAAAAATTCCTTGTATAGAATTGGCTCTGATAAGGAATAATACAACAGGCATTTACAACATTCCGATAATAAACGAGACACTTACTTAATGATACAACCTGAATACGACAACTGATTTATTTATTTACATTGCAATTGTAGATAAGAGCGACATACGAAACGTGTTGCAATAAAGTTCATGTAGCTCATTACTATATAATTACTACAAGTGCACTACTATATACTACTACATATGATAGGTACGTGTTATTATTATGCTTATATTTCTATTTCTTTTTTCCCTAGATTGAACTGTCGTGGCGCAGAGGCACAAGCGTGCGACTGTAAACGCGACAGGTTGTGGGTTCGATTCATTCCACTCCAGGAAATGGAATTTTTCATTTCCTGAGTTTGGTAACAAGGCAAAGGACGGCGTTGAGTTCCGCCACTCAGCACGCAATGCCTCAATTCGGCGAAAAGTGGGAAACGGAGTGTCTTAACACTAGGTTCCCTCTGCTTACCCTGCTATATGCGGGATACAACGTGAATCTATGTATGAACTGTAAAACGTAGTAACCTAGGTTTTCCCGTTATCGTAAGAATTTCAGAAAATTATCTCATGGTCCTCTCCTAAATTCCTCAAGGAACCTATATGTCTTTTAGTTTTCTAGAGGCAGTTTCGGTGTGTATTTTCTGATAGTCAGACGAGCGAATCACTCTAGTAGATTTTATCTAGAAATTATGAGCTTAACATCTTCATCATTTCTTGATATTTTCTAGTTACTACAAGGGATCGTCTACTGATAGGTTTATCTCCTATGGTGACTATACGTCAAATTGTCGATACGATAGTTATAGGATAGTTATAAGACTAGAGTTTTTATATAGAGTCTTAAACAAACTATAAGTTGCTCAATTACACACCCATCAATTAAACATTATTGAACTCAATCAATTGTTATAATACTAACTTAATTCAACTATAGTATTTACAATAAATCAAAAATAGTATGTCACTTCGCGTCAGAGCGCGTTTATCTCGGTGGCGCGCGATAATGGCGGCGGAGCTCGCGGCGGCGCGACGCGTGAATGTAAATGCGTTGCGATGTTGTGGTGTTCGTCTCGCGGTATCCTGTCCTCATAGTGATTTTCCACGTCTCTTGCGTCCGTCAGGCCTTAACAGATCGAATGATATTTAAATTGGTCACGCAATACACCCGGTTTGAAGCCAGTTCTAATCCGCGTGTTTAACTCAAGTAAATTGGTTGTATTGGCTTCAGTTAAGTTTGCTTATTTGTGTTGGTTTTTTGTACGATAAGTTGATTGTTGATTATGCTAGATCTAAAAGTAATTGAATTTTATATACTATAATACTTATTGCATATCGATATGCATCTATATTTTTAATTAACTTCAAATTTATGATTTTATACTATGTAAAATATTTATAAAAAATTATTTTTCTTGTAAAATAATGAATTCGTCAACTTCACGTAAATATTTGTTTAGTTTTTATTAGAATATAAGTCTAGAAATGCATTATTACACCTTTTTTAACGCAAAGCACTTTACTTCCAAAAGGTGATTGTTACTGGCTCGACTAATAGTTACTACACAACAACATATGTTATCGTCATTATTAATATAGCAAGTTTTAAACTTGAAGAAAAAGTTAACTTTTACGAAAATTATGCAGATAGCGAATCATGAAATTTGGCATAGTGACAGTTTACATGGAGTAGAAACGTACGAAAGTGATATTTTTTATAATTACGAATAAGAAGTAGATTAAGATAATAAAACTTTATAAACATTATGTGTTTCCATTTGCACTTTGGTGCTAAGTGACATCAACGTTACTGACTCAACGCGTATTTTCGCGTGAACGGGTGTACTAGTACGTACATACATATATAGGTATGTCTTAGTATAGTATAGTCGAACGCTTGACATTTCGCGTGCCTCCCCTAGCGAGGGATAAGATTCGAGGGCTCCTCGTAAGGGTGTCGAGTGACTGGTAACTACTGAGCATCTACAGAGGTGCTATGAAGTACTCAGATAAGTTTCTAAGCATCATCGCTGTATATGCACACATGTATGTGGAACGAAATATGTCCATAACATTTCCTCTTATTCAAAGTAAATTAATTGTTTAATTTAGTATGTATTTGTAGTGTTAATATAAAATTAGCACTAATATGGCGTTTTTGGTTTATTGAACGCGATGTTTATGGGTATGGATGGATGGTATTCAAGCAGATATAACATTTTCTTTGGTTTTCGACGACTAACATGCAAGGTGGCTAAAAGAACATAACAACTTATTAACAGGACGGAGGTTCTAGGTTCTAGGTTCCCTCTAACCTACCCTGCTATATGCGTGATACAGCGTGAAGCTATGTATGTATGTAACAACTTATTACTCATTTCTTGTTAAATGCAGGTAAAAAGGATAAACATCGCTATTTAAGATTTAATAACGGTAGCTAGTTCAACGTGTCATCATCGACACAGTCGAATGTCCTTGTAGGGGAAGTCAATAATTGGATGTAACGCTGTATGACTTAGACGCATGACTTGAGAGTACGTCACGTTTTAAATACAAAAACGATAAACATGCGTCAGTCCGCGATCTGCTGCCCAGTGGCGTGGAAACAACACTCAACCTTCACGCTACTCCTGAATGTTAGAAATAGGTAGAGAAAACTCTCCTTGCTTTACTTAGATGTATAAGAGACTTTTGGATTTGATTTGCGGAATTAAACACCGCATTTTGGCATATTTATTTGACGGAATTAACGAAAATAATATGTAGGTAACGCCTGTCATGGTGCAGAGGCACATGCGTGCGACTGTAAGCGCGACAGGTTGTGGGTTCGATTCTCACTCCAGGAAATAGAATTTTTCATTTCCTGGGTTTGGTAACAAAGGCAAAGCGCGGCGTTGAATTCCGCCACTTAGTAAGCAATGTCTCAATTCGGCGGAAAGTGGGCAACACTCCTAACACGAGGTTCCCTCTGCCTACCCTGCTATATGCGAGATACAGCGTGAAGCTGAATGTATGTAATATGTAGGAACATAATTATTTATTTCAATAAAATCGAAAATGCTCATTTTCCATTGATTATTACACAGTATTGTGATATTGTATGAATCCTATAAATATATGTAATATACTAGTTTCTAAGGTTATGTACCTAAGAAGTAATATAGAGAATCGGTTCTAAGTATTCATGTATGTATTAATTATATTAATATTGTGCCCAAGTGTTAGTCTGACCACAGAGCTATACGTTCTTATCCTACTACGTGGAAATTCTTATAACGTATAAGAATTTCCACGTTTCATTTTGCAATTTATTATTGTTGTCAACTTCTCTTTAGGTACATTTTTAGAAATTTCTGCTATCCAACGATTATTACTAAGAACAATCATTTGGCAAGAGGGAATTCAAGAAGCGCGGGTTCGAATCCTGCTACGTACAAATTATTATACATAAAAAAAAAAGCTTTTGCGTTCCTAAGTGTGTGATTAACACTTTAAACATATAAAAAAATGACAGTAAGCATTTTATTTATCTTTCATATATCTTTAATTAATTATTATACTAGTTTAGGTTAAACACTTAAAAATTTCGTTATTTAGTCATTTTCAGTATTATTATCGCCTAATATTAGAGTATACCTATATTTACATGATTCTCAAAACAAGTAGTTATCTAATGTCCGATACCGGCGTCGCGTCGCTCGTCGCCGTACGATGACATGCAGAGGTGTCGGTTAGTCACGCCACTGTCCACTGTCCACAGTCGCTGACGCTTACTTTGGAAACTCTTGAATTATCTAATCTTGCTTTATTGTCAGTTGGACGCAGTTTTAGTGGCAATGTTCGTGATTATCGCTTTAGCTTTCCATGTTTCGTTACTGTATTTTTAGTCATATAATTGCTGTGAATGGGCCTGTTCTAGTGTTTATATGTATCTATATATAAATACGTGAATTAAAAACTTTGGATCCCTTTTTATGGAAATTACGCGGACGGTGGAGCATGAAACTTGGCACACTTATAGTTTATATAGAGAAGGAATGCAGAATGCTAATATTTTTTTAAATAAAGCATAAAAAGTATATTAAATTAATAAAATAAATGTTACACACACCACCATGGTTTGACATCCATGTTTATATAGAGTGACGTATACTTCACAACGCAATGCGTTATTAACGCGTTTACGTGGACACTAGTATTGGTAAAATCGAGAAAGGACTGTATATACAATAATTGTATTTAAGTATATTTATTAATAATTTAATAATATAATAATTTGCTAAACTTGTTTATCTACCGCATGCATTATGAGGAGTTAGTCACTGTTGTTCGTCACAAATTTAAAGACATCCGATACTAAATGTCGGGATAAAATTCTATATTTTATTTAACTAGACAACATCTCTATTATGAACTACGGCGTCACATTTTGATCCCACGATCGACACATTAAGTCAAACACATCAAAACTGGCCACAAAGGTACCTAAACTTGATACACATTAAAAAACTAATTTAATACAATAACAGAACTAGAAATGTAAAAAATAAACAATACACATCCATAACAATACATAATAATCAAATGCAAAAGCAGTAAGAACCCTTTATACAATTATTGCAACATTTCTCGACGCGTTTGCACTTCAAGATGCAGCGGCTTTCAGATCTATTATTTCCCTTATCAGCCCTTCGTCCGCATTTCTTTTCAACAATGGATCACTTTTTTTTTGCAAAAAGCGCGACAGATCATGCACCCGTCGCGGGTATACGCTTGAGGTTCATAGTAAGCTATGCTATAAAAAGGCATTTCTATATACTGCTATACAAAGCTATAGCATGCGATTGAATTTGTAGTTAAATATATTAAGTTTATAATGTTAGTTTAAAAGTAAAGAATTATGATTTTTAGATAATTATAAGAGTAGAGTTATTTAGAATGAGTATTTTGCGTTACAATAACGCAGTTGAGAAGTGAAGAATGGAGTGTCGTGATACTAGGATCTTCATGTCTCTTTTGACTTGTCTCCTTTGATTGACTTTTTTTAGACTCAACACTGTATCCCGCATATAGCAGGGTTGTCAGAGGGAACCTAAGAACCTAGTGTTAAGACATTCTGTTCTCCAATTTCCGCCAAATTGAGGATTTGCGTGCTGAGTGGTGGAACTCAACGCCGCGCTTAGTCTTGTTACCAAACCCAGGAAATTTGTAAAGATATAATTCGTAAAAATATAATTAGCAAATTAGTTTAAAAGAGAAACTTAAAGGAAGGCGCTTGAAACCTTGACGTTATCCTTGTCAACTTGGCTAGTATATCAGGTTTATGTTTTGAAAATATTTTATTGTCATCGTATCCGGACACTTTTCAAGCAAATCGGACGGTAAAAATAGGAGGACATAGCCATTGATAGATAAATACAAGTAAAGCTAATAAAAGCGTGTTAAAAAAGTGACATATTATGTATTCCGCCATACAGACTGGAAGCTTAGATTAAGCCGTGATCGAGGTGTGCGTGCCGCGACCGTATACTCGTGGGAACACTTCCTGGCAAGGGTTGAGGCTGTACACCGCTTCTCACGATAGCGCATCTTTACATACATGCATCCCTAAATTATATTGTAATCATTTATTTGATTTTTTTATCTGATAAACGTAGATCTTGTTGATTTGATTGGCTAAAATATACCTAGATAGTTGTTAGCGTGATGGACGTAATAGTAATCTTACAAAGGTACTCAGTGTGCGTTTGTGTTAAAATGTATATCTACCTGCTTGTCCTAATATACACTCAATCGTATACAATATGGTTTTACTTACTGGAAGTTGGAAGAGTTTATAACTAATCCTATAGTGCCATAATTATATTAATTTACCATACCTGTGAATTTTAAAATAAATAAAAAATATAACACTCCCACTTACTGCCATAGCGACCTTTACGTATTTTTTACATTTAAAGCACAAAAATATTGTTTTTTAGATTTAGTAATAATTTTATTAACTTAATGAAAAAAGTAAACATACATAGCTTCACGCTGTATCCCGCAGCATGCCTGCAGCAGCAGGGTAGGCAGAGGGAACCTAGTGTTAAGACACTCCGTTCCCCACTTTCCACCGAATTGACGCATTGCGTGCTGAGTTGCGGAACTCAATGCCGCTTGCGCTTTGCCTTGTTACTAAGCCCAGGAAATGAAAAATTCCATTTCCTGGAGTGGGAATCGAACCCACAACCTGTCGCATTTACAGTCGCACGCTTGTATCTCTACGCCACGACAGGCGTTAAGTATATAATATATCTGTTAAATAAATAAAGCTCACTTCATTAACAAACCAAATGATGGAGGTTCATCGATAAGGGGGAATATTGATGGAAAAGATAAAATTAGCGCTTTGTTTGTTGTTTAACGAAAACACGACGTCTCACGAACATTAAGGAAATCGATTAAAATACCCTGAAAATGATAAAAAATGTTCATTTACCCATTGTAAATTACGATAAAAAGAGTTTCGGAATGAATTAACGATTAGTGGGAGTCAGAACGTGTAGAACATAAACTTTTGTAGCTAAAAATATATACATTTTCTGGTAAAATACAAAAATTATAATAACAATATATATTGCATATAATGTTATTATAATTTAAGTATCAACTCTTCAACTTTTAAAGTTTATTACAAATACCCTTATATTCTCATTGTTTAGTCACTTTCTCCATTTTGAACTTCTTGCCACATATTAAGATATAAATTATAATATATTTAATAATGATTTTTTTAATAATATATAATTTTTTGTGTAATTTTATTAAATATACATATATATTCTATAAATAATCCACTAAACACAAAATCGAAATTATTCCGTGAAAGAACAAAATAAAAAGTGCCAGCGGCTTACGATTGCGTGCGAGATTCTCATTCTGATAACACAATTCAGTGTTAATTGCACCCTTCATTCGAAATTTCGGAGATTATGCATGTATGCGTGCGAGGAAGAAGGCGTAAAAATACGGAACGTTTTGCCTACAGGCCGTGTCTCTTATCGGAACGGCGGTACATTGAATAAATGACTTGCTTTTTTGCTTCACTTAAGAAAAGACCTAAGGTTTTCTTAAAACTTAGATCTGGATTTAAATTTGCATCGCTTTTATTTACGAAAACCTCAATTTGGTTGCATTGAGTCAGTAATTCTTTCATTGGGCAATGTACGTCCTTTTACAATTATAAGATTGTCCTATATAACATTTTTAATGAGTTGTTTTACAGGTTATTAATGTTACTAGTGACCCCGTTGACGCGTTAACAACGCGTTGTCTTTAGCAATGTATATGTCACTTTATATAAACATTGATTCAAACCACGGTAGTGTGTGTAACATTTATTTAATTTATTTTATATATTTTTTATGTATTATCTTAAAAAGATAATCTATAATAAATAGCAAAGTACAAGTGTGCCAAGTTTCATGCTCCTCCGTCCGCGATTGATAAATCGTCTGGGAATTACATGTTTGTTCTAATCTTTTTGAAAGCTATGACTGATGGAAAAAAATAATTATAATTCAAAGTAAAGTTCTGCTGAGTGTCTTGTACCGGTTCTTCTCAGGTCCGAAGCTAGAAGAAACTAACTTAAGCAAACCGGTGGTATATTATTTGACATTCAAAAACGCAATCTATTCAAAAAAGCAAAAACTTCAGAACAGAGTGGCTAACTTAACTAATATTATAATTAAGTACTTTCTGCCTAGACTAATAGTAGATGCAGATGTGCAAGATAAACAGATAAAGGGACATAATACCAAAGTTTTTATAGCTCTCTAAGTCAGAATAAACAATCAGCAACACGAGGCACTACTGATAAGGAATGATAGACGCTGATAACAACCAAACTGATTACGTAATAACTTCCTACCAGTAACGTATTGATAACGCTAGAACATGCAGGTTGAAATGTTCAATCTATTCATTCTCCAGTGACTAGAGATTTTAATAATTTTCTTAATTAATTAATTATTTAATGTTGATTTGATTACATATTAATCACACAAATTGCTATTTAGATAGTCTGAGAAGCACTTAATACTGCCTTGACGTAGTTGTGACGTATGGCATAGACGTGTAAGCGTGTAATGTGTTCATTTTATAAGTATATAAAGTTTTTTTCTTATCTATTCGTTTAAAGTAAGGTACAATAATGACTGACAGTCCGTCATCCAATACATAGTCGTTACCTATATCACAAAACATGGATAGATGAAAAAACAACCAAAGCTGTGATTCAGTGGCCGAAGCTCGTTATTGGATCAAAAATCGATGACGATAGTCGTGATCTTTGATGAGACGAGTGGTACACATCGAATCATATAATTACATCTAACTGTAGCCTACCGCCGGTGAAGGAGGGAAATCTTGAAGCTGGGCCGCGTTTCAGAGATCATTATATATGCTAATGGCCCTCGTTGGCCCTGAGCCGCTGTTTCTCGCCGACATAAGAAACGGCTCGAGTGCGACGTTTTAACCGAATACGTGCTAGATAAGGTATAGTATTAGGTGTTAATTTTATAGCGTCATAGCGTTAAGGGTTTAGTTTTTTTGGCTTTATGCTATAATTCTGGTTTCTTTTATAGGTTATTTTGTTTATAATTTAAGGGATGCATACGTTTTTAAATATATGCCTTAAGAAATGAAGTATAATTTATTTTAATTAGCAACAGAATTGTAATTCAATAAACGTAGAAAATAATTGTCTTGAAAATTGTCGTTTCAGATTATCTTATAAATTCAAGCCGCTATAGTTAAGTTCTCTATATTGGTAGAATGTAAAAAATATATTTTATGCAGGATCAATTATTTTCATAGCTAAATTAGCCACTGTTGTTTTAACGGTAACTGCAAAAAATGTCCATTAAAGTTATATTTAGATTTCTTACATTACAATTTTTTTTTACTGTAGCTGTCTATGGTTAAAGAAAATTACTTAAATAGATATTTATTTCTGAGTATACCCATAAAAATCGATTGCAACAAAATAGTCTTATGTTTGAAATATATTTGGATATGTCATTACGACTTTATTTAAATGCGATTTAAGCAGCGCAATTAAATGGAGCATTTTTAATGAATTGATGTCAATGAAAGAAGATCGATGTGAAAGTGCGCTGTGTTAACAAGTAGGGCCGTCCGCGTCCATGAGTTCGTGACGGTCATGGGGCCCGCTAATTGTGTCCGACTCAGCGACCGTAATCGAACCTCGAACGCATTACGAACGCACATCTGCGGGGTTATGTTGCAGGTAGCGTGGGGCGTTTGCTGTCTTTTTTTTATTTTACGCATTTAACGAGGTTTTATGTTTTATTAATATTAATAAGTTATTTATCTTTTACTTTTTTAAGTAAAGAACGAAGTGTCTCGATACTAGGTTGTCTACGTCTACTCTGCCATAAAGGAAAAAGCTTAAAGCTGAAGCTAATAATAATTTATTAGGAACAACAAAAAGTATTGCCATTTTTAAAAATCGCTGCAAAATTTACATATAAAACATCACCAAATTCATTATTCCATCACCTATTATTCAACACATAACAATCTCGACCAATATTAAAAATTCAAGAAGCAAACGGTTATTTCTTAGTAAAACCAATACGGCAGTTTGGATAGCGCATGCATTTCACGCGCGGCTGGCTGGAGCCAACTCGCCTATCTATACCTGACGTTGACGCTCGCGATCTTATTACTGTCGGGGAAAAAAAAACAAAGGAAGGCGGCAGCGGCCTCTTCGAGATTTATGGGGGCGCGGCGCCACGTTAAGCTTTACGCACACTACCGATGTGACACAGCTTTTGGTGTGTGGGTACGCGAGGGAAGTGAGCTTTTTGGATGACTTGGTTGTAATCTACTGGCGAATTGTATTCCCTGATAGAAGATGGTCGGGACTTGGGAATTTGGACGTTGTGTTAAAGCTTGTAGAGACTTGGATGAATTTAGATATATTTATGAGTGTAAAAGTTTGGATTTCAATTGGACTATACGTAGGTGTCTGTATATTGGACTAATTATTGATTTTACAATCAATATATCATGTACATACGTTTCCTGCTTTAGTAAAAATAGTGTGCTGTGTAAGTAAAAAGAGTACACAGTTAAAAATTTTTATTATGCTATTTAGTTTAGTTACATTTATTTTGATTATTCATATTTATTCTAAGGTTAGCTGCAGTTCATACATATACATAAATGGTAATCTAGAAAAATGAAAATAGACATAGACAATCAAACTTAATTTAAAAATAAAAAATTAGACATATTATGTCTTGACATGTACTTGAGAAAACTTGACGTTTTAGTGACGCAGTTTAAGTGTGGTTGACCATATGTGACGATTTAAAAGTTGAAATCTCCGGAGGATTTTTAAACTTAAGACTAAAATTCATATTATTCTAATAACAAGTCAGGATGGCTCTAATGGCTTTAAAATTTCTGTTACTAGGCGCACAACAATGTTTTAATTTAAGTAAAGGTGTAAAACGAAATGATCTAATGATATCAGGTACTTTTTCACAAAAGGCGAAACATTCGTGAAGACAAAGAACAGCAGAATAGCTAAGTTAAATACTCTATAGTCTATATAAAAAATGGTAACTATTGTACCGCGGGCCTTTCCACGCGGCTTCCAGGAAACGCGATGCGGGTCCGACCCAAACATTCGAGTATCTACTAAGATGCGGACCGTGCGTATTGATTGCCGTTATTAATAGCGGCTAGTCTTTCCGAAGGTCAGTTTAAACCCACGCTGTGAAGCATAATTTTTGTGAATTTCCTGTTCTTCTGTTTGTTTGTACAGATTTTATCTCAACCGGATATACTGTGTACATTTGTCTTGATCTTCGAGTAAAGTGCAAACTAGCGCTTCATTTGTGTCATTCTTGTTTTATACAGAAGTTTATTTGCAAAAGTATAATGTGACTTCCTATTGATTAATAATACTATTAGTATCTCCATATGTCCGTATATATATATATATATATATATATATATTAACTTCACGCTGTATCCCGCATATAGCAGGGTAGGCAGAGGGAACCTGAGAGCCTAGTATCCCCTCAGCCCCTCATATATTCTTGATATATATTATTGTAATAGTTTATTTGGTATTTAAATACATATTACGAGTTGAGATTATCGTTGTATCGCAGTGGGAGAGCGTCTAACTGTAAACACGATTGGTTGTGAGTTCAATTTCTGTTCGGGGCAATAATTATATATAAAATATTTTTATTTCTCGATTCGGATATAAAAAAGGGCGGCGTTGAATTCCGCCATTTTATATGCTATGTCTCGAATGCGGATGGAATGTGGCAATTATGTCATTGTCTTGTGTGAGTGTCTTGACACCATGCTCTCTGACTTGCCTGATATGTGGTGTAAAGTATTGAGCTGATTTTTTTGCAAATATATAGAATACAAATATCAGAATTATTATATAAATACGAGAAGAAAAAACTTTGGATTCCTTTTTACGATAATTACGAGGACGAAGGAGCATGAAACTTGGCACACTTATGATTTATATAGAACAGAAGTGCAGAATGGTAATATTTTTTTTAAATAATGCATAAAAAGTGTATTAAATTAACAAAATAAATGTTACACACACTACCATGGTTTGACATTCACATTTATATAAAGTGACATATACATACATTGCTAAAGACAACGCGTAGTTAGCGCGTCATTGGGGCCACTAATAAATTAAAATCAAAGATTCTTTATAGGTATATTTTATATATAATCACAGGCATTCATACAGTTACATATTTTAGGTAATAAACAAAAACAGCTTGTCTCTCTGTTCTACAAAAATAAACACAGCCCACACGATCAAGTCTTGATATTAAGGTTTCAGGAAGCGAACAGGGACCGCTACGGTCGAATATTGATTGGACGACTATTAATAGGGCCACGAGTCCGAGTCCGCGTCCACGCTGCCTTTCCGGTGCCCATTTCACTAATTGCTCGGCATCGGACGCGATGCATGTCCTCGTTAATTGCCGACTAGAGTACTCGTTTTAGATAGGGTAATTTTAGACGTGCCTTATATGTTGGTGTGTGTAAGTAATTTTGTTTAAGATGGCTACTTTGTTATTGATTAGCGCTTGAAGGATTAAAATTTCTAATTTTTTTTCTTTTAACTTCACGCTGTAACTCGCATATAGCAGGGTAGGTAGAGGGAACCAGAGAACCTAGTGTTAAGACACTCCATTCTCTTTCAACAATTCCGTTCCCCACTTTCTGCCGAACTAAGGCTGACTGAGGTTTTTTTTCATTTATGGTAATAAGATTCAGTAGTAAAAGTAAACAATTATAAGGAATATAGGCATGTTTTATTTCAATAATTGTTGAAGGTCATTGTGGGGTAGTGGATTGTAATCGATTGTGGGTTCAAACCCTGCTCAGGGAACGATTATATTTAAATTAGTGTTATTTCTTCGCTCTTTCAGGATAAAATGTGGTGTTAAGTTCCGCCACTAAACACGCAATGTCTTTATTTCGGCTGAAAATAGGAGAACAATATATTTTCACTACCTTTTTATGCGTGAAGTAGTAAAAAAATATGTATACATATATATTAATGTACCTATATCTATGTATAAATACGTGAAGCAAAAACTTTGTACCTCTTTTTACGAATATTACGCGGATGGAGAAGCATAAAACTTGGCATATAGAGAAGGAGTATATAGTTTATATAGAGAAGGAGTGCAATATTTTTTTAAAATTATGCATAAAAAGTATATTAAATTAATAAAATAAATGTTACACACACTACCATGGTTTGACATGTTTATACAAAGTGATATATACATTAGTAAAGATAACGCGTTCTTAACGCGTCAACGGGGACCCTAGTTATGTTAAAAATATGATAGTTATTGGAATATATATCATATCAATAGATCATATATTAAACCAAAAGTGAAAATCACAAATGATCCATAATAAATTTGAAGTAGCAAAGCAATCTTCTACGTAACATTCGTACAAAATGACCGACTAATTGCACCTCCGTTTGCGCGGATATAAAAATTTCCCGCGGGAAAACCTCAATTATTTGCAAATGATAAAAAGCTTTAATCCACTGCAATGCCTTATAAAGGTCTGTTAGATTAATGATAATTATTTAGATCGATTCTCCGAGTATGTGGAAAGCTACGTGCGTATACTTTGGTATCCCCTAAGTGTCATCAGGTGCGTCTTACTTATTTTCGCTAAGTTTGCTAAAATGGTAGAATTTTTATTGGTGAGTAATTTTGACTGGATATCCTTTTTTGTTTAAATAGTTAATATGTGTGCATTTAAATTTAATCCTAACTAATATTATAAATGCGAAAGTAACTCTGTCTGTCTGTTACGCTTTCATGCGTAAACCACTGAATCAATTTTGATGAAATTCAGTATGAAGGTAGAACTGAAATTGGGAAAGGACATAAAATACTTATTATCGCGAAAAAAATGTTGACTGATAGTCTATACCTTGAGAAAGACTATAGGCTACTCCTTACTATGTCGCGTGATATAGCCGAATTCAACGCGGGCAAAGCCGCGGGCGGAAAGCTAGTTGTTAATAAATGGTAATAATTGATATTCATTTACCGGAATAAAAAGATTCGTATGCAATAATCTAGGGTATGAAAAACTTAATGAAAACCAACAAGAAGGTTAACTACAAGAATATGTTATATACTTCTAAAAACAATAATAGTTACTAAAACTTTAATGGTTAGTTTCGCGTCACGTCGCGTTGGTACAATAACCCCCTTTCCAAGGGTTGCAGGAAGTGTCATGCGGGCTGTCTGAGCTGAATGCCAGGTGGTGTGCAACGTGCTTACACTCTAAATGTCATATTAGATAAATGATAAAATAAAATTACTTCTACTATTTTCCTCATCTTGTTGAAAAGAAACTAAAAAGATAAGTACTACAAGAAATACTGCGCGTTGGATGAAAATCATTACTAAAACTTTGTCTAATTATATTAGGCTGTCATGGTGCAGCGGTACGCTTGTACCGCTGACTCGCATGACTGCGACTGTAAGCTCGTTAGGTTGCGGATTCGATTCCCATTCCAGGAATTGCAAATGTTAAATAATATGTAGTATTTTCTTTACCTCGCTTTGGTAACAAGGCAAAGCGCGGCGTTGAGTTCCGCCACTCAGCAGGCAATGCCTCAATTCGGCGGAAAGTGGGGAAGGGAAATGTTAAAAAGAGAACGGAGTGTCTTAACACTAGGTCCTCTGGTTCCCTCTACCTGCTATGTGCGAGATACAGCGTGAAGCTAAAAAAAATATTAGGAATTTTATTTTAAAATGGAGTCCCTAACTCTCGCGTGTAACAGGTTGTATCTATAAAGATTCAGTTGCAGTGTATACGTAGTTTATTTTTAAAATGCTACTCTGAAAGGTACAATTTACTCTATCTGTATATTTTCCCTGGGTCCAATCATTTGGTTCGATATAGGTAAAAGTGATTTTGAAATTCTTTTATGTTGTTTGATTTTTTTCCAACCTCGTGTATTTGACACAGATGAAAAAAAACTATTTAGGTTCGGTTATAGTCGATTGCTTACAAGCGGAATAGCTGGATATTCGCAAAAGGCTGGACGTTATGTCAAATATTTAAAAAAAAAACATCTAAACTTTATCTATTAACTCCAGATCCATAGCATCTATATTATGTCATGCCATGTCAGATGACATTTCTCGATACTATGCGCCTATTTAGCAATCAAATATTTATAGTACAAATTCTTGTAAGAAGAAATAACGAGCAAAAGCTAATTACGTTCGTTTGAAAGTAGCATCGTACAAGGCAATGCAGTAATACCAAATGTGTTATCCAAGAATTTTTAGAGGCCCGACTGCGAAATGTCAGGGCGTTTAAATAATCATAAACTACTTTATATATATACTTAGTCACTTAAACTATTTTGACATATGTATATACTTGTTTTAATCCTTTTACAAACAATTTATCTTTGGCTACATAAATTCTCATGTCAAATTTTATGGCACGCCTTATAAAGATATGACAATGAAGCAGTCACTCACTCTGTTTCTTTGTATGGACCAATCGTTAATTAATCACAGACGAGTATATTAATATTTCTACTAAAATATTTAATTGAATAAAATCTTAAATTAAGAATAGCACATTTAAATATATATTTGTGTATTTCTAAAAAACTATAATAATATAGTATTTTTTTATTTGTATGATAATACTAGCTTTCCGCCCGCGGCTTCGCCCGCGTGGAATTCGGTTATATCGCGCGACTTAGTAATAGCCTATAGTATTTCCCAAGGTCTAGACTATTTGTTAAAATTGGTTAAGTGGATTAGGTGTGAAAGTTGTAAGCAGTTGAACTATCTTACATGATTTTATGTTTGACAATAAGGAACTTCCATACACACTTTCATCCCCTATTTCAACCTCTTCTACCATTTTTTTCGCAATAAAAAGTATCTTGTCCTTTCCGAGGATTCAGTTCTATCTTCATACTGAATTTCATCAAAATTAGTTGCAGTGGTTTAGGCGTGAAAGCGTAATAACAGACAGACAGACAAAGTTACTTTTGCATTTAATGTATTAGTAAAGTAAGTATTAAATTACAAACATGTATTTTACTGCAATAAGTAGTTTGTGTTTTTATTCTTGCTCTTGTTTATATAAAAATATAAAAATGAACCATGTATGTGTTGTTTTGAATGTAGCAACTTGCTTAGCACTGAGTTATACACATCAAGTTACGAATACGGAAACCTTGATACAGTTATTACACTTTGGTATTGAGAAGAAAAAATGAAACCAAAATTGTAGTTAACAAATTGTTATGTAATACATAACAAATGAATATAAGCATAATGAGTATGAGTATTTTTACAGGTTAACGCTTTTCCACACTTAAATATAATAAAGAAAAAGAATCTAGTGTTAAGATTGCGTTCCCTATCTTCCACCCACATTCGTTATACTGTGTGTATTGAGTAGCGGAACTCTATAACACGCATTTTTGTCTTACACCACAGAGGAAAAAAAATATTATAGTTCATTATTTCTCTGTGGAAATCGAACCCAAAACCACTCGCCTTTATAGTCTGACTCATACTAGGCCACGATGGCCTTAATTTAATTTACCAACAAGTATATATTGAGATAAAGTCAACTATGTGGACAATATACTATCTCTATCTTGTACTTTCAAAGCTCATTTAGATTCGCTGACGTGAGACCAGAGTGGTGGTAATCGTCCATCTCAGTACCAGGGAAAGTCGTGCGTGACATGCTTCTAGAAAGTTCTTACAGTGTACAGTAGAGTACTTTAATAGTAGACACTGACCTGTTGGGCTGTCAGTGGTCACGCGGGTGACGCGTGCGAACGCTGACTCAATGTCGATCCTCCTGATCGTTTCAAATTTAAATCCACTTTAGTTTGTTATTTTATTACAATATGTTACATTATGTACTCACGTAGGTAGGTTGCTGTTGTTACTGTACATGGATTTTGAATTGTTTTGGTCTTTTTTGTATTTCTTTGTTAGGTCTTTGTTGAGTATTTATAGCTTCTTCTATATATGTACTATAGTTCAAACAAGCCATAATAAAATAATTTCCGGATATCCCTTTAAAATAGTCATAATTTAATACGTGTAAGAAACACGAAATCAAAGATATATTAAGCTGAAGCAGTTTTTTTTTGTATGTTAGCTTATCAACAAATTTATCTCCTAATATAAATGCAAAATTGTTATTTGTAATGCATTTTCTGCATTTTATATATATGGCAAGCAGAGAATTACTGTTTTTTCCACTCTCTATTTATAAAACAAATTTTGTTGAATCAAAGTAGAGAAAAGATAATGTTTCAAATTTGCGCATTTTTGGAACATGATTCAAACCTACTATTGTTACCTGTAGAGTAATTCATCCCAACTGCGCCACATGAGATATATTTTAACAAATCTAACTCTATATAACGATTGCATTTTAATTGGCATCTCGTCGAGTCGCTATCGAGGTGGTCACGCGCGTATCGCCGCGTCACCAGCCGCGAGCGCGGTGACCTCGTGGCGCCCGCGCATGTACTATACACTGTACACTGTACGACCAATGCCGGTGCAATTACGTACTAAGCCAAAAATATCACTAATATACGAACTTGAATTAAATTATATACAATTCAACTGTTTTTTTTAACTTCACGCTGTATGCAGGTTCCCTCCGCCTGCTATATGCGGGCATATAGCAGGCAGAGGGAACCTGAGAACCTAGTGTTAAGACACTCCGTTCTCTTACAACAATTCCGTTCCCCACTTCCAACAGTTTTTTTTTATGTGTGTTACTGTATAACTTTTTAGCTAGTGCTTCTAAAGTGGTTCCATTTAAATTTAGTTAAGATTTGATACGTAGTTTTTGAGTTATTCGTAATACTTGTACTGTATAGTGCATTTTCCTTGATGTTGGATTTCTTGTTTTGGTAAATCCTAATTATTTTAGCTGTAAACTAACTACATAAGCATTGCTTCTTATAAAACTATAATATATTGACCTTTTTATGTGCATTCTGTGAGAACGTTATATTTTCTTCCTAGAGAAAAAGTAGTTAAGAGTTTATAAACGTAATATAAATAGACTAATCATTATTATTCTTATTATTGGAATTATTTATATGTCATTATATTTTAAAGGCCAAAGTGCGTGAACTTTCCGGGAAATACTGTAAAAACTTGAGTTCAAAGTAGTTGAAGACATCGTGACGCAGTGGGACGGTGTCTCACTATAAGCAATTGGTTGTGGTTCGACTCCCATACCGAGACATAATTATAGTAAATTTTCATTTCTCCACTCTGCCGCTAAAACGCGGCGTAGTGTTTCGAATTCAGGCTAATTCCCTATAGTTAAGTTCAGTTTTTTAATTATGGCGTTTCGAACGTGCCAGTTGAGCACAAATCACTACCACACCTAACGTTTCAAAGTATAAGTACGAGACCAAAAATAAGAAAAAGTCACCAGGAAAATGAGGAGCTAAAGAAAAAAAAAAAAAAGGTCATCGCCAAAATTCCATAGTGAAATTACTTTCATAGCCTTCACATCCTATACCGGCTTCCCTAAATATACATCTGCTTTTCTAAATTTACCGGCTTGCCTAACTAAAATTTTCACCCCACCCCACTGGTAGAAAGACTTTCCCACTGAAAGGGGCGAACGCAGTGTCTTGACCAGGTTCTGTTTAACCCTGCTATGAGACACTAAGTGTGAATTTTAAATATATTACTTAATTTATCGATGGGGCGTATACGTTTAAAGTAGAATAGACACGTCTCGTCCTTTTATTATCTTAGCGGGGTGTGCTGGGGTTGCGTCACCGCACCGGCGGATATGGCCGCGATCGATCAACATCTCGTTTCCTTTATTTTTGCCTGGCGCGTCTATACGGTACGCAGCGCCAGCGCCTCTCGCGTAGTTTAATCTATTACTTGTTTGTATTGAAATGTGTATTGATTGTTATTTTAGATAGATAATGGCTGTTTTAGTGTTAAGTTTATATATTTTTTGAATTTTATAATTGCAATTTGATTTGGTTAGTTTTTATTAGACTTTTAGAAGAATTAGGGAATCTTATATACTTTAGTGTAACATAAAGATAAGTTAATTAGCTAAATATTTAATATGAAAAATGAATAAAATTATTATCATGTTTTCTTGGCTATTATTGTGTTAACACTTTTATAAGAAAACTAGCCAAGGTCCACCCTAAGCTTCAATTGATTTTTTGTTAGTAAATTTCAGGATATAGAACTTGGCGTCCTCATTTATATCTCAATTGTTTTATATTTTTCAATATAGAACTTGACTCTCATTTCCATTTCAATTGAAATATATTATAAGTTAAAACAATAAGGTTTTAAATTAGCTTCAATATGTTGAATTCAATACTTCATAATTAATAATAAAAATATTAAAATAAGAAATTTGTAAATATTTTATTAATTTAACAATACTAGTTGTTAGCTTAGCGTTGTTAACGCGTCAATAGGTGTCCCCATTGCGCGCGATTACCAACGCCAGTGCTAGTGCGCGGTAACAACGCGTTGTCTGTAGCAACGTATGTCATTTATATAAACATAGTTCAAACCATGGTAGCATATGATTTATTTTATGAATTTAATATACTTTTTTATGCATTATTTAAAAATAGATATTAACATTCTGCACGGAATTATTGAAAGAGAACAGAGTGCTAGTAGCACTAGACTCTCGGTTCCTCTGCCTACCCTGTTATATGCAGGATACAGCGTGAAGTTAAAAAAACATTCTGCACTCCTTCTCTATATATGAACTTAATGTGTTGCCAAATTTCATGCTCCTCCGTCACGCAATTTTTCGTAAGGGGTCCAAAGTTTTTGCTTCACGTATTTATATATAGATAATATATACAATTTATTAATCATGAATTAAGATTTAGTAATTTGCTTTTTAAATCGGACCCAAGAATGCAAGTTTAACGTCTCTACGGTCGCGTATCAAGGTCAATGTGACGTATTCATACACCGATGATAATAACGACGTGATGATAACGATTTACGTATGTTTTTATAAGAATTTGCACTTTGGTATCATTTGAACGTGTGAAATTTTGTATTTTTGGTACATAAGACATTATATATATATATATATATATATATATATATATATATATATATA
>JAKGSA010000507.1:99286-114823 GCA_033558755.1 Philaethria dido
TATATATATATATAACAATAGCGTTATATATATATTTCTTATATATAAAACGCTTTTGTTATTGAGTGACTGAATGACAACGATAATCGAAATTTGGTGAAGGTTCCTTGGAGAGTGTATTAAGAGATTTTTCAAAATTTATATAAACGGAATTTTAGATTTTATAGGTCAAGCAAATTAAGTAGCGGGATATAGCTATAATAAGCTCTTAGTTGTATTGCAGATTTTATTAATCTAATTTAAAATTTGTGTAAATGTTTATTTTAAAGCATACTATTGCTTACCTTACTCGAATAATCCTAAAAAAAAAAGATACTTATTCTTACATAAAAAAAGATATTAATCCTATATTGAAATACAAGTCGAGGAATATCTATAAACAGCACATACATATAAAGCAAAAATTTTATAGCATTAATGAATTTTTGTTATTCTTTCACACAAAATGTACTGAACGGATCTATATGAAACTTATTGTTACTATAACGTACAATATATAAATATTTTGTGTAATTTGATCATAATATGACGATGAGTCTACTTAATAATATATTAGCTTTCTTTAGCTAGTTAATCATTCTGCTACGCTGTCTTCTTCCTATAATAAGTATGATTGATTTGACAACATGTTAAAAATATTAAAACTGTAAATTAGCTTAGCTTAGCTTCATGCTGTATTCCGTACATAGCAGGGTAGGTAGAGGAAGCAGAGAAACTAGTGTTAAGACACTCCGTTCTCTTTTGACATTTCCGTTCCCCACTTTTCGTCGAATCTAGATTCGTATTCTAGGTATTGCGTGCCAAGTGGCGGCACTCAAGAGCCACGGTTTGCCTTGTTACCAGAGCGAGGAAATGAAAATACTAAATATTATTTAATATTTTCATTTTCTAGAGTGGGAATTGAACCCACAACCGCGATTGCGCACGCTCATGCCTCTGTGCCACGGCAGGCCTCAACTGTATAAATTAAACTTTTTAAAAATCTCAAAGGTGGAAAATGCATGCACAAGCCAAGTTTCCATTCGATCCGGCAAACGTTTGAGCTAATCGTTGATAGATCAGCCACCTTTCCCTTTTATATTACGTATATTTAGAAGTTTTTTAATCTTGTATACAACGCTTTGCATTGACGTTAGTGGAAGTATATGTTTATTCATATTTTTTAATATTTTAAGGCATCTTTTGTATCATATTTATGGAATGATCTTCCTAGTGAGGTTCTCCCTAAGCGCTATGATTAGGGATCTTTCAAGCGTCGTGTGTACAGACACCTACACCCTAAAGGCCGGCAACGCATTTACAACTCCTCCGGTGTTGTGGATGTCTATGGGCGAGGGTAACTACTTACCATCAGGTAGTCCCTCTGCTCGTTTGCCACCTTCCACTACTATAAAAAAAAATCATACAGGGTAGCCAGAGAGAAACTTGTGTCAATATACTCCGTTTTTCGCTTTTCGCCCTAGTATTTGATATTGTGATAGCTTAATAAAATTATAAAGGCGACTTTAGCTAAACGCGACAGCGTATGGGTTTGATTCCCACTCCGAGAAATGAAAACTTTAAATAATATTTAGTATTTTCATTTCCTGGGTTTGGTAAAAAGGCAAAGCGCGGCGTTGAGTTCCGCCACTCAGCACGCAATGCCTCAATTCAGCGGAAAGTGGAGATCGGAATTGTTGAAAGAGAACGGAGTAGCTTAACACTAGGTTCTCAGGTTTCCTCTGCCTACCCTGCTATGTACGGGTTACAGCTGAAACTAAAAAAATATTTCCTTGTTGGAATCAAACCTACAACCATTAGGTGAGAATTGACTCCACCTGCGGCAAGTTAACGTCAAAGATGTTATCATGATATATTTTCGGACGGAAGTGTAAAGTAAGTTTAGCGGCGGCTGACGATATCTTATAAAGTTTAAGTCGGCGTCCGAGTGTTCCGGCGACCTGGCCGAGTCGTCTGTCGAGTACGTGAGACCGCGGTAATAGGTATCAAGTATCAGAGGAAGTTGCTTTTTGCAATATTTCTTTATTGAGAGACTCGTTTGTAAGGATTTCTTTGTTTTTCGAAGATGCGACGATTTTTTTTATTACCTTGTTTATAACTTTAAGAAAATTTGGGTATAAATTTGATTGATTTTTTTTTGGTTAAATTTAGTTAAGTTTATGAGTTATTCGTAATTATTGTACTTTTTAGTGTTATTTCTCTGAAGGTGGTTGTCTTTTTTTTGTTGAAATTTTAATTATTTTATTTTCTTCAAGCATCTTATACATTTTGCTTGGTAAGACTTATAACCAATTTTAGGATATATCTGTTTGGGGTTCAAACTATTAATGGCCGTGCGCCACTATGCCTTACTATTTAATAATATACGTATGTTTTTTAAAAAAACAATTCGGCGGAAAGTGGGGAATGGAGTGTCTTAACACTAGGTTGCCTCTGCCTACCCTGCTATATGCGGGGTACAGCGTGAAAAAGAAATCATATAGTTATATTTTAGTGTAAACACGTTATACATTTTATGTAATTGTTTACTCACTGATAATTAAGTTACGTTCAACCTGGTTCTACCTAAGTCTTATTGATTATATGATCTTCACACCGATGTTATTTGCCACATCATTATATTAATGAAGGAAAAAACTTAGAACTCTATTTACTAAAACTGTACAAAAGGAGGAGTATGAAATTTGGTACACTAAAAGATTATCATCTAGAAGAAGTGCAGCCGATATTTTTCATAATAACGCATTATAAAAATATAAAATTAATAAAATAAACATTGGTGTGACATACCATATGACATACACGTTGCTAAGACAACGCGTACTTGACGTCAACAGTTAAAATAAATATATTAGTATATTTTTCCTCTTTGTTGAAAGTTGGTAAATCTTTGTTCTCAACAATATAACCACGTTTGCGGTGTAGGATCCCAACTGTCTTTTGTTATCATTGGAGGCAAATCCCGGGGCGTTATCTACTGCCCTCTGCCCACTGCCCGCTACCTGTACCTACCTAACTTAGTTGTAGTTACCAAAAGACTACTTAACTTAACAGTATGAATCTCCCGGGGCTACGGACCTTACACTGATAACCCATAACGTCTGCCAATGAATAATTGAGATCCGGAAATTGTTTTACAAATCCTATGTTACGGTAGTTGCTTTGATACTTGTGATAATCAATTCATCTTATGTTTATTATTATTATTTTTTTTTTTTTAACTTCACGCTGTATCCCGCATATAGTAGGGTAGGCAGAGGGAACCTGAGAACCTAGTGTTAAGACACTCCGCTCTCTTTGTTATTGTACTGTTTACTTTTTTTTATTTAATGCATACGGTATTGGTATCGTTTTTGTAAGTTCTCACATCCCCAGGTTAGGCAGAGAGAATATTGTTTTGGAAGTTTTAAAGTATTAATCACATACTTAGGAAATGAAAAACATATTTAGAAAACGTATAAAAATTTGAACGCAGCGGGACTCGAACCCGCGCCTCTTGAAAACCTTAAAAATAAGTTGTAACAAGCGTATAAGAATTTCGACGTAACCAGATTTAGAACGCATGGCTTAACGGTCAGAGCGCTTGGACGGTTTCCAAGAGGCGCGGGTTCGAGTCTTTCGAGTCATAGGCTAAATATGAGAGACTAATGCATACTGAAAGAGTAGATTAATTCTTACATATTATACATACATAGCTTCACGCTGTATCCCGCATATAGCAGGGTAGGCAGAGGGAACCTAGTGTTAAGACACTCCATATCCCACTTATTTCTTTGTTCTTTTTTCTTACTTGGTTTTATAATCAAAATACTACACCACGTGCAAGTACTAAAGACAAAAATATCATGTAACTAAATTTTAATATAATAGATATCTTCTAGGCAACTATATTAAGCCTAATGTTCTCCTAACGCATAACATTAGGCTTAATATGGTCTAACCTATAAAAAAGCAAAGCATATAAGTGAAGTTTTAAATTCATATTTATGTAGATCTCAATAGTCCCCGCGAAGGCAAAGCGAGGCGTCGCGACGCGGCTGGCGCGGTGTGGCGCGCTCGTGAGTCACCAATCGCGAATCTAATGGCGGATATAAATAAACACCGTTTGTCGCCACTAAGGCACGTGTAACTAAAACTATTGACGTACAACTTTTGTCATGTTTCTATTACTTGTCATGTCTCTATTACTTGCCTTCTTGTGTCCATACAACGTGACATTGGCGAAGTGATTTGTGCTCAACTGGCACGTTCGTAGCGCCATTATTTAAGAACTCAACTGAACTATAACTTGCATGTCATGCCAAGTCAAAGATAATTTTATTGTTTTTTTTTTCCACCTTTGATTAATTTGACCTGCGCTTATTAATGTGAGAATCCTTATAAATATATAATAAATAAATAAATAATATCTTTATTGGACCAAAAGAAAAGTTACCAGATACATAATATGATTTATCACTTTAATTGTTTTGACACTGGTATTTATAAACTCTGGTACCCATTAGAAGATTTAACTTGTGTTTTGGGTCCTTGTGTTATGGGCTCCATTATAAGATTTAACTTGTGTTATAATCCTTGTACTGATGTTTTGTCCCGCTTATTGTCGTCTTTTTTTTTCCAAAAATTTACACACGTGTCTGGATCTGATGATAACGCATTATTTTCATAGCCTGAACCTGATGTCCTTGCCAAGGCCATCAATATAATGAGTAAATAATTTTAAGCGAGGTTTTTTTACTGCAAAACACTATTTTTTTTTATTTCTTTACCTTTATGCTTCTTTAGGATAGTGGGATAGGATAGAACTTAGTGTTAAGACTCTCCGTTCTCAACATTTTGCTATAAGGCCAAGTTAACGGATATGAAACTCGACTGTGATCCCTACAGTCATTAATGTCCTGAATGAATTGAGAATCAGTTATCTAGGTAAAATATAATAGAGATAGATAATAGAGTTGTTTTGTTTGCTTGCAAGTGATTTACACTTGTGTTGCCCGATACATTATGTTTACGTTTAACGTATCAGATATCAAATGAAAATCAATATTTCGCTTTGCATCGTTTGTTATAATAAAGATTATTATTATTAAAGAATATGTTCTTTATTTACTTGTCCCATTTTCAAAATTGTATGTATTTTAATTTTTAATTGATTTCAACAAAATCGCATAGGGTTGAAATTTACAAAATTTTCATTCATATAGAAGCAAAGAAATATATATAATAATAGTTTATTTTCCATGACTATAAGTGTCATATATTATAAAATATATATTATAAAATACAGAAGTTACAATACAATTTATCTACTAAACCTATGGGTTTAGTAGATAAATTGGGTATGCCCAAAGATGCAAAAAATGGGAAAATTCATCAGTACACTAATTAGATGTATTCATATATGTATAAGTATTATTGTATTAACAAGTTCAACTTTGATATTTACATAACAACATGTATCAATCTTGTCTTAACAAGAATAAGTGTACGAGTACGCGACGCAACGCGGATATCTGCCGAGTCGTCCATCATCAGCCATTTCGACTGAAGAGGTAATTGCCCTGAGTTAATAGCAAATCTTTTGTTGTTTCATGTATTTACACTACATATTTTAGTCTAGTAAGCCAAAAATAATAACTAAATAATGGATTATTTCGGCTCGATTGTCTCATAACAGCCTGCTATAACAATATATATCGATGTATTATTATCGATTTTCGTATATAGTTCTTGATTCACATGGGAATAATCACTTTGTCTGATTAAAAAATATTAACGATTATCGATATTAAACGTAAGTTCACATTGTTGAGCTATATTAAAGAATCTAATCAATATTACAAATGCAAAAGTACGTGGAGATGGATGTTTGTTACTCTTTCATGCAACAACTACTAAACTGATCAAGAAGACCTGATTTTCAATGGTAATATAGGGTATATATCAGAATAACATTTAAGTTACTATTTATAAAGATAAAGTAAGTACTCACATATTGTTATATTATTATTTATCTATTGAAATTTTTGTTATATCGAAAAATGTGGTGCGCGGACGCAATAGCCAGTGAGTCAGGGGCAGGGCACTCCCACGCCGCGCCGGCCGCCGTCGCCCCACGAGGCGATTGCCCCTCGGTTAATTACATGCGTATTCCGCGGGTTCCTGTGTTCGTGGACAATGGAGCTTTTGTCATCGATAAACTACCATATCGTTAGAGATATTAATCCAATATTAGGTTTACGGTAGAAGTGACCTAACTCGAGTTTTGTATTTTATGTATTATTTTATTATTTAAGTTTATGTTATTTATGTTATATTAAAGTATGACAACTTTTTTATTTAATTTAAAAGTTTGTTTGCTCTGTGTGGTGAAATATGGAGTGGGGTTGAAATATTTCATTCAACTAAACAATATTTCATTTCAAGTCTATCTCAAATTACGCGAAAATTATGTTAAAATACAAAAAAAATCTTATCTAAAAATATATTCGCATATAGATTTATTATTTAGCATACATCACTTTATGAATATAATATTATAAAAATATAACAAAGCAAAGCGCGGCGTTAAGTTCCGCCAGCACGGAATGAGGCATCACTGGAAAATGAGAAACGGAAATATTGAGAGAACGGAGTGTCTTAATACTAGGCTCTCTAGTTCCCTCTGCCTACCCTGCTAGGTGGGGAATACAGCGTGAAGCTAAAAAAAACAATAATTATACTTTTAATTATATTTTTTATTTTTTTTAAGCTATATTCATATATTTTGTTTTGATATCACATGACTATGGCAAGCTATTGCAGCTTGCATATATTGAAATATGAAAGAGCAAACGTATATTTTTAACATTATTTAATTAAATTGAACTTTCTGTATTCAAGAATAGATGAAAGCTGACGTCAATTCATGATATCTAACGTGTCAATAGACCTTATCGATAAAATAACGACCCACCTTGTCCATTTTTATATATAAACTAGATACATATATACATACTTATTTAAAATTAATATTTTTATCATCAGGCGCGAATACGTTTCAGTGTAGACATTATAAACTTTAACTTAATATTTTTTACTAAAACAATAATAAAATAAAATTATAAAATCTATCTACAGTGAATTTCGACATATATTTTAGCTAACAAACTTTTTTTTTTTTTAACTTCACACTGTATCACATGTCTTCACCTGCTATATGCGGCAGGGTAGGCAGAGGGAACCAGAGAGCCTAGTGTTAAGGCACTCCGTTCTCTTACAACAATTCTGTTCCCCACTTTCCGCTGAATTAAGGCATTGCGTGCTGAGTGGCGGAACTCAACGCCGCACTTTGCCTTGTTAACAAACCCAGGAAATGAAAAGACTAACATAAACTACATATTATTATTAAATAACCATAACCAAAGTCGAATATTCTATAACGAATAAATATAAAACTATAATAACATATTTAATAATAACTAAGTTAACAAAACATACGTTTACCATTTAACATTTCATATCATAGATAAGTAATGATCGTGCAGTAGTTAGTGATTCGCGCACCAAGATTCCAGGAAGCTCCGGTTCCAGGTCGCGTTTCACAGTACGTGGGTGGCAGAATTTGTCGTCGCGATGCGGTCAGTGTAAAAGTATCCGTTTTAACGTTTCCCCTCACAAAGAGCCGCTGCAACGACGCAGCTGCGCTGTGTTTTTAACGTGGATTGCGAAAACACGGTGCAATGTATGAGCGGTAGCGTTTTTTAAACATATTTTTTTAATATTTTACATATACGATAAATAATAAATGTTTCGTTATTAAAGAGGTAATGTTCCGAATTCGGGCGGTATGCAGAGAGCAGAGTGTTTTGACACTAGGTTCTCTCTGCTTATCGTGCTATGTGGGATAAAACGTGAAGCTAAAAAAATGATGGTTTTAAAGTAATGTAGGTGCATTTTGTGTCAATGTTAAATGTTTATTACTTGATTTATAAATTTTAAACGCACATGTTTGGTTATGATTAGAATTTGTGGCATAGATTAATGTTGATTGACATACTTTTTTTTAATTCAAAACTTAAATATCACGCAAATATAATTTTGTATTAATTAAAGATAGTTTAAATATAACAACTATATAAGGGCAATAGAATATTTTGAATAATTCGCTGAAATTTTTAATAATAACAAAGTCGAAAACAGTTTGTAAATTCATTTACATTTCACATTCAGGCTCAAACAAATTAAATTTTACCGTGCCGTATCGTAAAATCTATGCGCGGAGTCTTAAGGTTTCACTATAATACCTATTCTACTTGCGGTAGTAACGTGTGATACATTGTTTGCAGCGGGAACCCAGCTGTGTTTAGAGGCATGGTTTTTAACGCAAATTGCGAATGTGGTGTACGCGGGAGACTGGCGCGTGTGGGGTTATGATATGGCATATGTTAGATTTGACACGACTATGTAGTTGTGTTTATAGTTAGAAAGCTACTTATTATTAGAATTTAGGATATTAAAATTATAATGATGTGTGGAAAATATTATTGTTAAAACAAAAAACTTGTTAAACTTTTAAAGATTTTTTTTAAAAGATTTTTAAAAAAAAATCTTTAATAAAACTGCCCGTAATAGTTTTTAAATTCATATTATTTCTTTAAATGATGACTTTTGGCATATAAGTAACTTTAAATACATATTGGCCTTAGGAGAATAATTTTGTACAATCGAGTTAAATAAATTACAATTCATACGAGATTAGATTTACCTAAGTGTCATAACCAAATGAGAAATACTTAGCTTCACGCTTTATCCCTAGCGGGGTAAAGAGAACGGAGCGCCAGACGCTATGGTCCCTGCATATCTTCTTCGCCTCGTCCACAGTACTTAAGTATTTTTTCATTTTATGCAAGAAATATTGTCATCCAATATAGTTTATATTTTGATATAAAAATAGTCATTTTACAAGGCTTTAGCTCCAAACAAAAATACAATAATTAAATAAAACAAAACTAACTTATCAAATTTCCAAAAGATAAAGTTACATAAAATAAATTTAAATTCACCACAATCGCTATCTCTTAATCCTATACCCTACACGCTAGGTGGTCGGTGGTCGGTGGTCGCGAAACGCTGACGTTGCGTTGCGCGCGCGCAGATACCGCGCTGACTCACGCGGAAAGGACAGGACGCGGACGCGACGAGAATTACGACTCAAATGTACACCGTATTAGTATCATTTAACAAACCTGCTTTGTGTTGCAATGTTTTCTTGTTATGCTATAGGTAGATTGTCTGTCTGTTTCAATATTTTGATATTGTGTGGGGAGGCTAGTGTAGTTTTAGAGTTTGGAGCTTGAAAATCAGATTGCTAGCAATTTCTAACCTTCGGCTAATTTAAATATATAATGATTTGATAAATTGTTATTTATTTAGCTAGGAAAATCGAGATGATTGGGACATGAGTATGAATCGAATATTAATTGCATGATAGAAATATTTAGTTAATTTAAAATAATATAAAATCGACTTTATCGAAATCAATTCGTCGGAAAATGGGGAACAGAAATGATAAAAGAGAACGGAGTGTCTTAACACTAGGTTCTCTGGTTCCCTCTGCCTCCCCTGCTATATGCGGGATACAGCGTGAAGCTATAAAAAATAAATATTTTAAAAATATATATTATAAACACATATTATGAAAAGTTATTTGTATTTCACTGAAATATGGACTATTCATGTTTATTTGAATAAGCTTAAATGTCAGAAATTGTTTGTTTATTCTGTTTTTCCATTTATTTATATGATTATTTGTAATTAAATTTTTATATTCGGTGATATGTACATAAATGATCATTGCAATAACTTTTTTAAATATTACTATACTATTTGATTCACAATTTAATAAAATTATACTAATATTATAAAAGATTTTTCACTCACAATCTTGAACTCACAATTTAATCTCAATTTTGAACTAACTAACTAACTCAATTCAATAAAAATTATATTTATAACATTACAAATGAATATTTAACAACTTTTAAAGGTACGCCTAATAAATTTAAAACACAATAAATGTTGATCTCGACAATCGCTAAAACATGTCATCCCTTATAATAACATCTCACTTAACTGCTGAATGCTAAATAAACTGTCATTCACACAAAAATAAACTTTTATTACTTTTAATAAAGTTCAAACTCGTATAAATTTTGTAGGGCTATGATAATAACAACAGGGCAAAGAAAAACCAGCGTGAAATGGCCTCCACGGTCCTCTGTTTTTGTGTAAGTGGCAAAGTTATCAGGAAACGTCGAGGATCTAGTTGCGGTGGTCGATTTATTGAGTCGTGTCGGAAAGTTTTGCAGATATTGAAACGAATAGCTCCACCTGTTGAGCGGCGAGCTTTTGCTTGCAACTTTGTTAATGGTCGTTCCTATTTGCAGAATGGAGTATGACTATGGACTGTTTGTTACACGTTTGAAACAAATTTAAATAACTATAATTGTTCCTAAGTGCTGTTGTACTTGTAGTTTCTGTTTGGATCTGTGTCGATGGGTTTTGAAGTAGAATATTGAATAACGTGCGTGAAAGTGTTTGTCAATTTCACGCTTTATTATGTAGGGTACTCAGATAGAACCTAGAGACAGGACGCTGCGTAAGTGAAGAATGAAGGATCCTAACACTACATTCTTCCTGCCTATCTTGTTAACTTTCGGCATCTCGCTGCGATGGAGATGCGAAAAGCTAAAACCTGAATTTCTGATTTTCTTCCTAGAAGTGACTTTTACCTGTATATGTGCATATTTTACTATAATATTGCGACTACAACATTCGTCGAATAAAATATATTGTAAATAGATAACCAGACATTCTTTCGGCGGTTGACAACTTGCTCTACAATTCTATATAACATTACTTATTTCTTAAAATGAACTGTTTTTTAAAGGGTACAGTCTAAGCCTAAACTTTGAACTATCTTTGATATATGATATATACATACACTGCTGAAATAATATTAAATTCGACGCTATCGTGGTATATAGTAAGAATTCGTGTTAATAATTTGAGTGATAATTTATGAATATGTTCATTATTTCAATTAATTATAAATAAATATCAGCTGTTTATGTACAATAGTTTCGGCCTTACTTTGTCCGTCAGATTCAAGGTAATTGAAGTTTCATATATGTATATAAATCATTACATGTGAAGAAAAAGCTTTCTTGTTACCAAAAATCGAACCCACAATCTGTTGCGTTTACAGTCGCACGCTTGTGCCTCTCCGCCACGACAGGCGTTATGATTTATTTCTTAAAATAATGCATTAGTATACAATGAAATGCACCTCACTAAGGCAACGCGTTGTTTACGCGTCAGCGGGGCCTCTAGTTATTATGTAATATTTTTTTTTTCGCATCTTCCGGACAAAATCAAATAAAGATAATATCTAAAGAAGCTACAATGGCCATTAACTTGTTGAATTAGTTTTAAGGTTGAAATATTTGTAGTGCCTACTATTTAAAAAACGGATTTCCCTTTCTTAATTTGTAAACGTTACATGGATATTTATGTGATAAGCTTGTAACAAGTATATTTCATGTTAACATGAATTATAGTCTTTATGGACTTAATAAGTTCATAATATAATGAAATATTTACATTACATACATACAGGCATAGCTTCACGCTGTATCCCGCAAGCAGGGTAGGCAGAGGGAACCTAGTGTTAAGACACTCCGTTCCCCACTTTCCGCCGAATTGAGGCATTGCATGCTGAGTGGCTGAACTCAACGCCGCGCTTTGCCTTGTTACCTAGGAAATGTAAATACTAAACTTTTTCATTTCCTGGAGTAGGAGTTAATTGGGTGGTCACTAAAAATCAGCGTTGGTTCTCATTGAGTATTGCAGGCTGTAGGACATGTGCCAAAAGTTATGCTGAGTGACCTAACTTTTTCACTTCACGCGTTTTATAATGTATGGAATATTGAGTAAGAATAATATAATTTACTGTAATATCAGATCATTTTTTATGTATTTTTTTTATTTTTTTATGTTACTTTTATTAGTTCTACAACTTGGTTCCTTGGCTCCTTCACGCGTTGCAAGTAAGTGTTTCTACACTAAATTATATTACAGAATTTAGTGTAAAGACACTCAGTTCTTCACTTTGCGCCCGAAATTAAGGCCACGGCATGTTGAGTGGCGGAACTTAACGCCTCCTTTGACTTATCAGAAAAGGTAAAACAATTTAAGTATGTATAGTCATTCTCATATAGGAATATTTAGGAATAGAACCTACAACCGTACCGTACCGAATAAACAAAACCTACTCCATGCACGACCTTACACAAAATTAAAAAGATTAAAATTACCTCCCATCTCATATTTAATCTCAACCAACCAGCAAACAATACTCAAACATTACAACATTGAACAAAAACAGGTCCCGGAAATCGGATCCCTATAACTATATATATAACAAAAGCTGAATCGAACGTTCTAGTTAAATCTCGTTGAAATTAGAGCGCGAATACTCCGTCTATCCGTCCGTCCGTTTAATTTGGTGACGTAACGTAAACGGCAAGGCAAGCAAAGGGGCTTATTACGCTTGCCGGCGCTTTATGGCCGGACTCGGGTCGACGCGGGTTTTTTGTCGCGGCACGTTCGGACCACCCCCAGACCACCCCCGTCACGCGCTGCGAGAAATAGGGGTGGCAGGGCTGTGACGATGGATTTGTCTTTTGGATATATATACTTATGAGTATAATTATATGGAACTGAAGTGTTAGAAGAGAACGGAGTGTCTTAACGCTAGGTTCTCTGGTTCTCTTTGTCTATTTTGCTATGTGCAGGAGACGGCGTGAAGCTAAAAAAAATATTATACTTTTTAAATTATTAAATTATAGTAATTCTTTTTGTACCTTTGAGTACAAAAAGAATGACTATAATTATTATATGAAGGTAAGTTAAAAGAATAATTAAAGAAAAATATAATATAAAAATGGAGTTTTGGCATAGGGCAACACATATATTTATATATGTACTAGTATATACAATATATTGTATATTATTTAATGCACAATTTACGTATGTCGCAAGAGTGAAAAATCTCATAGAGAGAAAATTTTAAAAATGTCTCCAATAGATTTTCTATAAAATATCTTAAAATGTTTGATTTATTTGTTTGTTTGTTTTTAAGAATTACCTTTTTTTTCAATTTTTTTTGACATTCTTGATCATATTATTACTATTTTTTATAATAATTAAGAAATTTATATTTTTCTCTAAATCAGATTAAAAGCTTAATATCGTTTACAAATATCACAATAGACTCATAGTAGCAAATGATAAATTATTAACAATTTGCCAACGCGAGACATAAGCACCAACCCTAATCTCCAAACATCGTAGCCTTCATTGTAATACCGCGCTGGAGGCCGCGTCGCGTTGCCATAACAACCACCCCGCCTACCTGCCCTCATTAATACGAGCTGGACCGGTCCACGCCGGACGCCTTGCTAGATAACATGCTGCAGAAATCGACACCTGAAAATTTTATTAACTTGCCTAAGTTCGCCTCGGATAGTCATTGTACAGTCAGCTTTACTAGGGAACGTGTCGTAAGGACTTTGGGGATGTACTTCCACCTGAAATTGCTGAAACTCTGTCTTGTATTTATGTTGCTGTAAATAGAGATGGGAGATTATTGTTTTTTTTAATAATATTTATTCTGATCACTACGGACACGTGGTTCGTACCTTTTGTGAACTTTCTCTACATTTTCATATTACTTAGCTAAGCTTAGGAAATATGATAAAATTATTTTAGTTGCCTACTTCTTAATAATGAATTAATATTACTTAACACTTACTATGACTTATAATGCAAAATACTTAGTCTATATATAAAAGGGTGAAGCAAAAACTTTGGATTCCTTTATACGAAAATTACGCGGACGGAGGAGCATGAAATTTGGCACACTTATAATTTATATAGAGAAGAAATGCTAAATGCTAACATTTCTTTAAAATAATGCATAAAAAGTATATTAAATTAATAAAATAAATGTTACACACACTACCATAGTTTGACATTCGAGTTTTGGTTATGTTTTTGACATATACGAGTACATACATTGCCACAGACAACGCGTTGTTAACGCGTCACCGGGGACACTGGTAATACTTAATATCACGATTTAAACTTCTAGTTTAATGGAATCAAGACCTTTGGGTTATTTTTGATAGTTTTAAAGTGTTACTAAAATCTTTGGATTAGTTTGTTTATGACTGGTTTGAAATGTATCAAAAATAAGATATTTTAATCATTACTCATTCGGCGGAAAGTGGGGAACGGAATTGTTGTAAGAGAACGGAGTGTCTTAACACTAGGTTCTCAGGTTCTGCCTACTCTGCTATATGCCGGATACAGAGTGAAGTTAAAAAAAAAAGAAAAGTTACTCATTCTAATATAAAAATGAGAAATGATCATATTTTTGTACAAAACAAAAGTTATAGTTTTATGAATATTGTAAAAGTTTATATGCATTTTAATTACTCTAAAGCGGTTGGACTATTTTTTCGTTTAACATGTAAAAGTTCATTCAAGCTAAAGCGTGGTCTAAGCCTAGTTCTACACATGTGAAAAAGATTTTATAAAAATGCTTTTGATGTAAAAAAAGTATTTGTATATTGTATCGATATTAAAATGTAGAATTTATATATGTTGTAAAATTATATCTCATAAGACTTTGGTCGCCCATCGGCTTTTCTCGGCTAAACTTTTTTCTAGCCATCTTAAGTTTGCTTATTATATTCAATTATGCCTTTTTATATTAATTGATAATTTAGAAATCTATATATTAATACGTGAAGCAAAATCTTTGTACCCCTTTATACGAAAATTACGCGGACGGAGGAGCATGAATCTTGGCATACGTATAATTTACATAGCGAAAGTGTGCAGAATGATAATATCTTTTTAAAATAATGCATAGAAAATATATTAAATAAATAAAAAATAAAAGTTACACGCATAACCGTGCTTATATAGAGTGACGTATAAGTTGCTAGGCAACGTGTTATTAACGCGTCAATAGAGACATTGGTAATGTAAAAATCTCAATAGAAAATATTTTATTCTTTAAATACGTTATAACTCGTAAAGCTAAACAAAATACACACATAAGCCCTATTTCATACAACAACAAAGTTACCATACGTACTACAACAAGCAAAAGTAGTTAATTTAAGTAATTTTCGCTATTCAACCCCTCTTGAGTTGCCAAGTGATATAATTTGTAGTCAGTAAGCAGTGTAGTTGCATCCAGGGGCGATTTCCGCGAACTGCTTCCACGCTAGTCTATTCTATAGATAGTTTGCAACCAGGTCATCCGATATACGTATGTATGTATGTAGTATGTACGTGTGCTCCTTGAGGGATTATTGCTGCGCTCCTATGATCTCGTACGCTACTGAAATGTAGAGAAAGGGATTTCTAGGTAGTGGAATTATATGTACACTTTGTGGTGTATGTATATATTATTCTATTAAC
>JAKGSA010000507.1:115226-227578 GCA_033558755.1 Philaethria dido
TTATATGTACACTTTGTGGTGTATGTATATATTATTCTATTAACTATGTGTATGTAGGTGTAGGTGGAGTTATTGATTTTGAGTTTTGCTTGTTTTTTTGTTTGGTATGAAGATATGTATGTATTTTTTTTTATTTTTGATGCTTTTTGTGGTGTAAGCGAATAATTTAGACATATGCTCTTCATTCCATTTCATTCTTTATTCTCCGTCTATTCTAGAAATGAGAAATATTGTAAAGATATGTTACTAAAGTATGGAACGGAGTGTCTTGACACTAGGTTTCCTCTGCCTACCCTGGTATATGCAGGATACAGCGTGAAGCTATGTATGTATGTATGTTACTAAAATGTAGACAAAGAAATGTTAAGATAGGAAAGTTGTATTTATGTAAATTAATAGATTTTGATCTTTGACTTTGTTTTGACCGTATTATATGTTGGATCAACGCACCAGATACTTTTTGTCCTTTTCAGGGTACTTTGTAGATAAGTTTCGCCATGTATTATGTTTCACGTCATCTAAGTCAATCAGACTCTATAAGTAAAAATAATATTGGAATAATCTTAAATTATATTAATTTCCAGTATGAACTATTTCTAACTGGAAAATATTTCTTTACTTTTAGCTTCACTCATTAATATAATTATATTTAATCCAGAATTTTTAATATTGTCTTTATTAAATCTTATGAATATTAATAATAATATAAAGATATGGATTGAAATCCATCTAGCCTTCTTTAGGCAAAAATTTAACTGGTTTTTCAGTATTAGCAAGAAAGGCTTAAGCGAAGCGAAGTATAAAAGGCAACTGTTTGCTTCGCTCGCTAACAAATAAAATTAAAATATCTAGTTAACGCGTGATTTTCTAACCAACTTTTGAAATGGACAAGTCAAATAGACTGAATTTTTTTATGTGTGTTACTTGTTGCTTATTTGTTTGCTTCTGATCCCTCCCATTTAAATTTAGTTAATATCTGATGAGTAGTTTTTGAGTTATTCGTAATAATTATGTTTCTTTTAATGCATTTTCTGGGAACTTCGTTAAAATATTTATTATTCAATAATTCTATCAATCACCAAATTATCCAGCATAAACTCACTAGCCTACAAGAATTAAATATTCATACAATAGCCAGAAACATATACAAATAATACAAACCACATTTATATGTACCTACTTAGTACTTAGTAAGCGAATGCAGACCAAAATTTCTCATTAATCTTTCATGCTCTTTGCTTTAGGTTTCCGTTATCAAATAGAGCAGCAAATATCGCGTTGGCTCCTCGGAGGGAATTAGTAATTTGTACAAAGCTAATGGTAGCTGACCGAAGCTCGGAGCTATCGTCGCCGAGCAAACTGTGTCAGACGTAGCCAGTTTATTTTGTTAATATAACATAAAAATGTGTATAATTTCACTGTTTGTGTTATAATTCTTGTTTTTTGAAATGACGAATTACTTTTATTAGTTTGGTCTTTTTGGGGCTTATATTTTTTGTAGCTTAATTTTTGTATGTCATTATGTTAATACGTGAAAAATAAAATTTAATAACAACTTTAAAAGAATTACTCTAAAGAGTCATATTATTACGAAAAACTTAAAAACTACTTGTCAGATACCAACTAATTAATTTATTTGGGGCCACTACAGAAGCCATAGTTTATGACAGCTATGGCATATAAAATAGTACCTTTTTTTTAACTTTACGCTGTATCCCGCATATAGCGGGGCAGGCGGAGGTAACCAGACAATCTAGTGTTAAGAAACTCCATTCTCTTTCAACATTTCTGTTCCCCACTTTCCGTCGAATTGAGGCATTGCGCGTTGAGTGGCGGAACTCAACGCCGCGCTTTGCCTTGTTACTAAACCCAAGAAATGAAAATACTAAATTTTACATTTCCTGAAGTGGGAATCGAACCCACAACCTGTCGCGTTTTCAGTCGCACGCTTGTGCCTCTGCGTCACGACAGGCGTTATATAATAGTATCATCAAATTTATATTTGTTATTGTAATAATACAAAAATATATTGAATACAAAGCTTCTCCTGCAGACTATAATATAAAAATTGATACAAACAAACATATAAACTGTAGACTACAATTAATTTCCAACAAGATTGATTCAGCCACAAGTTTGATACTACTAGGCATATACCTAATATTGGTTTACACACACCTAATACGTTGTTTCACTATTGATTGATTAATCTAAAGTCATTAATATTAATCGCCTACATCTAGTCCAAAAGCGACTATCAAAGGCTTGATACCGCGGTACTTAGAGAGAATTAACAATTTGCTTGGAACTAATGACAGCGACGCAATCGTCGCTCCACTAAACTCAGGCTCTAGGGCTTATGACGTTCAAATGACAACTACTGTAGCAGTTCCAAGGAAATACTATAGATTAACTAGCTTCGTGTCGCGGTTTTGTCTATATGGACTTTAAAATTATTTGTGTTTTAATATAATTTGGTAGTTAATTGTCGTTTAATTATGTTATTTACTGGATAAAAAACTATATAAAATTCACAATATAAATCAAACATTTTTAGCAGATTATACGTTTTTTTTTTAACTTCACGCTGTATCCCGCACGTAGCAAGGTAAGCAGAGGGAATCAGAGAACCTAGTGTTAAGACACTCTGTTCTATTTTAATGTTCCCCACTCTCCGCCGAAATTTAGGCATTGCGTGCTGAATGGCGGAACTCAACGACGCGCCTTGTTGACAGAGTGAGGAAATGGATATACTAAATATTATTTAATATTTTCTTTTCCTGGAGTGAGAATCGAATTCATAACATATCGCGTTTACAGTCGCGCGCTTGTGTCTCTGCTCCACGACAGGTTTCTATGATACGTAGGTAATTTTCTTTCTTTTTTTTTTTTTATACCACGACGGTGGCAACAAGGCACACGGCCCACCTGATGGTAAGTGGTTACCGTGGCCTATGGACGCTTGCAACACCAGGGGCATCACTTACGCGTTGCCGACCCTTCAAAAACCTATTTATTCCCCTTTTGAAGAACCCCATATTGTAGCCTATGTAATATGATATATAATTATGTAATAATTATCCAAATATTAATAATATTTGTATTTTTATAATGTTAATACCACGATTTAAACATTAGGTCAATAATAGTATACTTTAGTGTAGAGTACAAATAAATCGAGTTCCTACGGAACGAATGTTTGTATTAAAGAAAAAGACGTTTCTCGTCTTCCTTGTTTAGTCACAACAAAAAACTAACACGCAAGATGATGAAACGTGATTGCTTGTGAATGCTAGCGCAACCGTAGCAAGCTGTCGTAACCAGTTGAACATATATTGTGGAAGGAAAAAGAGATTTTTAAGAGAAATACAGGTAAAGTCACAGATATACTCGTATACACTTATCAATGCAAGAAAATAATGCAACGTTCAAAATAACGTTCCTCTTTTTTTATTGAGAAATATTTTAAAAATTTGCACACGTGTCCGGATTCGATGACATCGAAATATTTCAATAACATGTGCTTGAGGTCCTTCACAATAGGCTTACGATAAAATACAGAGGGAATCTGAGAACCTAGTGTTAATCATAACACTGGGAAACGGAGTATCTACTCGGTTCCCCACTTTCCGCCGAATTGAGGCATGAGTGGCGGAACACAACACCGCGCTTTGCCTTGTTACCAAACGGCGTTTAAAGGCGTCAAATAAAATACTTTAAAGCTGATAATGTAAGGAAAATCCCGATCTCATATTTTTATTAAAATTCAGGAACTATTTCAATTAAAAACATAAATATTCCCATAAGCACTCACTATTTAAACTAGGACGCTACGATATCAACATATACTAAACTTACATATAAAATTACATAATAAAAGTAGGTAACAAGTAACAATTTGCCAATTTCGTAAATGGTATCCAGCAAGGCGTTATCGCTGTAGTCATTAGAGAATCAGCAATTGGCGCGCGAGATCGTCTATGTCACGGTGAACAATCGCACTCTCTGGAGGCTTACTGCGGTATACTCGCTTGTGTTTTAGAAATCTTTTTACGATTAATATTATGAGTTAAGGGATTAATTGTAATAAATATATTATTTGAGCCTGAACGTCTGTCGTGGTGCAGGCACAAGCGTGCGACTGTTAACGCGACAGGTTGTGGGTTCGATTCCCGCTCCAGGAAATGGATTTTTTCATTTCCCGGGTTTGGTAACAAGGCAAAGCGCGGCGTTGAGTTCCGCCACTCAGCAAGCAATGCCTCAATTAGGCGGAAAGTGGGGTGTGTCTTCACACTAGTTTCCCTCTGCCTGTTTACCCTGCTATATGCGGGATACAGCGTGAAGCTATGTATGTATGTATGTATGTATATTATTTAAGATGATGTAATAATATTGTTAGCTTTAATATTTATAAAAAAATGCAGTTTCACGCTAATTATCATATTACAAGGAAGGTAAAGAGAATCTAGTTTTAAGACACTATGTTTTATTTTTTTTTAGGCGGAACATAACACTGTGTTTGTTTGATTTTACTACAGCAAGCCAAAGTATTTATTCTCCATACTTCCCCGGCCTGTATTTCGATATAAAAATATTGGATATAAAACTCGTCAAACTCGATGGCGTTGATGTCTTTTATGAAAGAGGCTTCTAAAAATATTTATATAAGCACCTATGTACTGTTATGTATTTAGAATAAAAAAAATGTAATTATTGATATTCATGAGGCGAATTAAAAGGTCCGTATGGATATTCTATTACTATATTTAAAATGAGTTCCGCCACTCAGCACGCAATGCTTCAATTCGGTGGAAAGTGGGGAGCGGAGTGTCTTAACACTTAGGTTAAATTTCTCAGGTTCTCTCTGCCTACCCCGCTATATGCGGGATACAGCGTGAAGCTATGTATGTATGGATATTTAAAGTGCTGCTTCGAGTCACATTATCATTATACAAAGAATATTTAGTTAAGTGGTACTTAGCTTTTATGCTTCTATAGCTCAAATATTACTATTAGACAAGCGTTCTAGTTTTCTTGACACATAGTTGATTAAAAAGGATTATATTAAAGGTTCTATTACTAATTATACGCTATTTCTAGCATAGCATAGCAGGGTAGTCAAAGAGAACCAAGTGTCAAGTCACTCCGCGCTCCAATTTCGTCCGAAATTAAGACATTCCGTGGTGGAACTCAATGCCGCATTTTGTATCACCAGAATAATATAACACGCCCCCGTTGACGCGTTAACAACGCGTTGCCTAACAACGTATAAATATGCATATCAAATCATGGTAGTGTATGTATTATTTATTTAATTAATTTAATATTGTTTTTAGACATTATTTTAAAAACATATTATCACTGTGCACTCCTTCGCTATATAAATTATAAGTGTGCCAAGTTTCATGCTCCTCCGTCTGCGTAATTTTCGTAAAAAGGGGTACAAAGTTTTTGCCTCACGTATTTATATATGATATACATAAAATAAATTGTCCTATGAGTACTTTGTAAAAGAAATTCTAAAAATATTATGGCGAAAGTAACAAAAACTAGCGCACGTGTCAATCTCAGAGCATCTGCGAGTATAACCCTCAAACACGAAACCTAGATATTCTATTTTAGTCCTTATTTGTATGTACTTAAGATTTATTATTCGTGGTAGATTTATTATGTGGCGGACATATGCGCGTTCGTGCTGCATCTGCATTATACCATAATAAATTATAGGCATTTTAATGAATTGATGATTTAGCTTTAAATAGAGATGTGGATGAGATCCAGTTATTGAATTTTTATTCCACAATTTTATGGCATTATGAGCTTTCTCCATGGGTTTCATGAATTTAAAGTGATTTTTTTTACAATTTTATATGTGTTATTTTATTTACTTAGGTAAGAGAAAAATTTTTGATATAAAAATATTGAAAATAGTAGTATTCGAACCCGTATATCTTAGGATCTGTCTCTAAGCAGTTTAGCCAGTTAAGCTATATGTTCTTATCGAACTTGGTCGAAATTCATATATATTTACTTCTGTTTTTTAATTGTGATTTTTATTAACTATATACTTAAATATAGTACTTAAAATATTTTCTCGACATACATAAATACGAAACTTCACGTAGTATCCCGCATATAAAGGGTAGGCAGAGGGAACCTAGTGTTAAGACTCTCCGCTCCCCACTTTCCGCCGAATTGAGGCATTGCGTGCTGAGTGGAGGAACTCGACGCCGCGTTTTGCCTTGGAAATGAAAAAATCCATTTCCTGGAGTGGGAATCGAACCCACAACCTTTCGCGTTTATAGTCGCACGCTTGTGCCTCTGCGCCACGACAGGCGTTATAAAAATATTTTCATATTATATATAATCAAATATAAATATATAATTGTATGTATTTGTAAATATATAAATATTTTCTCTACCATTTGAAATTACAGCTATCAGATAAAAAGTATTTAGATCACAAATGTTCCATTATTATAAGATTTTAGTTTTCTATAGCTACTTCTATATAAAGTTGCTTAAAACCATACTATTATTAATTTTATTTTTTTGAAAAATTTAGGCCATGTTTAACATTTCTATTTTGATGGAATGATACAATTGTATAAGCTAGTCCCAGCGGCTATTATATGGTGACGTATTGCAGCTTGTTATTGACAAAGGAAGTTAGGTTCTCATAGATACTGTAGATATATGCTGCGTTTATCTTTGACTTGGCAACGTTTGTTGATAACAGATTGTATATAAAAAAAGCTTCACACTTTATGATACTATATACTTTGTGGTACTGGTTTCCCCGTAAATGCGTTTATTAGGTATTGCGTAGTGACGTATATGTCACTTTAAATAAACATGGATGTCAACCCTTGGTAACATTTATTTTGTTAATTTAATATACTTTTTATGCATTATTTTAAAAAAATATTAGCATTCTGCACTCTTTCTCTATATAAACTAAAAGTGTGCCAAATTTCATGCTCCTCCGTCCGCGTAATTTTCGTAAAAAGGGATCCAAAATTTTTGCTTCACGTATTTATATATAGATATTGCGTGTTAAATCTCATATACCTTTCTAAGCTTAAAGTTAGTAAAATCGTTCTAAAAAAATTACTGTAGGTGTTTTAAAAACGCATTATATTTCTATTATATGAGACTTTCTTCGAGTTATATTAACTCGGCCTTTGTTTTTGATAACTTCGAATAGGAAACAGATCTTTCCTTAAGATAATATAAATTCTTTTAAAGTTATTCTTACACAACCATTGTATATACCTATAACATACTTGATCAAGTACATACAGTGAAAATTTAGATGCCAAAGCTGAACGTTCACATTTATTCACCAAGGGATTTGAGAGAGCAAATATACCAACGTACATACATATATATATAAACATAGCTTCGTAGGTGCGGCCAAGAGGCTAGCGACTAGCAAGCAGTAGATTCGGCGTCGGCAATTGTCCGTCAGGGGGGTAGGGTGGGGTAAGATGGCCACCGTAATTAATTGGCGCGACGCGGGGGCCGACCGCGGCGCGTCTCGTAGCGCGGTATTGCGCCGCGTGTGATGGTGCCATAGGTTTTGTCTGTTTGAGACAAGGGATTTGGGATTTGGGATGGTATTTTATTTATTTTTTGGTTGTTTTGTATAGAGAGTTGGAGTTAGTAATGAAATGGCAAATTTGATCATTGAAATTATTTATAAATGTTGTTAATTGGAGGTATAATCGAGGGTTAAACGTGATGAATTCCATTACAAGTGATCTAAAGATTTACTTTTTTGACAGAGGCACTTTTAGTATAATCATAAAAAATATATATTATTTCAATAAAAATATAAGTATCGAATTTTATTATGTACAATTACAACAAAATATGAAACGATTATTGCAGTTACACACAAGAATAATAATTCTATGTACTTCTGCGGTACCTTAATTGTGAGTAGTGTAGTAGTGGTATTTTGGACCAACTGCATTTTAAAATACAGTGTAGCTTTTAAAATAGTTGCAGAACTGGTTTATGTTTTTTTACCATATTCAATTTGTAGATATTTTCCATGTCCCAGATGAATGCACAAAATGAATGGTCACAGTGACGTTGTCGACCAGCGATCCGACCGTAAACGTCTCACCCACATGCCGCGCGCCCGCTTGCCACTCGCCTCGCTACACATCTACGCTAATACCTACCGAAGCAACCAGCAAAACTTGATACCTCACTATGCATCCAACTCTCTGAAACCGAATACGCAGAGAAGCTCAACTTACGCTAGCCAACTGCCGATACCGCACTATACCATAGTTTGGCGTAACTAGAACTCTAACCACGAGTCCGTTTCACCCCGCAGTCCTCTCTTAAGCAAGAACTGAGAGGAACGCGGGAGATCAAGATATACTGGAACAGTAGCTCATACATTGCGTTTGTGTGTGTGAGAAATGTTAGCGCTAGTGGACCTCGGCTCGCTTAAGCGTAAATTCTGTTGCGTAAGTCAGAAAAGATGTCTGGTTTTCGAGATAGGTCGCCCGGAGATATTGGAAGGAGCCTGCGGCTAGAAAGATTGTTATGTTACAGTTGCTTTACGATAAATGATGTAGCATTTGTACTGTGAAAGTTTCCAAGAAATGTGGGTTATCTAGACATCTGCTTGTACAAAGATATTTTTCAATTTAAGGCCCTAGCAACTATTAGGGCGAGTCCGGTGGAAATTTACATTGTTTCTAGCTTGTCACGTGTTCTTTGAGCAGTCTGTTAGAAAGTATGTATTCAAATTGTTACATTCAATTGTAGTTAATTGGATTCGATGAATAGTGTTGACTTTTGATTGTTAGAATTATTACAAGAGTAAACTTGAACTTGGCAATAAAGGAAATGTGATGCTTAAGAAAAACTTAATTTATATATTAAAAGATAAATGAAAATTTACTATATTTGTAATATTTGTATTGTTACTATACAATGTTATTGAAAAAAGGTGAACCCTATAACAGATAGTTAGAAATATAATAACCACGCCATTATGAATAACTTTTACTCAACTTATTAATTATAAAGATTTGTTAAAGATTTTGGTACATTTAATTTTTTATATATTAGAAATAAATAAAAAAACAATAATTTAAGTAATCAACAAAATCATGTAACTTTTCGAACGGTTCCTCTTAGTTCTGCATATAGCGCTGTTTCAGCGTCTACGTGAAGAACGCTCGAGCGCTCGAGGCACGTTCACTTGCATGCCTAGATACTCCTTTATTATGTAAAATTAATCGTAAGAGAAAAACTGTTTCATTATCTTATATATCGTAGGCTTGTGACATTCTCTGTTTTACTCGATTATACCCTTTTGTTAGTTTTTTTTTAACTTCACGCTGTATCCCGCATATAAAGGTGTCCCAAAATTAACGCAAGATTTGACTTTGCCGCCATTTGCTATTATATTCATTATTCATTCGCTATTAAAAGACTAAAATGGCATTTTCTATTTAATTCAAATCTTGCGTTAATTTTGGGACACCCTATAGTAAGGTAGGTAGATGGAACCTGAGACCTTAGTGTAATACACTCCGTTCTCATAAGATTTCCGTCAATGGTGGTTTATAAAAGAATTTACTACTACTACTATACTACTAAGTACTATTTGTTGGTAATTAATAACTATTATTTGTTTTTTAATTTGACGCAAAGGAAAGAAGAACACATTGATCCGTTCTCTATTTTAAGCTCTCCGCTCATGGAGAGAGTTATGTATCGAGCTTTTATTTGAATCACAGAAAGTGATTGTGGTCATATATGAGTTACGATGGAGTCAGATGGATATTTTGCAATACAATAGATTATCCTGTCTCAAAATTTTAAACCTCTATAAGTCAGAGAATACAAATAAAACAGTTGTTTACTCACGTATATAATATGTCATATCATAGAATAAATGTCCGCGTCGAATTAAGTGTCCAGGTCGAATTTATTTATATAGGCTACATAAATAAATTCGACCTGGAAATGAACTATTTTAAAAACTACGCTAAGCTAACAAAAAAGATTCTAAGAGTCTAAGAGAGTGATGGATACATTCTTATCTCATTTTATATATGCATAACAACATAAGTTAGAAGTACCTCCATTTTATTTTGTATCCTAATTTCAACGCGCTAAATGGAAATAGTATGACAAGGGAAATAGACGAAGGCGCGTAATCGAAGTTGCGGGCTTTAGTTAGTAATTTTTCTTATTACCTAGTGTCAAGGCACTCCGTTCTCTACTTTGCAACCTTTTTATTCTAGACAATGCAAGTTGAGTGGCGGAATCCCTCAATTTTCTTACGGAAGTGGACAAAAGTAAATAATTTTGTATATAATTGATTCGGTGAGTGCAGAAACAACGTAAGTCACAAAAAATGCAAAAATCCTAATCTATTTAAACTAGCTTAGAAAGGCAAGATGGGTGTTGAGAACCACGTAAAAATTGAAAATCCGGACTTACGTTGTTTCTGCACTCAACGATTCAATTATTCCCACGAGTTGAAGTTGAACCTCTAGCCACTAATGTCTACATTCAAATGCTTTCCACTGCGTCATGATGACCTCTAGTAATTTTCTGAACCTAAATTCGAATTCACAGTTTCTATAATAATACTTAAACAGGCTCACTAAGTTAAAATATTTTTAATTAAACACTAAGCAAACATATCGAAAATCTAAATTATCTGTAATTTAGATGATATCAGCGTCGAACACGTTCCTCACCCATCTCACTCTTTATTAGTCGGGGCTCGGGTGTGCAAAGAAAGCTGTGGACTCGCGCTTTCAAGCAGATAAGGTGCCAAGTGCTAAAATAGCTGTTTGTTCCGCCATAGCCCCTAACATGTGCTCTTTTAGACATAACTTTGACTTGAAAAGTTATGTCAAAAAAGGCACATGAATAATTTGCTGTAGTATTTTGTCAATTCGTGATTGTAAATTTTCATTAATTTATGGTTAAAATTAATGAAAATATTATTTTTACTTAACTCTAGTTGGAGTTGATGGTAAATTGGTAAAGAAGATTCTTATATGAGTATGAAATAAGGTGATATTTCATAAAATTAGTGTCCCCGTTGACGGGTTACCAAGGCGTTGTCTTTAGCGATGTATATGTCACTTTATACAATTATATAAACATGGATGTCAAACCATGGTAGTGTGTGTAACATTTATTTTGTTAATTTAATATAGTTTTTAAGCATTATTTAAAAAAATGTTAGCATTCTGCACTCCTTCTTTAAATAAACTATATATGTGCCAAGTTTCATGCTCCTCCGTCCTTAAAAAGGGGTACAAAGTTTTGGCTTCATGTATCTATATATAGAAATTTCCTTTTTTAAACATGTTAATAGATTACACTCGAGAATTCTTAAATAATGTGAAATCTTTTCGAGTTTCCACAGTAGTATATTCTCTTCCTCATTACGAGTCGAATTCCTGTCGGTCCGCTATAAACCGGGGTCCTAGCGCGCCGAATGTAAAATGGGTCTCGTTTTATGTAGACGCCGCTTTGATGGCCTTTTAAACAGAACGGCTTGGACGTTATGGACCCGTCCACGTTCTCTAACTAGGTATATATATGTATGTATATTATATTATATATTTGTTGTATGAAGTTGAATTAAATATTAAAATTGAATTTAAAATATTTATAATATATAGTTTTATGTTGCATTTATGTGTGGTTAGTTCAGTTCAGTCTTCAATTTTTGTTCCCCACTTTTCACCGAATTGAGGCATTGCGTGTTGAGTGGCGGAACTCAACGTCCCGCTGTGCCTAGTTACCAAACCCAAGAGATGAAAATACTAAATTTTACATTGTATTGGAAAGAAGGGAATGGAATTGTTGAAAGAGAATAGAGTGTCTTAACACTAGGTTCTCTGGTGCCCTCTGCCTACCCTGCAATATGCGGGATACAGCGTGAAGTTAAAAAAAAAATAGTGATTATAAAACACTTATTGACGTTTTGGTCAATCATTTTTGCTTCCTTTATCTTATGTCTTTATGAATGATGAGTATGACATAGTTTGATCTTCAATTTTAGTGGTAGGACGCAAAGTAGCGTGTACAGCTATAGCCGTCAATCTGTCATCAGATACGCGTTCAAATTGAGTCATAAAGGTATTTATAGTGATCATAAATAATATTGTCTTCAAACATGTTGACAGGATCAAATGAGTCTTAAAATTTTGAATATTTAAATAGATATTTATTGCTTTGTTCGCTAGATAGGGACAGTTCAGTAAATAGTTTTAGTTTTCCGGGTTACAAAAATATGATTTTAATTGCTGCGTTGAGTTCCGCCACTCAGCACGCATTGCCTCCATTCGGCGGAAAGTGGGGAACGGAATTGTTGTAACGGAGTGTCTTAACACTAGGTTCTCAGGTTCCCTCTGCCTACCCCGCTATATGCGGGATACAGCGTGAAGATAAAAAAAAAATCTTATGTAAGTACTTTAATGAACCTATGAATGTCAAGACAGCTTTGTGAACCAAACGCACCAATATCTGTTGTGACAGGTAGTATATCTTCATCTTATTTCGTTTCTTCACATATTCAGATATTGGATGTGGCACAAACTAATTATAATTTTGTTAACCGACTCCAAAAAAGGAGGTTCTCAATATTCTCTGTTTTTTTTATGTGTCTTATGGCATGTAACATTTTACTGGGTGAGCCAATTTTGATGATTTTTTCACATTCAAATTTAGTTAAGATCTGACATGTAGTTTTTGAGATATTCGTAATAATTTTACTTTTTGTGCATTTTATTTTTAAGTCGTTTTTTTAGTTAAAATCTTAATTGTTGTTAGCAAAATTATAGACAGTAAATTGGGAACGCACTGCCTCCTTGCGTATTAGGTATTGCTTGTTATACGTTAATCACTGCACCACTGCAGTATTTTTGTTTTGTACATCATTCAACTAGAACAGCGATCGTGTGCGTATTCAAATGTATAATGTCTTTGTTTCGGATTTATATTTTTGGCTGAAATAGAGGTGAGCTATCTCGAAATACGAAATGCTATACACTGAATACGGCGACTCCACACTTGGCACGCCGTTTCGCGCATAATCACGCCGCAAGCTTGAGTGATAAACGAGACAGCCGTGAGTTATGGCCCGGTGCCCGTAGGTCCAAGATACGATGCCGGGGAAAAAAATATCGCATTGAAACCTAATTTATTCTTTTTGGAGCGTAGTATGATGTATTTTGGGTTTGGTGTTAGCATTTTTATATATGTGGGAAGAAATGATGGCTTAGTTTTTTGGTGGTTGAAATATCTTGACATATTTCACAATTATTGACATGGTAGTATGGAGAGGTTATGTAAAAATATTCGTTTTCATATTATTAAATTAAATTTGGGTAATATTTTTTTTCCGCCGAATTGAAGTGTGGAACGTAGTGCCTTAACACTAGGCTTTATGTGGGATGCAGCGTGAAGCTATGTATGTATGTTTTTTTTTAATATATATGCTGTGAAATGAGAATATTGTATATAAAACCGAATGAGAATATTGCTGTTATTACAAAGAGAGCTTATGAAGTTATCTCACTCTATTATCCACTTTTCGTAAATTTATATTAATCGCCTTATTTATATATATATATATATATATATATATATATATTTCAATTCAATAAGACAGCATTACATTTTGAGTTTCAAATTCAATTATAAATTAAAAAAAAAAAGAAAATAGAAAAAAAATTAACAAACTAAAACTATCGTTAAGAATTCGCTTTATATTTTTTTATAAAAAAACATGGGTTAAAAGGCTCCATCCTAATATATATATATATTATATTATCTGTGGCAACAGTAAATCAGGTGGGATTCGATATGGCCTGAGAAATAGTTGTAAGGTCGAATTGCACTCATAAAGTTTACTTTTATGGACTTGCCCTAAAGGAGTATGGGGACATCTTTAACTTACTCGTCGGATGTTTTTATTGTGAATTGTGATATAGAAGAGCGGGAGTTGTAACTTATTTGTTTACTGGCGAGCGATTTGGTCTACGTTTGCTGCGGTGCCTTTTTTTTCTTAAGAGATGTTTGCGTACACATAAAGTATTGAATTAGATATACTCTGTTAAAAGCTCCTTTTTATTATATATCGATTGTTTTTCTTGGAGGTATTTTTCTTTTTTAAATTTATATACGTATATTTGTTAAATTATAGATTTAAGATATCATTATGAAAAAACTATGAACACATCATTATCATAAAGTCAGGGTGAACCTAGTGTCAAGTCTCTCCGTTCGCTGCTTTCCGGCGGAACACAGCGCCGCAATTTGTCTTAACAATACAGATAAATTAAAATAATTTTATTATAATTTTTTACCTGAGTGGGAATCGAACACACAACCTATCGCATTTATAGTTACAATTAAGAATTGGAATTTATACATAACGAAAAGAAATAAAGTTTACATCACAATTTTTAAAGTAAAAATTTAAGAAGACATGCGTAACTAAGCGTAGTACAAATGTAATTAGCACTGTCTACTGCGTTGGTGGTAGCAGAGTCTAATATAGCGTAGGACATTGCTTTTACGATTTTTTTTATTATGGTAAAATAGCGGGAGTTGTAACTTATTTGTTTATTGGCAAGCGATTTGGTCTACGTTTGCTGTGCGGTGGTTTTTTTTCTTAGGAGATGTTTGCGTACATATAAAATATTGAATTGGATATGCTCTGGAAAAGATTTTTATTATATGTCGGTGGTATTTTTGGTTGTATTCTTCCTTTTTAAATATACGTAATATACCTAATATTCGTTAAATTATAGATTTCAGATGATATCATTATGAAATAACTATGAACATACCATTATAAAAAACTTATGTAGTTTTAAATATGCATTTCAATTTATTTTTTTATTTTAATATCAAAAAATTCAAAAATTGTGAAATTTAAAGTATTTTTTATTTTTAAATTAATGTATTTTAATTCTTTTCATTGTTTCTTTTAAAGTTACTCAACGTGTCTCTTTTATTTAGGAACTAGGGCAGGAAAAACCTGTTGATTTTTCTGACATAAAGACATATTACTTTTAACTTTCAATGTTAAGTATATGAATTCAAGGTATTATTGCTTTAATAGTATTTAGTATTTATTAGCTAAGTAGGTTATGATGAGGGATTATTATTATACTAATATCTTTTTTGTTTTCTCATGTGTATGTTATATTTAAAAAAAACAAACGAAAATATTATCGCGCGTTGAGTTCCGCCACTCAACACGCAATGCCTCAATTTGGCGGAGAGTGGGGAACGAAATTGTTGTAAGAGAACGGAGGTTCTTAGCACTAGGTTTTCAGGTTCCCTCTGCCTACCCTGCTATATATATGTGGGATACAGCGTGAAGTTAAAAAATATATATATATTTGTAAAAATAAAATGACTGTACTTCATACATAATAAAACTGATAGTGAGATTGATATCAAACACTGTTATAAATGTACGCAACCAATTGAAAATATAACGTATATTTGAACTGAATTCTGACATTCAATTTGTAAGCGAAACTTTGGACAAATCTAAAAGGGATCTACATTGTGATCCGTCCGTTCACAAATGAATTGGCTTTCAGGCATCTTTGTTAATTTAATTGGAAATCTATTGTCTTTAGATGTTTATCGTGGACTTTATAGTGCTCCGGCTTGCCCGTGGAGACGAGAATTACGACGATTTAGTGTATTATGTCTATGCTAAATGATTTAAATAGACCAAATTGCTGGTTTTCACTGGTTTTTAGACCATAATGTTCCTAGCTCACGTCTAGATTTCAAGACATATGATATAATTTAATGAATTTAGCAAATATTTGTGTTCCTCGGTTTAACTGTACACTTTTCATTACAATATGTTGATGTGTACGCACCGCGCTATCTGCCAGAGCAAACAAATACGAAGACGTCCCCATCGTTTGGGTCCGGGTGGCGTCCCCCTCGCGTGTTATCCGCGACTTGTCTACCTGCTACATGCTAGGGGAGGGCCACGTCAATAGCGGTGCTCGGTCAAAGTCACAGCAGCTAGATGTTTTCGGGTACTCATCTTGTGTACGAAAATGGCAACCTGGTTCGAGGGGGGTCCCCCTAACTACTGAGCCACAACCTCGCATGACCTTTCAGTATAGCTGAACACCGTCTTTATTGCCAAATCCACTTTAATGATTTCTTTAGGGTGTCATGAGGTTTAGTTAGAATATACTTTGTGTTATAGAATATAAATAATATTAAAATATAAAACAGAGCTCAATTAAACAATGCAATAACTTTTTTTCTACACCGCGCATAGAATAGTGACGACCTAAATGTCAACAAAACGGGACATTATTTACGTGCCGGTAGGAATTTGAAATACAAAAGTGAGTTGTTAAAACTGTCCGGGGCTTTGTTTCAATAGCAACGCTGGTGGAGCGATTACATCGGGGAAAAAACGACAATGGAAGCCGGAGCAGCGGCCGGCTCGCTGCCTCCTCCGCCGATAACAAACAGTTCGGTGAAAAACCGCTCGCCGGCACCGAATCGATGTCCGAAGTGCTATATCAACTTTATCGTTTTGCGTCGTCCATAACTTGGCACCCTCCGAGCGCCGAAAGCCAGTAAGTATGTAAATTACGGTCGCGAGCGGCCGTTCTCGGGTGCCCACTTATCTATTCAAATTTCGCTCGGAGAGGGGTTGCGTCGCCGGCCTTCGCTAATCAAAATCCGATCAGCCATTAAGTCCTCTCGCTATCTGCGCGTAGTTTACGAGCGGGAGGTGCGGGGGCGCGATCACTTATTTATGTCGTGGGGCCGCTGAAAAACTACCCTCGGCGAGGCGCGCGGCTCCGGCTCGCCGGTACGCGTACGCGACGCGCCATAAACCCGACGCGGCTTTGTAATCAACCGTGCCGCGCTTTTTATGAGCTCGCCTTTAGCTGCCACCGCTCCGGATAAATTTAGCCGCCATCAGATTGGTATATAAGCTTTTATATACGTCCGTGCGACCGTCAGGAATGAGACGGGTGCCGACGCGGTGCATTTTCTAAAGTCGTCGTATAAACACTTTTCGTTGGCTATATTTAAACGGCGGCGGAGGATGGCTAATAAATAAACAAATGATTTTTTTTTAGCTTCACATTTCTTCTTACGGGATACAGTCCCGTATTTAGCAGGGTAGGCAGAGGGAACCTAGTGTTAAGACACTCCGTTCCCCACTTTCCGCCTAAATGAGGCACAGTTAACAAATGATGCGAGGGTACCTATAGGTAGGTGGTAGGTAGGTAGCGGTGTAGCTAGCTAGTGAAGTGTGAGACGCGTAGGTGGCGGGGTCTGCGTTATCGCTGACGGCCACGAATCCAGTGTATTTTTGCCGCGCGTAGGCAATATGCTGCGGTGATACACTCATAAGCAGAAAGCGATTTGACATTTATTTCGCTATTATCTTAATATTATCTATTATAATATTATTATTATTATTATAAGATTTAAATTATTTTTTTTCTAATTTATACTATATTCATATAGTCGAACTTTTTATTTTCAATATATTTATTTATTTATTCTAGCTTTTTTATTTTTGTTTATTTATTTGTTAAAACAGGCAAAGATAATATCCTCAATTAAGAAATAAAAGGAACGCAAGCGTTTGACGTTGTGGGTTATTTGAACTTTCAGAAGTAAATTACAATGCTTTGTAAAACATAAAACATATTTTCATTAATTGGACTTAACTGTGATAATTGAGTTATTGTTACTATGATAATTGAGTGCCATGTCACTTAACAGTGATAGACATATCTATGTAAAGATAAAAACAAAATCTATTATTTAAGTAACCTCTCCCGCTGCCACAGTGTGCTTCCCTTGAGGAGTACGGTGTAGGCAATATATGGCATTATCGTATTTTTACCGAGATCGATGGGCCGCGTCGAACGCCACCTGTGCTTTCACGTCTCGAAACATCTATCACGCCTTATATACTTCGAATGAACAACTTATGTATTTATAATAATGAAACTGAATAGGTACACCTACATTAAATACACAAAAAGTAATTTATTTACTCATTAAGAAATCGACCGCCATTGGAATTTGTAAGCTTTATCCCATTCATTTATTTATGGAGTGTATTCAGAATAAACTTAGTATCAAGACACTCCGTTCGCTGCTTTCCGGCGGAACTCAACGCCGCGATTTGTCGTACCAATACAGAGAAATGGAAATAATTTAATTATCATCATTCCCACGAATCGTAATCGAACCCATAACCTATCGCGTTTGCAGTCAGAATTTGAAAATGGTACTAGTACATAATATAACTAAAAGAAATATACTTTACATCACGATTGTTAAAAGTAAAATTTAAGAAGATATGTATGAGTAAGCGGAGTTCAAATGTATTTAGCACTGTCTACTGCGTTGGTGTAAGCAGATTCTAATACAGTTTAGGGCATTGCCTTTATGTTTTTTTTATGGTAAAATATATATTGATTTTTAATAACAAATATATGTTTATATCTAATATAGTATAAAACATATAACTGAAAAAAATTCAAAAACTTGGTAAAAATTTTATTCATTCAATATTATAAAAAAAAAAAATTAGCTTTCTACACTCCTTCTCAATATAAAAATTAACAGTACAAAATTTCACACTCTGTTCGCATGATTTTCGTGAAAAGGACTTTTAAGTTTCTTCGCGTATGAATATAATGATTATTGATCATATCAAATTATCTCAGTAGTATGTATGCAATTTGTGTTTAAAGGGTCAAGGCGAGTGTCTGTTTTAAATGCGACTGCCCTTGTGCATGATTGTATCGTTTGTTATCAAGACCCTAATTATACCATATTTATATCTTTATATATATACCTACGTATTTCTTTTGATATTTCTATAAAGATCGGGGAACGGAATTGTTGAAAGAGAATGGAGTGTCTTAACACTAGGTTCTCTGGTTGTCTGCCTGCCCTGCTATATGCGTGTTACAGCGTGAAGTTAAAAAAAAAATAAAATAAAGATCTTATAATTAAAAATTCTTCGAGAAGTTAAACTAAGTGATGTATCTCTATTTATGCTATGTCCGTATCTGGTGTGAATAGGTTGACATGTCAACTTATATATATACAATTTTTTTTATTTATTTTAGTAGGTATTAGGATTTGTTCTAATTATAGGATGAATATATGAATAAATAAATCAAGCAAATCAAATACTTTCAGATATAAAGGTGTTTAATTATTTAAATAATTTTAATAATAAAAATATAATAAATATAAATTTAAAATGACACGATAAACGATATAAGTAAAGTAGTTATATGAACAGTAATGTAAGGTATATACCAAAATAATAACCGTGTGTTTAGGGGTGATCAATGATTTATGTTAAACAAATAATTCAGTTATTAAAATAGTCAGAGGAAATAATTGTTGAGAATCAATATAACTATGAAATTTAAAGAAAGATATATATAGTAATCTTTTCTTAACTTATGTACCTTCAAAAGTTCTTAAATATTAGTAAATTATTAAATTATGACTACATAGTGGGGAACGGAAACGGAATTGTTATAAGAGAACGGAGTGTCTTAACACTCGGTTCTCAGGTACCCTCTGCCTACCCTGCTATATGCGGGATACAGATAAAAAAAAAATAAAAAAAATGACTACATAAATGAGTAAAACGAAATTTTAAATTTAAAAAGGTACAACAAATAGTATTGTCTAGCGACCCGCCGGCGCGGCCACTTCGTTATGCCTCGACGACCGACATCTCGCGCTCGGTCACCGTCCGCCATGCGTAATTCATCACTTATTTTAAAAGTTTTTGAATTTTAATGAGGCAGACAATTTTGAGAAATATAGATACCTCTATCTAGTTATATGTATGTCTTTTTAGGGAAATGTCTGAAGTACCTGAATGTTTAGGCGATTGATGTGGATAACCTAACCTAACCTTATTGATTGATTATTACTTGAATGGAGGAAATTACTTTAGTCTTTTAAAATCTAAAAGGAAATTTAGATAAAACACTTAATGTGTGTTACAGAATATTTAATTTAATAAAAAGACTAATAATTACAAAAGAAAAGCGCTTAAATGACTAGTCTTTGGAATCTTTATTTTTCTAATAAATAGATCCTAGTCGGGAGAATATTTATATTAATAAATAGATTTGTTTTCAGTCTGACATTAAAAAGTCTAGAAAACTTTAATTCGGTTGCAGTAATTTAAAAAACCAAATTCTAAATATTTTTAATAATCCTAACAACTCCTATAAAACATTATTCTTATTGATCTTCGATAATAAAACTTCAAGGTTTTAAGAAACTAAAGATTTTCACGTATTTCCATTACAAAAAGAAAAATACCTATATTAGTTTTCCATTGTAGCATAATATATAATAAATTGTGCTTATATTTTGCGTAACCTCGGTTTTAATGAAAACCGATATTTTGATAGCTAGCGTGGTACTGGGAGTGCTCGTGCCACGACCGTATAGAGACTTGCGTGCCACTTGTAACTCCGTGGCGCAATATGTCTGATTCAGGATTGTCATTTTTATGTTATTTTACGATATTTATAATTTTACAAATTATAATTAGCTATATTTTTAGGATTGTCTGTATTTAATGGACAAGGGAAAGATAATCTGTAGATACTCATACATTACCCCACCTTTCGCTTTAATTTTGTTTGGATTTAACCACCTAGACAAAAAAATGAAAGCTTAATAAACATTTCCTATAGTTGCAATTAGGAATTGAACCTACAACTATCGACAATAGTCAAGTAATCTCATATGTATGTATATATATCGTATTTTTTGCTTATAAGAGTATATTTAAATGATAAATTATACAAACATTTACTGCTAAGTTTACAATTTAAAAGCATCCCTTCATTAAATAGACGCAAAAAGGTTTAATTTTCAAGTTTAATTTCACTTAAAGCTCTATTATATGAGCTTTGTGGTTATGATCAAATGTGCAGTTTTATAATATGAATAACAGTTTCTAAATTTTTTTTCCTTCTGCTTTATTTGTCGGCAATGACTTTAAATCGTTATGCTTAAAGCATCTTAGGTGACTTAGTGTCGAGACACTCTGTTTTCTCCCTTTAGTAAAGTACTATAGATGTATTTAATAGTACAATAAAGACATTTATCATCATTTAGCTTATAGTAGTAATATATAAATACGTAATGGTAGTTGGCAGCCCTGATCGCGGCGCGGCGCGGCGCGGGCGCGTCCGGTCGCGTTATCGCCACGGAATCGTTGACACCGCGCCAGGCCGCGGAGGAATGACCGCGCAACGCTAATTGTCGCGTCACCTTCGCAAGGGCAACCCCTCCCCCAACCCACTACCACCTCAGCCACGGTCAAACACCCGAGTTTTTGCTATGCCTATGCCATCTGATGGACACTGATGGCCAAATTAGGAGAGCATCGCTAATGTGCTATTGATATGTGGTATATAAGTCTATATTAATGTCTTATATACTATTTTGCTATTGAAGTAGTAACTAAAGCTCCGTTAATTTTCTTATTTTTGAAGTATGAGCAAGTTTATACTATAGGTAATTATATAACATCGCCAAAGGGATATTAATGCGTGAAAGTAACACGTCCAATTCGTGTAACATCTGTCAACAATATTAATTGATTAGGTACATTCTTTCTATTGCTTCATTTGTGCGCTTTTGAGTTACGTCATTTACCACACGGTGTCTCGAATTTGGGCAGAGAAAGGAGTGTCTACACTAGATTCTCTCTGTCTTTCTAGCTGAGCGGGAATAAGTGAGAAGCTGAACATTGCTTTATTATTTTCATTTTTCATACATAGAGAGCGACCAGGGAATGACGTATCCATTTCATTGTTACTTGCCACCCATCCTACCAATATTATAAATGCGAAAGTTTGTGAGGGTAAATCGATGTCTGTTACTCTTTCATGCAAAACTATTGAACGGATTTTGATGAAACTTTACCAGTTTATAGCTCATACATCAAAATAACATATAGACTAATTCATGAAGATTTTGTGTTATTTGACCTTAATATATCCATAACGATGTCTGGTCCATCACTTCTTTTTATTTTATATAAACAAGTCTTATTTCTTTGCCATTTGTTCTAGCAGCTGAATTAAAAAAAAAATTAAAGGTAATCTTCTAATGGGATTTAAATACTACCAAATGAAAAATTTAAGGCATTGCGTGTTATGTGGTGTTATTCCACGTCACATTTCGTTTTAGTAGAGCGAAGAATGGAAAATAATTTAGTTTAGTTTCCCAAATGAGATTCGAACCGGCAACCAATTTGAGCCTTTTGTCAGACGCTCTCCCACTGTACCACGATAAGCGCGTATACATATAGCGTGACCTATAGATATATGATTAAGCTATAAATAAAAAGAGTAAGTTGATGCTTTTACATAATTATTGAAACATCAATTTTTTTGGAAAACCTATGAACCATTTCCATAGTATCTTGTTAGTAACTTTGCCACAAAACTTTTAATTAGCTACTCATTTAGGTTTCACCTGTTTTGTTAGAATGTCGGAAGTGGTATTGCGGGGAGAAAAAATTCTCTTGCTTTTGCTAGTAGAAACCCAGTAAAAGCCTTGATTATACGATAGCAGATATGCTTTTATGCATACAAGTTAACTTTTTGTTTATTTTTGGTTAGATATTGAAAATATAACTAAAATAAAATTGTGGTAGTTAGCTACGGTGATCACCGTTACAAGTAAATAAGTTTAATCTATATCTATATATATAATAAAAGAGCAGAAAAGTCAATTCTGTACATGAAAAGTTTTTGAAAAATATCAATTGGGTACGTTAATATATCGTTAGTAGAAGCGAAAAAACCAATCAGTAGAATTTTTGTCTGTCTGTCTGTCTGTCTGTCTGTATATTTGAACGCGCATCACGCAAAAACTACTGGATAGAAAGAAATGAAATTTAACATGGTAATAGCTTGGAGTCTGGAGGTACATATAGGATAGTTTTTATCCTGTCATTCGATTTAGTTTTCATGAAAAAAATAAAAAACCTACATAGACAAGTTGCTTTATATGCCGATAATTACTGGATAGAAATGAATGAATTTTGGCACAGTAATAGCTTAGAGTCTGGAGGTATATATAGGATAGTTTTTATCCTGTCATTTTAGTTTTCATGAATAAAATAAATAACTTACATAGACAAGTTACTTTATATGCCGATAATTACTGGATAGAAATGAATATTTATTGCATGGCTATATAGCTTAGGATGCCTAGAACAACTTATAGGATACTTTTGAATTGATAGTCAATTTAGTTTTCGTTGAAAAAAAAATTACTGACACCCTAAAATTACGTAATTGACGTACTCGCATAATTTCTTTCTAATTACACTAAGTAATATTAATATTAGATATAAAAATATTAAAAGAAATGAAAAAGAGAACAAGAAATATACATTTATTTAATAAGAACCACATAATCGATTTTAGATATATTTCATCAATCCATAAAGCATGAACGCATAATTAGTAATATAATAATTTTATATTTGTTTTCAATATTTTCATGATTATTTAAGTGAAATTTTTAATATAGTATAATAAAAGTAATTTAATTTCTTACACAATGGAGTTATTATTTATTGGCAACATGATAATTTATTTATCATTATTATGAGGGTAATAGAAACTTTTAGTTGACGGAATAAATTTTGTTAAGAAAATCTTTTATAGTAATAAATTCTAATTGTAAGAAGTTAAAACTGTGTTAATTTAGATGTTTATGGGAAAGTGTTAACATAAAGTAAGAGACAACATGACACAGGTAACGTAAGGTAAGTTTTATTAGTAAATATAATAACAATTATCCTATTCTGATTATTAATGTGAAAATTAGGAAACTTAAATATTTAGACGATATTTGTTACTCTAAAACTTAGGACTGTAATTTAGAAGATTTTATGTGCGTGAATCGCGAATCTCGAACTTACAATTTATTCATGTAAGGCTACAGAATAATTTAAAAGGAAAAAATAAAAAACACAGTCAAATTATATTGATTACAAAATAGTAAGTAAAACCATTTTTTTTTTCAAATATTATTTGGGTAGATTGTTGTAAAAAGGTAAGGTGTAACAAGAAAGATTTGGTGAGGCAAGGGGAATATTTAGTTATAATAATTAAATACGGCGGTACTTAACATGAAAATAAGTGAAAAATCCTATGTTTAGCGCGAACGAAGTCGCGGGCACCACTAGTTTATTAATAATTCTTTATTTCGTATAAAAAATTAATAATAATATTGGGGTCTTAAAAGCATGTATTGGCTTTAAGCAGGCACAATGACACTTTACATACAGTGCACTGCAATTTCCTTGGATTGGCTGCATTTAATTTGATGCAGTTGGTACGCATTTACAGCTTCTCTTCGTTATACATCGCTCATGTTAGTGGCGGTTGCTCTCGAGTCATATTTCATGGAGACGCTTGGTTTCTGCATTTTACGTTATCAGGTTAAGAAAATACTACTACGTTTTGGTACATACGCCTAACGCTGAAATTCCTTCAATGTAATACATTAATCTGGTCGCAAAGTGGCCTGAAGTTCTTTGTAAGGTAATACTGTATTAACAATTTGGCTTTTTTATAATAAGTTACTTGGGGCGTCACTAAAGGAGGATTTCGCGAATTTCCTACAGGAAGGTCCGAAATGTGCGACAACTAATTAAGAGTGTTCATATCCTAAGGCTAATTTTAGATCATAATAATCATAATTCTGTTTAAAAACCTGAAATTTCATATATTTAGTATGGAAAATTGTTGATGAGTATTGTATTATTGTATTATTTTCACTAGATCGCCCTGTCTTATATGTAAATGTTGTTTTTTTCCCTTTATTGTCTTATTTTTTTCTATTCTTTACTCGTGATAACCACGCGCTAATAAGATGATATATTGAAATTGACTTTTAAAGTAGGATTTTTTGAGTTAATTTTGTCTGTAAGGTCTATTTTGTATGAATTTTTCAGCCTGAAAGTGTTTCAACGATTCATTTTTTTTTAATTTAGTTATTTATTTACCGTATAAATAAAACAGTCCAAATAACTACTGATATTTTAAGAGATATATTTATAAGTCGACTTATCGACCTATTCACGCCTTACGGATATATTTCCAATAAATTTCTTAAATATTTAAATTTATAAAATGTAACGTATTGTCGAAGCCAAATTTAAGCTGTTGAAGCTCAAATCAATCTTCATCGATTTACATATTGGTATATTAAAGCGAATTCTATTTTAGAATTCTTATTGGTAACTACTATTTGACATGGATTTAAATTTCTCTTAAAATAACATTTGTATGAAAAGTAACAATTTTAAAAATAGCTATTAGATATTTTAAAGTGAAAAAGTCAATAATTATATCGCTTAGAATAAATATATAAATTAAAAAAATATACAAATACATTGAAAAATGAAAAGGGAATAAAATTAGGATAGCTTTGTATTTTTATAAAACAAAAGTTCTTTGCAGGATTTGTAATAACCTCTTAAATATAAAATAATTTCTCTAATGAATTAAACCAAATGTTGTAATCCGGTGGAAATTTCTAGACGGATATTAGAATTTTTGTAAATCTATAGTAAGATCCCTTTAAGAATAAAAAAATGATCGTTGAGAAATAGAATGTAGTTATATATATTTTTTTAACTTCCCGCTGTATCCCGCATATAGCAGGGTAGGCAGAGGGAACCAGAGAACCTAGTGTTAAGACACTCCATTCTCTTTCAACATTTCCGTTCTCCACAAATTATAAATTTTATGTTATATAATTTTATATTAGTGTTGAATTTTATAATTTTTTATAATAAAACGTAATTTCGCTACTGTACAATTTAGATATAGGTACCTCTAAAATCAGTAGGTATGCAAAAGGTGCCAGTTCAAATCCTTCAACGTCCATAAATATTGAATCAACTTTTATATAGATTTCAATATTCATTCAACTTTTTAGAGTGAGTAATGTTTTCATAAAAATACTTCATTGTAAAAGTTAGTATAATCCTAATTGTATTCACAATAAGGATTTTTGTTTAGGAACATCGTTATTTTAAAAGTAATAATTATAAAATTATTTACAAAATTTATTTAACGCCTGTAAAAGATGATTGATTCTAATTAGCTTTAAGGTCGCCATTTTGTTTTCTTATAATAACACAAGATTAAACCTAACAAGTTCCTAAATTTAACAAATTTTTGTCCATTTAAAAAAAATAACCTTGACTTTAACCTAAAAATTATAAAGTTACTCACAGAATGTATTCAACAGTTGAAAAAAAGTGAATGTTTTGATAACAATTCATTTTAAACTCCCGCCCTTTCGCTTTCATTCATGCCCATTGCCCAACTAAAACAAACTTTATTTCAATTTACACGAGTGTGTATCGCTCTGTCGTGTTGCTGTGCCTGTGTGCGTTTTGGCATAGACAAGAGAATAAATATTCAAGTATTTTTTTATGATTGCTTTCTGCCTAGTAATAAGCGCACGCTGAGAGGTTCATGTTTTATTTTAAATATGATGAGAATTAGGTTAACAGCTTAAATCACATATAGATTAAGACATTTATAATTACTATTAAAGTATGTACTCATATATATAATTTTTATATGAATTTAGACAATCTACTAACAGAATGCGCGGCGTTGAGTCCCACCGCTCAATACTTATTACGCATTCCAATTCGAGCGGAATGCGGAGAACAGAGTATCTTGACGGTAGGTTTTTTCTGACTATCCTATTGCGTCATGTGGGAAAAGCGGGAAGCTGTAAAGAAATAAAAAAATAAAAAAATGACTATTTTATTAATATTTAATTTAATTGCTTACATTTGAAACACAGTTCAATTTTGTGACAGATTTTAAAAGGTTAAACCTGGACTTACGATCCAAGTGCAGGGTTAAAGGGGTCGTCCTCTGATCGAGTCCCCGCTACCTCCTACATAATCAAACAATGTGTTATTTACACTTGTAAATTTAATTTAGTTGTATATAAATTGTATTTTACTACTTATATTATAAAACGAAATGTAACGAAACAACCAAACACCAAAGAAATAAAACACAGAAGAAGTATTGATAATATTTGGTATTGTAAAGAGCACATCTACATTTCATCACAAAATCAATAATCTTTGCATAACACTTCATTATAACAAAATTAATATAAACATGGCCCATTAAATTAAAAAAAAAACCAAAAAAAAAAAAAAAAGCAATAACATTTACTCTTTGAAAGCAGTCGCAAACATAAATATGTAGGAGGTATCGCCGCAGATAAACTTGTAAAAAGTTATGAATGAAACCGAGAGTGCCGTAGTAGAGTTGTAGACCCTCCCCCCCGCACACCGCTTGCACCCCGCGCACACCCCCGCATCACCCTCCCTTCCCGATTTGTTTCAAGCATTTAGTTTTATTACGTTTCAACATAATTTATGGTTCTGCGAGTTTGTCGGCGCTATGATTCCAATTCGTTTTATGTTTTATATATTGTCTGTGATGGACTTTGTCTTTTTTTTTTTATTTTTATTTGATACTTCTCGTTTTTTTTATCTGTGTGTTAGATTTTGTTTGGCGGTATTGTAGTGTTTGTATTTGTTGCTTTTTTTTTATTTCTATTATAGGATTATCTGTACTAGTGGTAACTTTGACGTATGAAATACTCATATCTTGTTATACTAAGGTGTGGATCTAACAAATGGTGGTATATGTAATATTTACTTTGTTATTTCTTGTATTTGTAATATATTATGCCATAATTTGGCGGAAAGTGGGGAACAGAAACGTTGAAAGAGAACAGAGTATCTTAACACTAGGTTTTCAGGTTCCCTCTGCCTACCCCGCTATATGCGGGATAAAGCGTGAAGTTAAAAAAAAACATATTATTATACATAATATTAGATTTCGGCACTGCTCTCCACTCTCGACTCCATATATACTTGAAGTATGCCAAATTTCATACTCATCAAGTGGGCGAAAATCTGTTTTTGATAGTCATAATAATATAATAATGTAAGTAGATGACAATTTGGGCACGTTCGATGCGCCGTGATAAAATAGCTGATTAGAATTTGCTCTAATGTCTATGTTACTTTATTAAAGTTATTTTTAAGATATTTCTTGAAATATTTTTTTTAATCTACTTTTTATTTATTTCAAATTGTTGCTATTCACTGTAGTTTGTAGTCCAATAGATTTTTTATTTTATTCTGAAATTATCTCAATCTTAAACATGCGAACAATAACTTAAAATATAATAATTCCAAATGTTTAGCTATTAAACATATTTCAATTTGTTCTAAAAGGAGGAGTGTCTAAAGAAAATAACAAATATTTATAAAGGTGTCCCAAAATTAACGCAAGATTTGACTTTGCCGCCATTTGCTATTATATTCATTATTCATTCGCTATTAAAAGACTAAAATGGCATTTTCTATTTAATTCAAATCTTGCGTTAATTTTGGGACACCCTATATATATATACATACATTTACTTTAATATTTATACTTAGCCATACTTAGAATCAATGAATGTTTACATCGAAAGCGTACATTTTCACAACAGCCTGCATTTTTACTTTGATGATGTGCATATTTCATTTGATTCAATACACTTTCAAGCCAAATTAAACCGGCCACAGTGGAAACCAGGCTTCAAACGGAGGCTTATATAAACATTGCGTATATAGAGGCTCAGTAAGTAGGTCAACATACACACATACACTTCGACTGTTCAAATCATACACGAACTTCCCTCTCTACACATAGGGATCGATTTCGCAAACGCTTTGACGTGGCTACGTAGCTTTGGGTGCAAAATTCTTAGAGCAAGGAACATAAAGTGCATAATACTAGAAAATTGGGCTCGAAGGCCGCTGCGTTTTGTTTATTTACGTACACTGTACAGAACTAGGCATTACGAGAAAGTAATGGAAGCTGATTAAAACATGTCGGTTTTCTTTACTGTTTAGATTTAAGATAAGAATTTGTGTCTTCTTTTTCGGCTTTTGAAGGAGCAGTCTTAGGTTTTGGTTGGTTTTAAAAAAGCCGCTGTGGTATTTTTTTTTAAATTTAGAGATTCTAATTTCATTTTAAAAAAAATAAATAATATTGCTTATTTATTTAACCGAGTTAAACAAAAGATTAACGAATACCAAGGATTGACTTTCGGTACTATTCTTTTTGAACTCAAAATTGGGTAAAAATCGAGAAAGAAATTCCTTTATTTACACTACAAAATGTTTTAATGTAGATACATGAGAATAGTATTAAAGTTTCCAATTAAACTAATATTTTCTTAACTTTATTGACATTTTTCAAAACATTTTCGTCAATTCAACTTTGAATATGCAATAGACGCAGAAACTGATAGCTAGTGGCTCTAAATCAGGGAGGGGTCTGGGCTTGGGGGACAGGTTATATATCCAGCAGGCCATCGCGCAGGTCCTCCATGTCACGGCTTCGTCCATTTTCACGGCGTTGCGGTAGGATTTAGTGAGGGTGGAAGCGAGATATATTGTTAACATTGTTTGGGGTTTCAAGATGTGATGTGAGTGATTTTAAGATGGTTTTTGTTATGAAATCAGGTAGGTATATTTACTGGTTTTGTGTATACCATAAAGTTTAAAAAAATATTTTCGGCTTGTCCTATATGTATGTTATTTTATCAAAGTATTGAATCAAATTTTCCTGATTTATTTTATATAGAAATATAATATATTTAGGTTATTTATCTTAATAGATATATGTACTTAAGATTTTTGTTTTTGAATTATATTAGAAAAACAAAAATGTTTTTTCTTTTGTTAGTTCAGAAACTATAACGGCAGCTTAACGCACGATTATTTCAAAGATATATTTTGTATATTATTATTTATAATAAGTATTGTAGTTTGTTCATTAAAATATTGGTATACAGAATTAGATGATTACAATTAAATGAAGCTATTGTCGAATAATTAAGCGGATTGATCTAGTATAATTCTGTAATTCAAAATATATTGTAGAAAACCAATATTTCAAGTATTTTACAGTAGGTTATGGTCACAGATCTTCTTGTATAGGATAATAAAATAACAGCGATTACGAAGGTTAAGATAAGCTTATTGGAAATTTAACGGGTATTGGTATAACCTACGTTAAGGTTATTTTTAATTATATACTGAACTTGACCACCAAAAATATTAAATTTCTATTATTTTACAAAATACTGTATAAAACGGAAAAACGTAGAATCATTTTTTCAAATTCATCATTAATAAAATAAATATAATTTTATAAATAAAACAAACAAAATCGCTAAGAGCGCTACCATAGCAGCCTCCTTATCTAACGTCGTCATTAGGAAGCAGCGCGGTAAGCTCGCCTAGAGTGGAGTATTCGCGCTCCAATGCCGAAGCGTATACCTACCTATATACATACATATACATATATACATACGGACATATACAGACCACTGGACATCGGTATATAGAGGATATGCAGAACAGTGACAGTTTATTTATGATTTGTCCACGCTTTGTCTCACAGGAATATATGTATATATAGAGATATTCCAAGAAGTAAATTGTTGTACCATTCTGACTAGAGCTACGTTTGTTAATTTAATTATTTATTTCCATGTATAGGCTTTATTCTATTCTATTCTATTGAACTAGATAAGGTAAGAGCTTTTAAATGAGCACTTGTTGCTTTTGTTTAATGACGTATGTCCTGAATTAATATTAACAATCATTCCAAAATATAATATTTAATTCAAACTCATATACAAGCTTTTATTGAACTAAAAAACGAAAGTTAGTAAAGTCCTCTTTAGCTTTATGAATAGCAAATAGAACAAGTACGAGGTAAGTAGTATGGAGAGGCATTTAAAGATTTATCTCGATTGCGTCATAATAGGAATGATTACACGGCTGCTGGTAAGAGAGCATTAATACCAAGGAATATGCGATTAATTCAATCGCACCGTAAGGTGAGGCAAAGGGAAAGCTGCAATATGCCTGACTCAGAACAAAGTTCGCCGGTGAAGTGGTACGGCTCTAGTTGCTGGGAGTAATCATCAATTTCTTTTGTTTTTTTTGTTGATTTTTATATTTGTTAAATAAAATATGTTTTTTTTTTTATCACGGGTGGATAAAAATATCATTTATTGCAGTGGCGAAGCATGAAAATTTTAGTTAGGCAAGCCAGTAAGTTAAGGGAAGCCGATGTATATTTAGGGAAGCCGGTAATTTTTAGGGAAAGTGGTATAGGATGTCAAGGTATTTAGTAATTTCACTATCAAATTTTGGCGATGACCTTTTTTTTTTAGGTCTAAAAGATGTCAGAGCTTATTTTTTTGCATTTATATGCTTAATATTTTCCTGGCGACCTTTTTTTTAGCTCTTACACCTTGACTTTGTTTTTTGGATCTGTACATTTTACTGGTGAGTTTTTTTTTAGGTCTTATATTTGTACTTTGAAAAGTTAGGCAAGCCGGTGGGAATCGAATTATAATGGACGCCTCACCACTGATTTATTGTAATAGATAACAATATAAATGTATAATTAGTGGATCCATTGATCTTTAAAATATATGTCGCCTTAGAAATGTGTATGCACTTTTTTAAGGCATATTATTATGAAAAATATTAGCATTTGTATTTTATCTCGTTATAAATTATAAGTATACCAAATTACATACTCGTCCGACGCCATTTTTTTTTATATAGATAGAATAGATTTTCTATATTTATTATTTTAATTATAGTTTCAAGGCATATAATTTCTTTATGATAAATAATAATAACCAAAACAAACGGGGACCATATTTATTAAGAATTTTGTTATACTTTATTTATTTTTCCACAAAAGCATAGGATATCCGTTTAAATATGCTAATTAACAATTATGAGTATCAACTGAATGATACAATAATTAAAGATACAGATCTACGCCATGAGCAGTCAATTTGATGTGTATTTATTAAGATTTGTGACGCGATAATGTCATGTTGTGAGTTCGAATTTATTTCTTTTAATTTTATTGAAATTAAATGTAGGGAACTTAGTGACCAGACACTTGTTTCGCTTTATGACACTTACGTAGATACTATCGGATTGAAAGTTTATGTATATTTTTGTATTAAATATACTATAATGAATAAAACAGATACTTGGCTTGTACCCTTCTTTCTTGATTGTTTCTGGTTTTATGTTTAATTTTATATCAATTTAAAAGATTACTTGAAACTAAGGCTCTCTTTTAAGAGAGTTATTTACACTATACTTATAAAAAAAGTTTATATTAGGAAACCACGTAGTCTTTAATACGATTCGACAAAGACTTCGGTTTTATTTTTAACATTTAATAATAAAGTAACATTTTTCTTTGTTTGCTTACTTACTTAGCTTCACGCTTTATCCCTAGCGGGGTAGTCGGAGAACGGAGCGCCAAACGCTACTTTTGCTTAATCTTACAAGCTATGTGTAATATGACAGATCCATGAAAGACTGAGGTAGTTTCCGTGGCCCCAGCTAGTGGCGGTTGAGGAGGAGCTCCGTGAGGTTTTAGTGGGTAGTCGGTCGGCCTACCATCTGCCGGCTTAGGAGTCCCACTTAACTTGTCCGAGTCCCCAAAAGGCAGGAACCTGTAAAAGTGTTACCTAAAATTACAATATGTCATATGTTGCAACAGATAGCAACTGTCCTCATCTATACTAACATTTCGTATTAAATACGCCTAATAACACTTCTAGCGTACTCCATTTTAGACTAAGCCATTAGAAGGTGAGGTGGTTATATAACGTGTATGTGTTACATAAACTGAGCGGCGACCGCTCGGCCGTAGCGACCGAAATACGGGCACCTGACGCCCGCCCGCTCACGACGCGCGCTTACCATGTCCACGAGAGCGGATTTGAATTATTGCTTGATATATTGTAAGCTATTAAATATTTGTATACAAGGATAACTTAAGATGGTAAACTAGTGTAATAGTACTGTATATTTGGAACACGTGTCAAGCATATTAAAGATTATTTTTTTGCTGTTTTTACGTATTTTTATTAATTGGCGTAGGTAAAGAGAATCTGGCAACAACTGAGAAATATAGCATTCTGTTAAACGTTCTGCTCATTTTAAAAGATATTGTATGTTTTGGATTAGAACCCAACGGGACGTGTTTTTTGTACAAGACCAGATATACAAAAATATATAATTTTAAATATAACTCATTCGAAATAAGAAAGCTCCACCGAAAAAGTTGAATAGTATAGTGTAGTGCATATCTGTACCATGACAACATAAAGTTTATCAACTGTTACATTTAAAACTTTTTTTTTAAATAAATCAGTTATTTATAGTTGCAATATTAATAAAAGATAGAATATATACCTTAATATTTATTTAAGAATTATTGTATTTATAAGAATATATGAAGTATTATACCATTTCACCCGCTAACCAATAACAAATTCAAATCGCTCCTCACACCAACATAACCTAGGCGTAATTTAGCAACGGACCCGCACAAAGCCTGTCCGCTGCGGTCGCTCGTCTTACCAGCGATTGTACTATACAGCTATATACCTTTCTACCGTTATATATGCATGTATATACATACTGTCTTCATACATACGTACGTATATAGTGAATACGCTCTAAGTATAGTGTGTGCGACATGTTGACGTGTCGTGATGGGGGTTGCGATTCTGTTGACGTTGGAACATCGTCATGTATAAATACAGTGTACGGTTTCTTTGAATTGTAGTTGTATTTGAGTCAATTGTTAGGGAGGTTTATTAGAAAATGGTTAAAAATGAATTTAAAATGATTTTATTAGCTAAAATACATATGTATGTAGGTTTATTTAACTAATTTCTTGAATGAATGGTCAATGGTGGAAGAATAGCTTTTCGTCGTGGTGATGGGCTTGGATTAGATTTCTCTTCACGTCTTTTTTTACTTAGACCAAAGAGGGCAAAGACAAAGAGAACCTAGTGTCAAGACACTCTGTTCTTAGCTTTCCGCCCAATTTTAATACATTTTATGTTGAGTGGTGGAACCTAACCTCGCGAAAATATATTTAAATATAATCGTAATTGGATTCTCATTTATTAATTAATTACTATTTATATTTAAATTTTTGTTTTCTAGTTTGTGTACCTATTTTTCTAGGTTTTTTATTTTATTCACTTTCACTAAGGACACAACGAACCATCGTACATTTTACTAAGTATAGTTTTTTATTAAATATAAAAAAAAATCAACTTGACCTACATGATTACATGGATATGTTCAATTTCCTTAAAAAGGGGCCAGTATTTTACAACAATTGTGGCAATTTTATTATATTAATTCATTTTGTGTTAAAAAAAATATCTTTTTTGATTGGATTATGCTTTAAATACACTTACCAAAACTTAGGAACAAAGTCATGTGCCAAAAAGATGCACATACTACGTTCTATAGGTACCAATATGTTACCATGTCCTGAGGTTGATATTCTGCTGATGTTGGGATATCGTCGTGTAGACGCACAATATGGATTCCTTTTAAATAATAATATTGGGTTCATATTCATTTTAACCGTTTTCAAAAAAGGAGGAGGCTCTCAAGTCGACTGTATTTTTGTATGTGTGTTATCGCATAACTTTTAACTGGATGATCTAATTTTTATGTTTCTTTTTTATATTATAGTGGTTCTAATGTAATGCCATTTAAATTCAGATAAAATCTGACATGTAGTTTATGAGCTATTCGTAATAATTTTACTTTTTAGCGCTTTTTATTTGAAGTCGTTTTTTTTGTTAGTTTAAATTATTTTTAATTTTTAATTTTTTTTTTTTTTTTTTTTACGGATACCGGATGGCAAACGAGCAGATGAACCGCCTGATGGTAAGTGGTTACCTTCGCCCATGAACATCTACAACACAAGAGATGTACTAGATGCGTTGCCAACCTAGAGGATACAGATGGAAAGGGAGGATAATGTAGTAGTCCGCTATCGGAACCACCACATTTTGGGGAAAGGATGGGTGGGAAAGGGGAAAACCTGGCTTACATGCCATCGAACCGGAACACATCATAAGATATTTGGCGGTTCGTCTTTGACATGATAGTGGTCGCGAGCCAGACGGAGGACGAACCTCCTACCACCAAACAAAAAAAATGTAACTTATAATATTTCAAGATATTATGTAACTATAATAAAAATATATTTTCTTTAAGTGTTGGTCAAGTAACAGGACCTTCTGTTAGAAACCGTTAGTTCGGCCCTAAAGTTTTGTTATCTCGAGGATTAAAGACCAATCTCCTTCGTGCCTCCACCATTTACCGTGACAATATGCGAAGTAAAGTGTGCTAAAATTTCATACTTAAGGGCGATAAAGTAGCTAATAAAAAGTAGCTTCATGTTTTATCCCGCATGGTAGGATAGTCAAAATCAAAGTCAAAGTCAAATAACAAAGTCAAAGTCAAAGTGAACCTAGTGTCAAGACACTCCGTTCGCCGCTTTCCGCCCGAATTCAAGACATTGTGTGTTAAGTTTTTTTTAGCTTCACGCTATATCCCGCATATACCAGAGGAGCCAGAGGGAACCAGAGAACCTAGTGTTAAGACACTCCGTTCCCCACTTTTCGCCGAATTGAGGCATTGCGTGCTGAGTGGCGGAATTTAACGCCCCGCTTTGCTTTGTTACCAAATCCAGGTAATGAAAATACTTTACTTTACATTTCCTGGAGAGGGAATCGAATCCACTACCTGTCGCGTTTACAGTCGCACGCTTGTGCCTCTGCGCCAAGACAGGCGTTAAGTTGTGGTGGTGCGTGTTAAGTTATGAAACTAAACCCCACACTTTGTGTTCTTAGAGCGGAGAAATTTAAATAATGGGTGGATCTGAAAAGAATATTTTGGTAAAAGAGAGATTCTTTTCGACGAACCACTACGACACTTGCCAGCAGTTTCAATTTTTTTTATATTTTTATACTTCGTAATGTTCGGTTTATTATAATACAGCTTTGTTTAGTGACGTATTCCTATCAAGTTATTAGCTTTCGTGATCGGTGTAAATAGTAGTCAAATAAAAATAATTGGCAAGGAGCTAAAATTGGAAACAGAAAATAGAAATAAAATATGAAAAATTCTCATTGAGTGCTAAAAAATATTACACACAGCTTTTTGATTTTTATTTTTTTTCTTGAAGACATAGGTATGGTAGTAAGATTTATACAAATAGGTTAGAAATATAGAGAACTATTATATATAATTATAACTAATTTGTTCCGTGTTTTTAACTGTACTGTACTGTGTCTTTTAAATGTACTTTATTACGTGGTTTTGAAATATATGGCTATTCCAAAAAACTGTTTTATTATCATCAATACTAGATACGAAAATTTTATATTAGGAAATTGTCTGCAAAAATTGTCTTTACCCATTGTGATTGTGTCCCCCGTTGACGCGTTAATAACGCGTTGCGTTGCGTATATGTTACTTTGTATAAACATGGTCATTTATTTTATTATTTTAATATAATTTTTAAGCATAATTTTAAAAAGATATTATCATTGTGCACTACTTCGCTATATAAACTATAAGTGTGCCAAGTTTCATGCTCCTCCGTCCGCTTAATTTTCGTAAAAAGGGATTCAAAGCTTTTCCTTCACGTATTAATATATATATACCTTATTTCCTAAGAATCTTTATACGTTATTTCCTAATAAATAATTTATTAGCAATGTTTTAAGATATCGCATACCATCTAAAGTGTCAAAAGAGCCGCATCCAGTCATCATGATATTAGAAAGTATGCAACAGTAACATTGTCTTTGCAATTTTCCTAACCGCCTTTCTATATCTTAAGAACGTCGTATCGTAAACTTGCATAGTTCATTTATTCACTATGATCCTACAATGTTAGTGTAAGTATCGTCATTAAATATTATCGGACTATACGTTTACTGATTTCTAAGGCCTCACCTTAGAGACTCGTGCGGCCAAATGTATTGTCACTTTTACACATGTTATGACATAAGGAACGGAATTGTTGAAAGACAACGGAGTGTCTTAACACTAGGTTCTCAGGTTCCCTCTGCCTACCCTGCTATAGGCGGGATACAGTGTGAAGCTAAAAAAAGTCATAAGATGGACACTAACTATGGTAGAATTTGACGAACTTTTTTTTACAAAGAAAATTTTAATATATTTTGTAAGAAAATTATAATAACGAGGTATCTTCTGAGATTAGCAAAAAATAGTTTAAAGGTTTATTATGATTACTATGCATTTTACATCTGTATCAATGAAGAAATATGAAAATTCTAAAATGTTATGTACATAGGTTCATCTAGGCGTCTTTATGTAACTTTACTCACTAACATTTAAAGTAGAATCTAGTGTCAAGATATTACGTTCTCTACTTTGCGCTGAATTGAGGCATTGCGTGCTGGCACAACTCAACGGCGCGCTTTGCGTTGTCACCAGAGCGAGAAAATGAAAATTACTTAAATATGATCCTTCCCCAAAACGGGAAACGAACTTACAACCAATCATATTTACAATCATCCTATGTTCCACTGCCTCAGTTATATTAAACGAAAATATATAAATGAACAAGTAAAGTGGTTCGCTCCATCAGAAACCCAGCCAGTGTTTATTAAGTTAAGATAATATGCCGTAACGTGGTACATATTATATCGATTCGATTACGCGCGATGACTCGCAGTGCATTGAATAATTTTATAATATGAATATTAAATGCGTCCGCATATATTTTAAGAGATTGGATATGAAATGTTGTTACAGAATGTGATACTGTTATGGTTACAATGCATACACGATTGAGTATATAAATGTCATTATATTTCCTTTTTTCACAAGAACCTTCATAGAAGGAACCTCCTATATATAAATGGAACTTCGATTCTTTAAAACACTTTGGTGGTGGGAGGTTCGTCCTCCGTCTGGCTCGCGACCACTATCATGTCAAAGACGAACCACCAAATATCTTATGATGTGTTCCGGTTCGATGGCATGTAAGCCAGGTTTTCCTCTTTCCCACCTATCCGTTCCCCAAAATGTGGTGGTTCCGATAGCGGACTACTACATTGCCATCCCCTTCCATCTGTACCCACTAGGTTGGCAACGCATCTACAACATCTCTGGTGTTGTAGATGTTTAATTGTTGGAAATTTATTGATTTTATTAGACATCGGTGTCCTTTGTTGTGAAAATCTTAATTATAGTACATTATCAGTGACTTCAATTATTCATAGTTAAAAAATGAAACATGTCTTAATGTTCTTCGCTGATCACGGATATGGTTACATAGCACAATTTGTAGAGCGTTAAAAACTTTAGTATTATAAGCTAAAAATTAAATAGTATTTCAGCTGGGCTTGGTAACAAGGTAAAGCGCGGCGTTAAGTTCCGCCACTCAGCAGGCACTTGCAGGCACGCAATGCCTCAATTCGGCGGAAAGTACGTAGTGCCTTAACACTAGGTTTCCTCTGCCTACCCTGCTATATGCGGGATACAGCGTGAAGCTAATTATGTATGTATGTTAAGCTTTAATTTTAGCTAAATGCTATTTCACGCGTAGAGATTAGAGAAAACGTAATTTTGCGTAGCATAATGTATAGACTGGCGGAACTCAACGCCGCACATTGTGTTACCTAATTAGACAGACGGTGGGGAACGCAGTGCTTCAACGCTAGGATTTTCTATTTTCCATATTTCATAGAAATTAATGAATCTAAAAAAATAATTTAAACAGTTAATTTAAAACATTACTTAACTTGTGATTTGTGGTATATCAAAGATACCAGTATTCTACCACAGTACAGCTCACATTCTCAAGCTGTACCCTCGTTAGGCAGGTGAGAGAACTTAATTGCGTCTATAGGTTGTTTTCGAAAGGTGTCCGCCTGTTTTATTGCCCCCGCGGTAATGAGCTTTCGTACCGAAAGACTTAAGTGCCACAGCCAATATATGGGTTACAGCTTATTTAATAAAAGTATCCAATAGCTTGGTTTTTGTAAAATGCTTTTGAAACAAGTCAATTTTAAAAATCACATGTGAAAGACACAGAGACTCAATATATTTTTTACGTTTTCCACTACTTGTTCATTTTTGAGATATTATTTGTTTGGGTAGTGAAAATAACCGCATCACTTTGTTTTATCATGTCTTAACACTAGGTTCTCAGGTTCTTTTTGTGTACCCTTTCATGTGCGGGATACAGCGTGAAGCTAAAAAAAAAAAATTAAATAATTTAATAAAAATAATGAAATGTGAGCATTGTATGAAATTACATTGCTTTAACTGAGTTACGACGATTTTAGCTTAAAAAATAGATATTAGATATTTGTTAATATAGTATAAGTAAAACAATATATGTCATGTGAGTGACTATGATGTATGTTGTGCGTTTATATATACAACCTTTCGAACTCTTCTTGGATTAAGTTATACCAAAAAAGTTTTATCATTAAAACTTCTAACATTTAAAAGTAATCATGATTTTTAGGAATAAAAATAAAGATATTCCAAAATTTATTGCATTTTCTATGAGCGGCGTTGAGTTCCGCCACTCAACACGCAATGCCTCAATTCGGCGGAAAGTGGGGAACGGAATTGTTGAAAGAAAATGGAGTGTCTTAACACTAGGTTCTCTGGTTCCCTCTGCCTACCCCGCTATATGCGGGATACAGCGTAAAGTTAAAAAAATAATCTATGCCTGACACTCAAAAGTCTATATTAATAGAAATATAAAAAAATACTTTTTATTAAAGTCAAACAATATAAATTGACTTAATTAATATAACTTTTTACTGTAGTATTTTTTATTGATAATGTGAATTAGATACCAATACAAGTATTAGACTACATACGCACAATGTCCAGGCTGCGTACAGGCTATCATAGTACCGTTCTTTGTTATCTGAGTGCATGTGTTTATTACCCCTTACACCGTCCATCTTACAGCGTTGTTCGCTTTCATTTCCTTAAGTAAAATTTGTTGTTTATTCGCTTTAAGTTATTGTTTTGTTTGCACGTGGGTGGAACATGCTAATACGGTATTAGCGGGCTTACATGCTTGATGATTATTGAGGTATAAATCGTTAAGGTCGTAGAATAATGTCGATTTTAAATATTTTAAAAACTTTTTGATATGTTTAAATAAATATACTCCTATCGAAGCACAATGGGTCACCGCCTGATCATATATGCAAGTGGTTATCGGTTCGATTTCCACTCGTGGATATGACTATATTAAAATTATTTTCATTTCCCCGTTCTAGTAATACATAACGCGGCGTTAACTTTCGAAACTCTATACGCAATTTCTCAATTTCGGTCGGAAAAGGGAGAACAGAGTGTCTTGACACTAGGTTTTCTTTGCCCACCGTGGTATGCAGGAATAAGCGTGAATCCTAAATATATGTCATGACATATAAGCTCGCCTGTCGTGGCGCAGAGGCACAAGTGTCCGACTGTAAACGCGACAGGTTGTGGGTTCAATTTCCACTTCAGGAAATGTAAAAGTTTAGTATTTTTATTTCCTGCGTTTTGGTAACAAGGCAAAGTGCGGCATTGAGTTCCGCCACTCAGCACGCAATGACTTAATTTGGCGGAAAGTGGGAACGGAGTGTCTTAACACTAGGTTCATGGGTTCTCTGTCTACCCCGCTATGTGCACTGTGTGAAGCTAAAAAACACAAATAAGCTACTATTTATAAAAAAATGTGTAATTTGGCCATAATAAATACCTACTAGAGATGGAGTTAACCTATGAATAATTTAAAACTTTTAACTCAATAACCTTAGCAGTAACAGATCTGAATAATCCTTGAGTAAAAAATGAACTCAAGTAATCTAACGTTCTTCAGCCAAAAGTTCATTAGCAGTTAATACGGTGAGAAGTGCCAGTTCTACGGTGTGGGCAAAGGAATGCATTTGATACAGTTTTATTGAATAATCTCGTGGGGTTTAAGTCTTTTCTTAGAACATCTTTTCATTTCATTCAACTAAATTTTCTATTTAAAATTAATAAGTCCAAAAGATATCAAGTTTCATACATTAAGTTACATAGCTTCACGCTGTATCCCGCATATAGCAGGGTAGGCAGAGGGAACCTAGTGTTAAGACACTCCGTTCCCCACTATCCGTCCAATTGAGGCATTGCATGCTGAGTTTATTTATTTTATTAATTTAATATATTTTTTATGCATTATTTTTTTGACTGTACTGTATTGTGTCTTTTAAATGTTCCTACTGTTTATTATCATTACATGGTGTTGAAATATATGGACATTTCAAAAAACTTTTTTATTACCATCAAAAAACTACAGACGAAAATTTTATATTAGGAAATTATTTGCAAAAATGGTCTTTACCTATTGTGATTGTGTCCCCGTTGACGCGTTAACAACGCGTTGTCTACAACGTATATGTCACTTTGTATAAACATGGACATTTATTTTATTAATTTAATATATTTTTAAGCATAATTTTAAAAAGATATTATCATTGTGCAGTCCTTCGCTATATAAACTATAAGTGTGCCAAGTTTCATTCTCCTCCGTCTACTAAATTTTGTAAAAAAAGGATCCAAAGTTTTTGCTCACACAATAGCTAACAAAAACACATAAATGAATATTTTTAATATTAACTTAAATTTGAGAATTTAATTAAAACAAACCTTTCTATCTATATTTAATTTACACCAAGTCAAAAAGATACCAAAACAAGTGTCTCATCTAATAAGGTTGATACGTAACAACGGATGAATGGACATGATAAAACTAAAGCGGGAGGATAGAAGCAATTAAATAGAACAAAGGCGTCCTCACGCCACCCCCGCAAGTATTGAAAGACCGACACTTCCGGACCCGCGACGTGAATTTCAATTTCACAGCATCTCTCGCGTCTCATTAATGCACAAAGATGTGTCGCACAAAACTTAAATAAGCCAAGTTATACATTAATAAAATTGAGAAATATATTTGGGTTGTTTTAAATATGGTTTTTCGTTTAATGAGTTAGTATTAATAAGCTATGTTTGTCTGTTTTAAATTTTTTTTTAGCTTCACGCTGTATCCTGCACATAGCAGGGTAGGCAGAGAGAACCTGAGAACCTAGTGCTAAGACACTCCTTTCTCTTTTAACATTTCTATTCCCCACTTTTCGCTGAATTGAGGCATTCCATGCTAAGTAGCGGAACGCAACGCTGCGCTTTGCCTTGTTACCAGAGAGAGGAAATGAAAATATTAAATATTTTCAAATGGCCATGAAAATATTAAATATTTTAATTTCCTTGTGTGGGAATCGAACCCACAACCTGCCGCGTTTACAGTCAGACGCTTGTGCCTCTGCGCCACGACATGCCTTTTGTTTTAATATTGAAAGTGAGAAAAAGTTATTTATTTTTAGAATTGTAACCTTTCGGGTATACATATGATATATAATTTTTAATTATAATAAAATAAATAATAGTATAATCATATACTACTGCTACCTTTATCTTACAAAAGCCAATTTTATAAGATAAAAGTAGCATATGAGCGCATGTACAATGATTTGTGATTATGAAAATCGTATGGTTTTTGGTGGTAGGAGGTTCGTCCTCCGTCTGGCTCGCGACCACTATCATGTCAAAGACGAACCGCCAAATATCTTATGATGTGTTCCGGTTCGATGGCATGTAAGCCAGGTTTTCCCCTTTCCCACCCATCCTTTCCCCAAAATGTGGTGGTTCCGATAGCGGACTACTACATTATCCTCCCTTTCCATCTGTATCCTCTAGGTTGGCAACGCATCTAGTACATATCTTGTGTTGTAGATGTTCATGGGCGAAGGTAACCACTTACCATCAGGCGGTCCTTCTGCTCGTTTGCCATCCGGTATCCATAAAAAAAAAAAAAAAAAAAATGTATAAATTTCCATTGATATGTGTTAATTACGTATACTAAAAAAGTGGGGAACGGAAATGTTGAAAGAGAATGGAGTGTCTTAACACTAGGTTCTCTGGTTCCTTCTGCCTACCGTGCTATATGCGGGATACAGCGTTAAGTTAAAAAAAAAAAACGTATACTATAGCATCGGTTTTTTCTCAATTTTTTCCACATAGAGTAGGGTAGGTATTAACAATTTTGTGCCAAGACACTCCGTTCTCTGCTTTTCGTTCTAATGCGAAACACGTTGAGTGAAAACACAAAAGACTCATTTTGCATATATATACAGAAAAAAGTTATAAAATGCCCTTCAACCATTCTGTACTAAGCCTTATTTGCGCTTTCAGTACACAGGTATTGTGCTTTACAGTCATTCGTACGGCGGTAATGACGTCATTTAGAAGCAGATCGCGAGCGCCCCGTCTATTCGTTTTAGTTTCTGCGAATTACGACCGAGATGCAGTAACATCAGTCCTGCCTAACTGGCTGTTGATCTGAATTATCATTTTGGTACATTAGCTGCACTATTATTTGACTAATAGACTTGTTCGTTGGCTGTTTTATTTGTATTTATTGAATTATGTATGGCAAGAGTGAAGTTTTGATGAAAAAAATAAATTTTGCTAATTATATTTTGCCGTAGAAATTGAATTGACAGAACCTAGTGTTACCTTTCCGCCGAATTGACGCATTGCGTGCTGATTGGCGGAACTGAACGCCGCACCTTGTTACCAGAGCGAGAAAATAAAAATATATAATATTCATTAGCATAAATATTTTCATTTCCTGAAGTGGTAATCGAACCCACAACCTATGTGCTACTGTTTACGTGCTAGCTGTCGTACGCTTGGGCCTCTGCACCACCAGCCGCTAAATATTTAAATAAAATCTATAAATAACAAAGGAATTAACAATAATTACACGAAAATCGGTCAAATGGAAGTGCCTTTCACCAAAACCAAGACTGCAGTGAACAGGTAAGACTCAGCACGCGTTTACGAGTGTCGGCAAACGAGTTCACATGATAATAAAGACATCGTAAATAAGGTCATTTTCTACGTGACGTCACGAACTGTTTCGCTGCACAAACTGAATTTTGGAGCTCCTTAGCTAATGTCTTCGTTGTTTGATTTTCCGCATAGGAAGCGTAAAGTTCTTGTCAGCGCGCTTTTGTTTTAATACTCATTCCGTCTTGAAAGTATAATGAAGTTCAGTTTGTTAGAATATAGAGTTACTGAATTTTAGCATGAGGCTATAGCAGCTAAGAGGGGGTTTGACTGTAATCGCAATGGTTGTAGATTCGATCTTGGAGGTAGGATATATTGTTTTCGTTTCTTCGTTTAGTAAATCAAAGCGCGGCGTTGACTTCCGTCACTCTATACTCAATTTTATGAATACGCGTGAAAATACTTTATGGTTAAGAAGCTTAAACTTTGATACAGCTTAGCTCAGCTTAGAAAAAAATATCTTATTTAAACTGAGGTTCTTATAATTCATCGTCAGGGCTTTCGAAGAGAAGCATGCTTATTGGATCAAATACAAATTATTACTCAATGAAAATATTAAGAAGCCTTTTAGTGTCAATACATTTCTTATCTCATAAAAAATCAGTTTAATATTTTGGCGGACTGAATGAGTATAGGTTTTCGCTATTTTTTTATTTTTTTTTATTATTTTTTATTTATTGCTTATTTTTTATATATTTTTTTCATTTGACAAAATTAATAGAAACATAGACATAAGAATGTTTAGTTTTGACGGCGCAAAAGGCCTAGCATTCATTGCTATTTTTATAAAATACTTTTTGTTAATATAATAAGGGTTATAGTTTAGAAATTATGTTTTTTCTTCTTCTTCAACCATTCAATCTTTGTATCATTTAATAAAAAAACATTTTCTCTCTTTCTACCTGAAAAAAAAACTTTTCATTTCCCTGTTTTTATCAATACACAGGTACAATAAAGAATATACGAGTACGTCTCGAACGATCGCAAAAATTTGTACAGAACTTTTTGAAGCTAACATTGCAGGGTTCGATGAATTTATCAAAGAGTTTTTGTATCGCTGTAGGCGCCCAAAGGATTTGAATAAAAGTGCCAAGAGCTGAGAACGTGTCCGCCAACACCAGGTGCAAGGTAGATAGCAAGTTATGCACTGCTTCTACTTCGAAAATTGATTAAAATTTTACGATATTCTGTTACGTATCGAGTTTGTTATCTATGCATTTGTCTAATCAGTTACTCTTCTACTAGGATAGTAGTAATGAAAGATATTAATATAGATATATTATAAAAAGAGCAAATAAGTATTATTATGAAAATGACACACATTTGCTTTAGTGATGAGACAAGCTAATAGAATAGTTAAATTTTGTTCTTAAATTGGTATCTACACAAATAAATAAATTGACATTCAAAAAAGAACAAATACTCATGAATCTATGCTACCATCTTAGGTTTAGCAATCAGAATCACTAACTACTAGGTCAGCAAACCAATCGCTTTCCCTTCTTCTCTAGTAACTACCTATTAAAACTTTTATAATCAACTAAAATCACGATTAGACTTGTTTCCAGCATATTACGTTTATAGCTTTAACAATAAAAACATACGTAATGATAAAAAAGTTATTTTAATTTCGTTCCATTGAACACAACATACCAATGCAAGAACCCCTTTGTAACACATGAACTTTAGTTAAATATGTAAATTTTGAAACTAGGTACTCGCTAAAACACACAGAATCCCAGCATTCATTCCGTGTACCTTATCGATTGTTGATCACAAAAACTAAGCTGCACTACTTGAGCATATAGGAGCGTGGTGGCTAGCGCAGTGGCTCCCGGTGGGGGCGGATCTTGCTCTTTTTAACTCTTTTGCGTTTCTTTCCGATGCAAATTCCCCGTCACTGCAACGCGGCCGTGCGAATGGAAATTGAGAACGTTACCTAATGTACGTATTTTGACCAGCTCGTTACTTTAGAAAAGATTTTCGCCGAAATTCGGTGCATTACCATCTACCATCCCCCGAATGCATAATTTCGCAGTACGTTTTCCTCAAATAGTGATGCGCTAACAATTTATTAATATTTCGCTAAGCTCTTAACAAAATTGAATCTTACCTAATATTCGGTTTCATACGGTATGTACGTAAATTAAAATAGAAGCCTTTGACACAGTAGCCGGATATTCGGAGAATTATCCGCCGGCGCTCTTAAAGTATCCGTTAAAACAAAGAAGGCCTTATTGCATAGCCTAATGTGGGGGTTTAATTAAATTTCCTCTGTCCACACCGAACTTCGAGCCCCGTGAAGTATGCTTTGGAGGATCATTCCGACGTCTCTTAAACGTGCAACACGTTCGGCTTCGCTTGTTTTTGAAAGATACTCGTGCGTATTCTTATTGTAATTTAAGAAAATGTTTTGGTTTTTTTATAGGCTAAGGATTAAAAATGCTTTCGGACCTTTTTGTTTTTGATCACGTTTATGTAGAGTTAAGAGTTTTTAGTAATTATTCATTTATTTCATTCTTACTAACAATATATGTATACAGAGGCATCCTATTACTAATTTTTTATTTATAATTTTGAATCGTAGAACTTAAATGAGCTTCATATAACCAACAAAGAGGAACATATTTTAAGAACGATCAACCGTTTGAGTGAAATGTGAACCCACACAACACAACCCCCGAGTAACGTCTGCATAACTGCTAAAGGGGGCGATTCCGTTTAAAAAATATTTTTTCGCCAAATGTCGCCTGATGTGAACAAGGATGAGAGCTTTCTCGTCTCCGCCTCGGGCTCACACGCGGTACGTCGTAAATCAATATCGGCGGACCCTTATTAATTAGTGCGTTCGTTACGCGGACCCACGGCCTCTCCCTCCTCACGGCCTCCTCCCTCTATATACTTGGCACCCGGTTCCGGCTGAGCGTTTTTAATTAGGAAACCGAAGGCGATGTTGACACCTTCCTAGTAAATAAAGTTGAACCTAAATGCCGTATTTTATGTCGATTTTATTAAAGAACTTGAAATAATTCGAGGAATTATATTAATTTTATTAAGAGATAATTGAATTGATGAGTGCAGAAACAACGTAAGTCACAAAAAATGCAAAAAATTCGTAATCGATTTAAACTAGCGTGAAAGCCAAGATGCCGTGTTGTTTTCTCCCTCCCTTGCAAAATTTAAGGAAGAAATCCGGACTTTCGTTGTTTCTGCACTCACCGATTCAATTGTCTCGTTGTTAATACTCATTTATCATTCTTAACACCTATCAAAATACATATTATCATTATCATTTTCAAAACATTATCACAACATCATTAACAACTTATGAAAATATATATAAAATAAAAAATGCCATACTTTATAAAATATCTAGGCTCAAAACAAGTTAATCCAGCATAAAAGGCTGGAATCCTATTGACACTAGATAGTTATTATGTCGAGACCTTTTCTACGGTAGGAGCTGCGTCATCAAGAAAAGATTATCGGCCGATGTTGTAAATCGGGAGCAGTCCGGAAGGCGGAGCGCAGTCCCCGCGGCGCGTCCGGTGCGGCGTCAATTAGACGGGGGAGGCTGGGGCGAAGCCCGAAGGATGGGGGAGGGGGCCGCGAGACGTTGCCCACCTATACATTAGGTATATGCTCGGAAATTCGTGCCTATATACTGACTACACATACGCCTTCGGCACCGCAATTAATCGAGTACTCCATTTAAAGCGGGGATTTTTAGTCCTAATTGTTCCTTTTTTTTTGTTTGTTTGGCAAAGATGAAAGGAATAGCGGATTTATGTGTTTTTTTTTCGACGTTTGAATGTAAATTGACAGACGTTTTGTTCATTATGTATGTTGGTCGTGAAAATTCGCGTCACGTAATATTTTTTATACTGGTTTCGAATAATCGTAGCTATTTAAGTGTTGTTGCGCGGAATCGGGAATTTTGAACGAGGAAATCATCGAGGAAAACTTTTTGTTCATTTTTGATTATAATAAAAGAGATAGCTTACTTTAACTGTATTAAGTAATACTGTTTTTTTTTTATGTTAAATGCATAAATGTATACTTGTACATATTTTACATAAAGACAATAATAACATCACTAAAATATAAAATAATGGGAAAAGCAATCTTAAGAAGACGGAGTGTCTTAACACTAATTTCTCGAGTACCTTCTGCCTACCCTACTATAAGCGGGATTTTTTTTCTTTTTTTTTAACTTCAGGTTGTATCCCGCATATAGCAGGGTAGGCAGAGGGAACCTGAGAACCTAGTGTCAAGACACTCCGTTCTCTTATAACAATTCCGTTCCTCACTTTCCGCCGAATTGAGACATTGCATGCTGAGTGGCGGAACTCAATGCCGCACTTTGCCTTTCTACCAAACCCAGGAAATCAAAATACTAACATTTCCCGGAGTGGGAGTCGAACCCACAACCTGTCGCGTTTACAGTCGCACGCTTGTGCCTCTGCGCCACGACAGGCGTTACATATGCGGGATACAGAGTGAAATTAAAAAAAAAAGAATATTGATTAAGACAATAATATAAATACGCAGTCACTTTCATTAGACAAGAACTTACATGAATCATTTCCGATAAAATTCACTTATTAAGTTTTTTCACAAAAAAACTTTTCATAACGGGAAAAGCAAAAGTTGTTCGCAATAAAAGTTGGGTCGCGGGAAGTAGGTCAAAGTTGCCCGTAGTAGGCATTAGCTATATGCACTAGATGTTGCCGTCTGGCCCTCCCGTCTGCGATATTACGCGCGCCGAATTCATTATATTTAATTGTTTATGTTTCATTCGAGATTATTAGTTGGTGTTTAGTCGTTATTGATTGTTTGTCGGTATTAGTGGGTTCAGTTGCCGGTTGTGGCAAATAATTGTTTACTATATTAATATGCGAATAAAATTCTTTGGAGTGCTTTTTTAATATTTACTATTAAATACCAAATTTTATTACTTATTCAAATTAAAAAATATTAGTATAATAAAGGTGAAGTCTAAAAATAATAATAATTTAGAATATGGGAGATAGTTTAAAATTTCAAAAAAACTACATAAATTACATATGAATGAATACTGTTAGATATTGAAAATAGAGATGTTATTCTTTACCACAGTCTTTCCTCTGTTTAGGATAACTTGATGAGAGACCAATGCGATTCGAACCCACAACCGTTCATAAACATAGAAACTAAGCTATAATGGCGTTTGTAATTACTACATACACAAATAACATAAGGTAATATTTTCTATTCATAATTTATCACTTTTAAAGCCATTCTTACCAACTTTAGCTTTTCCCAGATAAATTCTCAACATTATTTAACCAAAAACCTGCCAATACCTTTAGGTATTACACTATCGATAAATAATTAATTCCTAATTAGACCATGACCACGACTTCGCTGGAAATAGCCGCTATATGTACGTAAGCTTGTACACCGGTCACGGCTAAACGATAACGTTTATCGATAACTTTAACACACAAATCTCGGTCTTATTTCTTTGATAATAAAGTAAATAATTGTATATATAATTTTGTAATAGTGTCTATTAGGTGCTGGGTACACATGTGCTATCTGCGTAGGTAAATCTGAATACAAATGAAGACATTAGAGCCCGCGCTCTCCTCGTTACCGACTACCTACGCGAGATTGGACCACTTTGAAATATATATGTAGCAAGAAAGGTCATCACTGGACGTGTCATTTGCTTTTATAAGAAAATGGGTGGAAAAAATATAATAGATTTTCAGTTTTTTTAATATTGTGTATGTATTAATTTGTTTTATGTATATTATCTTTATACTACATGGGGAAGGACAGACTTTGGAACCCAGTTTGGAAAAATTGTGAAGAGGCAAGAGTATGATATTTGGCATAGATTGAGTTTTTAGTTAGAAGAAGTGCAGAAAGCCGATTTTCTTTGTTTTTCGTTTATTTGTCAAATAGGAATACATTAAATTAAGAAAATTTTACATACCTACATTGTTATTTGGTTTACAAACACTTACGTATAGACATTGACAATAGTTTTACATATTATGTGTTATATTCAGTTGTATTCATATCTAATGCCAAGCATACGTGTGATATTTTTTAATTTTGAAAATTATAGGGACTAAAATCTCTTTATGTGTTGAACATGCAGAATAGATTGATGGATAAGTTGTCTTCATTTACTCCACAAAACCCTAATTTTGCGTCAAAATTAAATATAAAAATGTTATTATTATTGAACAAACAAAATTCGAAGAAATATATTAAAAAACCTGAGTTTACATATATTATATAATATTCTTTATTGCATTTTAAAAAAAAAAAACTAGAAACACGTTAATAGTACAGAGTAGTAATTAGCAACGGTGGACTTATCTCTATAAGAGATATCTTCCAGCCAACCGGTAGATAGGGATGAAAGAAAAAAATATATATAACGGGATGACAGTCCGTACAATAAACAATTAAGACATCTAATCTAAAAAGTAAATATAAAATAAAAAATAAATAAATAAAATAAAATATATACAAACAATTAAATATATACATATATACATACATATCAATTTCAAAACATATATAATATAACTATTATATATAATAAATAATTATTAATTCACACATTAGGTATGTGTGAATACAACTTTAATATCATCATCGTTAACTATACAAGAATCCCATACATACAGTTGCCTATATCCAAAATCTCAGTCTTAAAGCTCAAAGGCGCAAATTCAATTTGGTAGTGCCCACAAAATATCCAAATAGAGGAGCCTGACGCATACAATGGATGCTTTACCGTCAGTGGCCCGTCATTATTATTTAATCTGCCAAGCGTTTAGGCGCTACGACCCGCTGGCATAAGGCTAGGTAACTTGGGTCAAATCTAAAAGGCCCCTATTTACTTAGGTACATAGGGTATATACGACGGTGAATTGAACAGAAACGCGGGTTACGATGTTAATCCTTTGCTAAAGATGTCGATATCGATGTTAGATGTGGATTAGTTTTGTGGACGTTTTGGTTGTAAAATAAAATAAGCAAAGTAATGACATAAGCAAGTTTATAATATTTTATATCTACAACAACAAAAAACTAGTTTTATAACGAAAAAATAATTATTGGACAGATACGTCAATATAAATTATAGGCATATTTTACAACTCCAATATTATTTCCAATTCTAACTATCTTTTATTTTTTGTAAGAAATATCTATTTTTTTTACATGCATAATAAATATTTATAAAATAAGAATTTAAAAGAACTTTATATCCTCTTTTTGTTAGTTTAAATAAGATTTTTTTTGTTTACTGATAGCCTCATCTCTGTTATATAAAGTTTATATAAATAAATTATAACAGAATAAAAAAAATGGATCTAGACTCTAATACAGATTCAGCACTATCGTAACAAGACAGATAAACGTCATATTAGATACAAACTTAAGTATTATTTGTTGATATACACATTCATTTTCATATTCTAAGCAATATATAAATATATAAATTATGCAATGTCTTAATGGATGTAAAGAAAATAACATAATAACTTAACACTAGATTCTCTCTACAAAAAAAAAATATATTAAATTATCGATAGATTTGCAAAGTCCCCATCTCTACCGGTCGGCAGGCGGCGAGTGTGCGCGTCGATAAATTCCGACCGCGTTGTCAATCGCTCGCGAGGAGCGTTCAGGAATTAACGGAGCTGCGCTGTCAAGGCGCCGCCCGGCCGTGCCCTGACAGGGCTGCTCGCTTTTACTACATTTAATATATTATATATAATATATATATATATATATATATATATATATATATATATATATATATATATATATATATATATATAATATTCTACTATTTATATTCCATCTGTTGTTATGATATACGATGAATATTATTAACGTTACAGTACTTAGAGTTTGATATCGGAAAATCTTAACAATTATTGGTTTAAATTCGTTATTTGAAGAAATGCTAGATACATTTAAAAAAAAAATAGCACTAAAATGGAAATATCGTTTTTAGCGTTTTTTTAGTTATGCTATATTTATTGATCTTTTAATTAATATATGAATCATGAATATTTCGGACATTTTTACCTACAGTAATCCAGTATATCGATATTTAACAGTACAGTATCACTATACTGTGTTAAATATCGATATCTTCAGATGAATACTTTTGATTAATATGTGTAGGGAAATATTTGGATTCGGTTTTACGATAGATATTACTTGGAAAATTGTAAAGAATATGAAATGCTTAGAAACCCGATATTGTCATGATTTGTCATTTATATTAACAAAGGATCAAAGTACCATGTTTGTCATACATTTCTGTTTAAAGTGATATGCCCATTGCTACTACACTTATAGATCTAATAGCATATAATGCTAAAGGCTCTGATCTTATTTCACATAAAACCAACAAATATTTAAAAAAATCCAAAAACAATAAAAAATATATAAAAATAAGATACATTATGAAAAGCATCAGCCCTGAGTGATTGCGCGTACACTGGCCCCGTGAATTATACGGATTATACACGGCACATGCGAGCTATGTGGGCGACGGCGCGACGGGTTGGGCTCACCATTATCGATATTAAGCATCGCCACTATGAGAATAACTGTTGTAATAAGTGACACGAGAACACACCGCTAATTTAAGTTACTTGTTTTTTAATCTCTTGTTTTTGACTTGAAATATCCTGTTTTTGAATTCAAAATCAAAATCAAAATATTCTTGCTTTATTCAAGTAGAGCTTATTTACAAGCACTTTCGAATCGTCAATGTACAAAAGGTGTCGGTTGTGTCGGTCTGGCAGAGCTACCACCGGCTCGGAAGGCAGTTCTGCTGAGGAAGAGCCGATTTTTCTGGATGTTTTCTATAATCATCAGATGTTGATATTTTTTTATAAAGAACTGTATAATACGCTAAAGAACTGTGTAAACACGACAGGTTGTGGGTTCGATTCCACTCCAGGAAATGTTAGTACGGCGTTGAATTTCGCCACTCAACACGCAATGCCTCAATTTGGCGGAAAGTGGGGACCGGGTATTTAACTTACAACAACTCCATTCTCTTAAGAGCAGATATGCTTACACTGAGTTCTCGGGTTCCCTCTACTGCCTACCCTGCTATATGCAGGACTGGCGTAGTAAAAAAAAAACTTTGTATAATATATTTGTAGGAATTATGTAACATTAGAATTGAAGATCTTTTAATATACAACTTGAAATCAAACATAGCGCAGTTTGAATATGCTTATCTCTACATAGGGTGGTGTAGATTCAAAATCCATTTGGATAAATTTTTTGTTGAGAATATTTTGGCTACTCGTGTGGTGACCCTAAGCACGGCGTTAGAAATCCGCTTCAAAAGTATGTTTTACCATTCTGTTTGTGTATTCTGTTTACGTGTATCGTTGCATTCTATCACGTAAAAAGGCACAATGTCTTGAATGTGTTGATAATGGGCACTCATTCAAGGTTTCCTGTATCTACAATAGGCAGAGAAGATAGTTTTTTTTATCTTTTACCGCATAACTTAGTTTAGTCAGGGCAGGCCAATTGTTTGAAATACTACGTTCTTTACTTTCCACCCAATATCAAGATATTGTTAAAGAAGGAACTTGACATTTTAAAATTGTCTTATCAGATCAGGGAAAAAAAAATAATTGTGTGAATAATCGTCGATAAAAATATATAAATATCCATTACTTATGCCTTTCATATTGCCTTTCTATACTTCAAATGTTACCATTTAAAATCTATATATATATATATATATATATATATATATATATATATATATATATATATATATATATATATCTATATATATATATATATATATATATATAAAATTATCGGCACTAATTCAAAAGTGCATTTTCAGCACACACTTTAATTATCAATATAAACCTAACCATCTAGAAAACAGAAGATCGTAAAAACGTGCTTTAGCATCTTCTTCTACTTTGTTTCAAGCGTAAACATATATTTTCACAATATATTCACGTTATAAAACGATGTTAAATATCGATATTTCAATCGACACGATGACTGTTGCGTTACGAACACGATCGAGAATAACCGTCGTCGCTAACTGAGAATAACTGTCGTTGTAATAAGCGCGACACGCACATGAAAATGAGCACAAAACGAAAGACTTATTGTACCTTTATACGCTGGTACCGTATAAGATTACATGATTTGACTTTACTATTATGTTATGGTGATTTTACACAAATTCTTTATGTTAATTGTAGCCTATGTGTTATTCTAATATATGAGCTATATTATTGTAAAATTTTATTTAGATCTGTTCAGTAGTTTTTATGTGTGAAAGAGCAACAAACATCGAAACTCGTATCTTCATAAATTATTATTTTTAACTTCACGCTGTATCCGCATATGGGAGTTGGTGGAGAACAGGAGGAACACATTTGATACTCAGACTCTTTCAACAATTCCGGTCCCCACTTGCCGCCGGGTGAGGCATTGCGTGTTGGTGGCGGAACTCAACTGCCGCGCTTTGCCTTGTTGCAACCCAAGAAATGAAAATACTAAATTTTACATTTCTTGGAGTAGGAATCGAACCCACCACCTGTCGCGTTTACAGTCGCACGCTTGTGACTCTGCGCCACGACAGGCATAAATGTTCGTATTTATAATATTCATATAAAACATCCCACTTTTCGTAACGGAGTGTCTTGACAGTAGACTCTCTCTGACTACTATATACCAACCTGAAGCTGCATCAAATCCTTTTGTAAACTGAACTCACGACCATCGTGCTTATGTAACTCTTAAAAAAGAAGATTGTGGTAGTAGAATTTGACGATAATTGAATTTTTTTTTTGAAATCGGTTAAAAAGCCTTAATATCTTACTGTCACAGTTGAAAAGTATTTGGATATTTAATATTTATTACAATTACAAGTTCAAATCCTATACCAATAAAATAGTTGAATTAATAAGTTATGCATTCAACACGCAATGTTTGTTTTGATTGGCAAGAAGGAATAATATATTTCACTTTATTATGGAGTAACGTTAGAAAACATGGGGATATATCTTTAATATATTTCTTGTCAGAATGTCCTTACAATTATTATGCAGTGGATAAATTTTTCCGACACAGCAACTTGAAGGCGCCAAGTGTCAAGACACTCCAACACATATACCGGAACGTTTGGGATTACCAGATTAGGAAAATGAAAATATTTTAAGTATAACCATGCCCTTGAGTGGGTATCGAAATCACAACCACTCGCGTATTTTACATATTATATATGTATAAAACGCCTCAATTAGGGGGAAAGTGGGGAACGGAGTGTCTTAACACTAGGTTCCCTCTGCCTACCCTGCTATATGAGGAATACAGTGTGAAGCTAAAACGCTTGTGTAACTGAATTACTGACATACAACGTACAGGCGAAACTACTGACCATAGAAAGCTAAAATTTGGCATGTAAGCTCCTTAAACAGTCTCGACACTAAGAGAAGATTTCTCTAAATTCCTAAGAAATTTAAAAAAAAAACGAAATTTTAGGATTATAGTAACATTCATGAACATAGTCGCAGGATACAGCTAGTTAAAGGTATTTCAACTGCGAAGTGAAAACCCAGAATATATTGAGGATGTTTAAATATAGACGTTTAATATCAATTTAGGGTAAATGAAAGGATTTTAACACTCACGCGACGGGCTGTAGTGGTAACTCTACAGTAGGCAAGTTTATGATAGGAAGTTAAGTGGACGAGCAAACTGGCGTGTCGACTTGTATTATGAATATTAAACATCGTTCACTGACAGAGACTCTGAAACTGCTTTTACTAATGCGTTTACTAAAAATATGCTTATATATTTTTATTGTGACACATCTTTTGTATTTGTGGGGAACGGAATTGTTGAAAGAGAATGGAGTGTCTTAACACTAGGTTCTCTGGTTCCCTCTGCCTACCCTGCTATAAGCGGGATACAGCGTGAAGTTAAAAAAAAAACTTTTGTATTTAGATGCGTACTAAAAGAATGATTTGAGAGTAATTAGTTATTGATATAGTTTTAATTTATGTAAAATATTGAACTCTATGTAAACCCCATAGAAATTACCTAAGTAGGTATGTATTTTGTCATACGAGTAAATTCTGGTTAAAAGTCTAATGAAATGTAGACCTTTAGAGAAGAACTCAAAACGGAGTGTTCGGATATTCCTTCTGCACATTCTGCCCCCCCTTTTAAAGACACTGGGGGGAGTGACGGAAATTAACACCGTACTGTTTTACCAGACTATGGACATTATAATAATTTAAATATAGCCCACAATCGTCACGTAAAAAGAAATGATCATTTATTATATATTTTTTGTCTCCCGCGACTTCGTTTGCTTAGACGTTTTGTTTGCTTCGTTTTCTTCACGCTATATCCCGCATATAGCGGGGTAGGCAGAGGGAACCTGAGAACCTAGTGTAAAGACACTCCATTCTCTTTCAACATTTCCGTTCCCCACTTTCCGCCAAATTGAGGCACTGCGTGTTGAGTGGCGGAACTCAACGTCGCGCTTTGCCTTATTAGCAAACCCAAGAAATGAAAATACTAAATTTTACATTTCCTGGAGTGGGAATCGTACCCACAATTTGTCGCGTTTATAGGACTATATTTGGCAAGATAAAGCGTAGAAATGCTAAAAAAAGATACAAAATAACATTTCTATATATCTAAGTAAGTGATATCTAAAGGTCACGTAGAAGTATATGTCCAGAACTCTCCGGTCGTTTCAGGTTGCCGTCCCACAGGATTAGCGACGACGAAGGAATACTAAGCAGACGTATGTAAATATTCAAGCGTGCTCTAATGGTTTACTGTTTCTTATTCTTTATAAATTAACAAATATATGTATGTACCAGGCGTGAATAGGTTGGTAAGTCGACTTTTACATACATTTTTTTAAATATGTATAGATTCTAGGGTTGCTTTTGTTTATAGGATGATAGAAATAAAATAGTTAATAAAAAAAATTGAAACAAAATAAACGCTTTTGATGACAAAAGTATTTAAATACGAAAAACACAATTTGCAGTTAAAAAATTAATATAAAAATGTCTGCCTTAAAAAGTTGCAAGCGCGATTGATTGTAGATTCGGTTCCCACTCGGGGAAATAATAACATTTTTCATATTAAGCAATTTTACAATTTTACACAATTAAATAATTAATCCTTACTAATATTATAAATGCGAAAGTAACTCTGCCTGTCTGTATGTCTGTCTGTCTGTTACGCTTTCACGCCTAAACCACGAAATCGATTTTGATGAAATTCGGTATGAAGATAGAACTAAACTTGGGGAAGGACATAGGATACTTTTTATCGCGAAAAAAATGATAGAGGGGGTTGAAATAGGGAATGAAAGTTTGTATGGAAGTTCCTTATTGTCAAACATAAAATCATGTAAGATTGTTTAACTGTTTACAACTTCAACACATAAACCACTTAACCAATTTTGACAAATAGTCTAGACCTTGGGAAAAACTATAGGATACTCCTTATCATGTCGCGCGATATAACCGAATTCCATGCGGGCGAAGCCGCGGGCGGAAAGCTAGTTTAATATAAAAATCAAATATAAAAATTAATGCTTAATTATTATTATTATTTATTTATTTTTTTTCAATTATTCACTCTAATTTATTTCATTTTTGTAATAAATTTAACACTAATTATTAATGTATTTATAATCATTGGAATTTTTATTCTGTAAATAAATTTTTTATTTATTTATTTATTTCTGACGTTACGAACGTTAAGACGGACGGATTTTAAGTTATCTGACTTCGGTCGGAAACTGGAGGACGGTGTGTTGACCCTAGGTTCTCTCTACATTTCTGGTACTTTTACCATATTATGTGGGATAAAGCATGAAGCTAAAACAAGTAAAAAGGCACACAGTGACATTAAAACTTGGGCACAACATTCGACTATGAACTCGTGATATACGGGCATATTCGCTTAGCGCGTGTTTAGCGTAAATTGAGCCCCTAATGAGTTTTGAGTGGCCGCCAAGCAAAGCATCATAATGTTTTACTGCTGACTACAGCACTGGTCGGAGTTAGCTTTATAGACTTTGAATGAACTGATTTTATTGTTGTTTACTGTTCATTGATTTTTGTGTGAAAGAAAATTCATATTCATAATGTTAGGAGGTTGTATGTTTCTAATGACGCAAATAGATATAATAATATCGTTGGGGAATCTAAGGATTTTTAGGATTTTGTTATTATCACTGCCTTATCAACTGTTCTACTGCAATATAAAAACATAGCTTACTTCCAATTTAATGGCAAAAATAATATATATTTCTTCTTTTGCTTGAGTTTTATACACTTATTTCAAAATTATATATTTTCTTATATCTACTTATGGTTACTTAAGGTAATAATAATATATATAGAAAATATAGAATAAACCAAAATAATCGCATTAAAACCGTACACTAAACCTAAAATATTCAACCTACCAGTGTACAGCAACCCTAAACAGGGGGGACGTGGGGGGTCTTAGCCATTAGCGCGGCGGCGGTGTAGGCGACCGTCCGCGACTCAAGCCAGCCTTGCGAACTTAAAGCATTGAAATAGAGTCTACATTGAAGCTTTGCCTCTCAAGTGGGTAGATGCATAATTTACGCGGGTCCGATAGACGCTCGCGATTGTTATTGCGCGTTCGGATATTGGATTTGGCGTGCGCTGGCGACTCTAGATAATGCCGGGATGTTTAATAAAGGCACCTACTGTGCATCGAAATTCAATTATGCGTTTGTACCTACTAGTAACCTACCTAAGGTTAGATTAGTAACGTAAATGGAAGCTGAAAGAGGTTTCTGAAAAGATAATTGACGCTGGAGGAATATGACAGATTGTCTTATTGTTTGTTTTTGTTACTAAATTTTGGTTGAAGTTTTAATTTCTATTCTCATGTTTTGCGAGTAAGTAGGGAGTCATAAAGAGTTACGAGATAATATGGGATATGTTTCTTAGAAGCCCTCATGGCGAAGTTGGACAGCGTGTGATTGTAAGCACAATCGCTTGTACGTTCGATTCCCAGATAAAATTTCGCGGTAATAATTATATTTGAATTATTTAATTTGCTTATTCTGGTATCAGCAAGTATGTTGATGCATTGCCACCTTTCATTGTATTTTAAGGAGAAGTGTCGAAGTATAAATCTAAATACGAGACTTTTTTCTTTCTTTATTCTCTCTACTTCCACTGCATAAGACGTATCGTAGAATTAGCAGCACATAAATTCACTTTACTTTAAATTAACTCTCTCTTTCAGGTATCTATTTATATTTTATATATATATATAAGCACCTATTTGCTACCGTAAAAAAGCACGTTTTTTCAATATACCTATTTCAACAATATTTACATTATCCAAGTAGAAAGTTTTGTCGAAATTTATAATTTAACTTAGATTTGAGTTAAAAACAATGTCATTGTATTCACAGATATTACCTAATTGCTAGAAGCTCCAAATACAGTAATTTGTGCCAAAATTTGCTACATTTTAATCCGATCAATCAATGCGACTCGTCAGAGGGCCAAAAGGACCTATTGTGTTTGTAGGCGCGAGTTCTAAGCGACATTAACGAAGGTTGCGGGCGTCCAGTGGAGCAAGAGCTCCGTAGTTTATACCTGCTGCCTACGCTGATGTCATAGTGTAAATATATCAGTATATAAATCACTTTTTTTTAATTTTTAAGAAATAAGTATATGTATATTTATATTCGGCGGAATGTGGGGAACGGAGTGTCTTAACACTAGGTTTCCTCTGCCTACCCTACTATATGCGGGATACAGTGTGAAGCTATGTATGTATGTAAATTTATTAAAATTATCTTAGTAATATTTAAATAGTGGATACCTAACTCCAAATTTTTATTATTCGTCTTTCGTTTTTTTCATTATCGTTATTGAATTAAAAAAATATATACCGAGCCTAGTAACCTGTGACTATGGGCTACTGTAGAGTATTCGAAACGTCGGGTTTTTCGAAATTATTCTCGAATATCAAAGTATACGCGATACAACCGGTTGAAATAAATATTATAATATCTTTTATAAAAAGAAAATGATATATGTAATTTCATCACCTTAATATACTTTTTTTTGTATTCTGCATATTAGACAAAGATTAAGAATATAATTTTTTTAGTTTCTAAAAAGATTAATTTATTGAAATATCCATTTATAACAATACTAATTTAACATGTACATAACAATAAACTTAAAAATTATAATTCCACAAAATCCACTACTCTGTGTGGAACAAAACAGAATACGCGAGTACATTCTCGAGGGGTCGCCTCGAGGACGGTCTGAGTAGAGACGGTCGGGCAAGTCGCGTAATTTACGCGTGGATGGCCGCCGTGCCTGCCGGTGATTACGACAGCAAGCTGATAATCTCGAACTATATTACGCGTTTCTCGCCCCCCCATTCACTGTCAGACTACGGCCGCATGTCGCCTGATTCATTTCGGATTGTGTTTTTTGTGCTGATCGAACAAAGTCACCCTTCTTGTTAGATTGTCGCATTCGATTTGGTTCGCTTGTGAGCTTTCGTTTATACTGTATGGAGTTTGTAATTTGTTTGTTGTAAATAGGTAATTTTTACGAGGATTGGTTTAATGATAATTAGGTTAAAGATTATATTATTAGAAAATGTTAAAAAAAATATATCTTTAATGGTAACGCCTGCCGTGGCGCAGAGGCACAAGCGTGCGACTGTAAACGCGACAGGTTGTGGGTTCGATTCTCACTCCAGGAAATGGAATTTTTCATCTCCTGGGTTTGGTAACAAGGCAAATCACGGCGTTGAGGTCCGCCACTCAGCACACAATGGCTCAATTCGGCGGAAAGTGGGGAACGGAGTATCTTGACACTAGGTTCCCTGCCTACCCTGCTATATGCGGGATACAGCGTGAAGCTATGTATGTGAAGCTATGTATATGATTCTCCTACCTACTACAGAAGACTTAGAAAATTTAGTGTCTAATCACTCCATTCTTCACTTTCTGCTTAAATTCGAGATAATGGGTATTAAATGGCGAAAATTAACGCCGCGCTTTATCTTACCAAAGTAAATATATACATACAGTTATATCTTATCTATCATTTTTATTCTGTCTGTATGTTTCTATAGTTTTCCCTAATTAATAAATTGGAATACGTTTTTCATAAGCTTTTCCTAAATTAATATAGCTAGTAATAATAATTATTTATAGATGTGAAATAAAAGTTAAAATATTTTAGTTGTCTTTTATCTCCTAACTAAATTAAAATGATTTAGGTTATTACTAAAGGTTAGTTCTGTCAGCATTGCATAATTACTTATTAATTGACCTCATAAAGGCGGAGGTTCTGAATTCGACTGTTTGTTTCATTTGTTTGTATTGTTTTTTTCTATTAATGGATGAACCAATTTGGATGATTATTTTTTATATGATAGCTATTGCTTATAATGCTATCCCAGTTAAATTTAGTTAAGATGTGACAAGTAATTTATGAGTTATTCATAATATTTTTTTTTAACTTCATGCTTTATCTCGCATATAGCGGGGTCGGCAGAGGGAACCAGAGAACCTAGTGTTAAGACACTCCATTCTGTTTCAACATTTCCGTTCTCCACTTTCCACCAAATTGAGGCATTGCGTATTGAGTGGCGGAACTCAACGCCGCGCTTTGCCTTGTACCAAACCCAAGAAATGAAAATACTAAATTTTACATTTCCTGGAGTGGGAATCGAACCCACAACCTGTCGCGTTTACAGTCGCACGCTTGTGCCTCTGCACCACGACAGGCGTCAAAAAAAAGTTATTCATAATATTTTTTATATTTTAGTGCATTTTATCTCAAGTCGATTTTTTTATTATTAAAATCGTAGTTATTGTTTGAAATAGACATCTTAATATGATACAATTTAATATGTCCAAATCTTATATTTAATGTAAAAATATATAAGACAATTACAAACAGTCACGTACAGCCAGTTTTATTCGCAAATGATTTGGCATGGCGGAGAACGGCGTGGTGTGGGCAGCGCGGGTCATTAAGACGGCGTGTGGACGTTAACCACGCCGGGGGAGAGGCCTAGACGTGTCAGCTAACTTAATTACGTATCCAACATAAGGAAAGATATAGTTTAAGATTATTATTAGAATTAGTATATATTTTGTAGCTTTATGTTCGAAATACCCCATAGAAAGATAGGCAGAAAGAGTCAGTCTAGTAAGCCTAGTGCACTTTGCTAAGCATTTTCCGATCAATTTTGTAACTTTGTGTTTTAAGTAACGGAACTTAACACCGAAGTTGGTCTTAATATAGCGAAAAAAGAAATAATTAAATTTAATTGTTTACTCGATCGTATCGAACCTATAATATCGTTTTAACAATTAGACGTTGTCCTCTGAGCAACGATGGCGTTAAGTCTTATTACCTACTTTACGAGTATTTATACTCAATGACATAATTTTAACTAAAATTCAATAATTTAACGCTTGTCTTGGCGCAGAGGCTCAAGCATGCGTTGTGGGTTCGATTCCAACTAGGAAATTTCCTTGGTTTGGTAACAAGGGAAAAGCGCGGCATTGAGTTCCGCCACTCAGCACGCAATGCCTCAATTAGGCGGAAAGTGGAGAACGGAGTGTGCTAACACTAAGTTCTCAGCTACCCTCTGCCTACCCTGTTACATGCGGGATATAGCGTGAAGCTATGTATGTATGTATGTGAAATTCAATAATATAACTGTTATTTTTGTACTATATATCATTCAAAAATTATAACCATTTTTTGTTTCAAATAAAGTTATTTTTAAAAACATTAACATATAATAAATAGAACATGATATATACATTACTGTACTATACTAGGAACCCACTAACCGTACCCCACATACCGACTAATCCCACCACATTAACCGTATACCGCAACAGCCGCAGCTCAACAAATAAACTACTTGGTACATTATATCTGGACAAGGCTGGGATTTTTCCCTTTTTTTTCATAGTAAAATGGTATTTATGATAGAAAATAAATATTAAAAATGTTATATATTTATGTCTATATAACGCCTTTCGTGGCGTGCGACTGTAAACGCGACAGGTTCTGGGTTCGATTCCCACTCCAGGAAATTGATATTTTCATTTCCAGGGCTTGGTAACAAGGCAAAGCGCGGCGTTGAGTTCCGCCACTCAGAACGCAATGCCTCAATTTGGCGGAAAATGGGGAACGGAGTGTCTTAACACTAGGTTCTCTCTGCTTACACTGTTATATGCGGGATACCTGCGTTTTGCCTTGTTACCAAACCCAGGAAATGAAAACTTTCATTTCCTGGAGTGGAAATCGAACCCGCAACTTGTCGCATTTATAGCCGCACGCTTGTGCCTTTGCGTCACGACAGGAGTTTATATCTATATATTAACAAATAATGTTAAATTACTAAAATTATAAATTTATAATAAACTTGATCATATTATTAATTAAATTACATTTTTTTTAATACAGAATATTTTCGTCTTATCAATTGATAGATAATTCGTTCCGCTTTGATAAGACAAATACGCGGCGTTGAGTTCCGTCTTTTAACACGCAAAAACTGTAATTCGAAAGGAAGATGGAAAACGATCTTGATAGTAGGTTTTTTCAGACTACCTCGTTATACAGTAAAGAGACAAATGATAGATAAACAAAAGAATTTGAAACATTGAATCCATAACTATTGTTTATATTAAAAGTATTATTTATATAGTTCATTAATAAATTGCAGTCGCTTTTGGCTTATTTACAAAAATCAGCGTTTTAACTCGCATAGCAAGGTAGAGAGAACTTAGAGTTACGTCACTTCGTTCATTCTTTTCCCCTAAAAACGTGATATTACGTGTTAAGTGGCGTAACTCAACGCCGCGCTTTATATTACCAGAGTGAAGATTAGAACATAACATAAAATATCAAACATTCCTTCGAATGAGATTCGAACTCACAACCAATCGCGTTTACCTTTAGACATTATTTCAACTGCGCCACTATGGCTAACAAAAAAACACAGTCCACATAACCTGAATAGTATTCATCTAGTACATTAGCTCCTTTTTACAATCCCATATACATAATTAGGTATCGGGTAGACGGGGTGGTGCTCGAGTCTTTACTATGCTGAGCAAACTGTTCAAGGCAGGCAAGGCAGGTGGTGCGTCGCGGCCGTCAGGGACTCGTGCCCGAAATCCACCCCCGTCGCATTGGCTGACCCTAAGGGCGTGCTCACAAATGTATTGTCGAATTTTGTATTTAATTTTTTTTGCTATGTTTTAAATTAATCAGACTGAAAAAACTCTCATCTACCGTTTTCAAACGATTTTTCTCATCCTCTTTCTTATCCTCTCTCTTGATAGAGTGCTCGTGATTGATGACGATGCATTTTTGCTAGAACAGTGCTAGAATCAGCAGCCCTTACGATGTATCTCCATTTGTTGCGGCTTTCGGTGTCTCGGATGTTTTGCATTTGTATAATAATATATTCTTAATAAATATATGTATATGTAGTCCATTTTGATGTACCTACTTATACAATACTGACAGTTTTTGAAAACAATTAATAATTTATTTTTTAGAATAAATATGTCATTACATTTTCAATTCAAACTTTATCAATTAACAAATTACTAAACAAACTATTCGGATTATTTTATTTATCGGGAGAGTAATAAGTAATTAAAAAAAAAAAATCAATCACTTTCAGATAAAAGAAGTATTTAAATAATATATCATTAGAATTAAGAGGTAAAACTTAAGCTTAAAAATGCCTAACCTAATAATATGCATTTTCGATTTATCTTATTCAATACGCCTGTTTCTGACATGTAGGATAAAGAAACTATTCTATATAATAAAATAAATTATATAAAAAATATTGTATATACAAAGGTTTGTAGGTAACAATAGTGAATACACCCTTACTGAAACGTGCAGGGACTCGGACGCGAGCCGCGGAATTCCATTTAAAGATGTCGGGATAATTTAGCGCTGACGAGGCGAGGGCAAATTGACGCGCCCTCGGGGCCGAGCGATCGATCGACTCGCAACGAGGGATCCATGGCTAAATAACTTCGATAGTGGAAAAATCTTAATTCTCACCTTCAATTACTATTCCGATGAAGTATTTACTCCAGATTAAGAGGATGGAGATGTAGATTCTAATTGTAATGATTGAACTTGGGCGATTTGATAACTTTACAATAGATAATAATTTGATATTATCTAGTAATAGACTTTGTTGTTGTTGCAATTTTTATCATTTGAATGATTGACTTGAATATCAGTGTCTTAAATAAAAAAAAAACTATATCCTAGATGTTACAGTATTGTCTATGTTTCATTCTGCACTCCTCCGTTATATAAACTATAAGTGTGCCAAGTTTCATGCTCCTCCGTTCGCGTATCTTTCGTAATAAAGGATCCAAAGTTTTTGCTTCACGTTTTTTTTTTTTATTTTATTATTATTTAAGGAATTAACGAATATTATTTTAAAACTAATAACACTACATTAAACCATTTAGGAAACGTGCGTATATATATATATATATATATATATATATATATATATATATATATATATATATATATAGCTGATAAATGTTTTACCACTCCTTGTTTATATTCTACGTATATCGTAACTATTCCATCAACAAAACATATTTTTACACACAGAAGAATTTAAAAGATGCACTAATTCCAATAGCAATTTCTATACTCATCTTTATTTGACTCAGCACGCAATGCCTTAATCCGGCGGAAAGTGGGGAACGGAATTGTAGAAAGAGAATGGAGTGTCTTAACACTAGGTTCTCAGGTTCTCTCTGCCCACCCTGCTATATGCGGGATATAGCTTAAAGCTAAAAAAAACATCAATTATTTTGTTTTGATTATTTAAAAACACAATTTAATATATGCTTTTCAAAGACAAGAATAAAAATGGTGAATGTTTATTATAAATAATTATAATCCTTAAATGTCGTCGATGCAACTTACTTCGATACATCCTAATAACAGTTTTGGTCAAGAAAAATGGAAAATGGATCCCATTTTCATGGATACGAACAAGATAGATCAGTCAATTCAATACCATCTATCATTCTCTTGTCTTTCTTCTTTCTTCTTTGTTCGATAAAATTTATAATTAAGCCAAACAAAATAAGTGATATATTCACAAGTATCAAGGTTTTAAGTTTTATAAAGATATCTTTTATAGATACCGAGAAAATCAACTTTTTTGTAACCAGGGTTGTAACTTCCACAACTCCCTTCCTACGAGGGTTAGAGATACAAAATTAATTGTGTCGCTATTTTAGATGAAAAGCAATATAAAAATAGTAAAATCAATCCAATACACGCCAGTGCAGTTTTTCTTAGCTTATCCGACTAGACCCTTTATTATTTTCTTGCTCATCCCTTATAAATCTATTAATTTCTTTATTGTTTCGATTCAAAACATTATCCTATTTTGATGGAACTTTAACGTGTAGTAATAAAAGCCCAATAAGTGGAAGGTTGTCTGAAAATTTGTGTTGTAATGCTGCTTACATTACTTAATGCCCGTTTGTCTCCCACGCTAGTATATAATCGATCGAGTTCACCGCACTACTGTAGATCCTTGGGTAGACAATTCTCTGACCGTGGAATGTTGACTCATTCATTAAGTAACTATTCAAAATGGTATTATTTGTGATAGACGTCAGCCTGTACTGTGCTTTTTGAGAATATTTCAAGAAGAAACACAAAGACAGTGCAAAGTTCCAGACAGATTAACATTTTTTTTTCTTTGGGGTGATTGAACACATGGTTCAGTCAAGCCAAGGTTTCAATTGCCAGAGGTTTTTATGTCAAATCCCATTGACAAATATTTTAAACCATATTTATATACACTTATTTTTTTACGTCAGCAATCGTAACGCAGAGTGAGACAATGTCTGACTTTAAACGCGATTGGTTGTGGATTCAATCTTTACTCGGGAGAATGATTATATTCATAACTGCACGCTGTATCCCGCATATAGCACGATAGGCAGAGGGAACGTAGTGTTAAGACACTCCGTTTCCCACTTTCCGCCGAATTGAGGCATTGCGCGCTGAGTGGCGGAACTCAACGCCACGCTTTGTCTTCTTACCAAGCCCATGAAATGAAAAAAATCATTTCCTGCAGTGGGAATCGAACCCACCTGTCGCGTTTACAGTTCACGCTCGTACACGCTCGTGCCTCTGCGCTACGACAGGCGTTAAGAATGATTATATTCAAAGTACGTTAATTTCTCCACTCCGGTAAGACAAAACGCAACGCTGTTCTACTAGTCACCAGTGAAGGCGTAACGTCCACCACTCAACACACAATGTGTCGTTTTCCGATCGAAAGTGAAAAACGAAGGGTTCTCCCTGGCTACCCTGCTATGAGCAAAAGAGTGAGAATGTTTTTTTTAACCTGTAAGAACCTGTAACCACCTGTAGACCTTTAATCAAATTCAGTTATTTTCAGTTATTTTGATTTTACGCGTAATATCGAATCTAAAAGACATCCACAATTGAACAAAGATACTAAAACACGAGGAGCCTAAATAAATACAGTTCTAAAAAGCACTTATGATATCAATTTCAAAGTTTGTGCCCTGGGACAGGCGCTGTGGGTGAAATGAGGTTGTCAGGCCCGAAGTGGCTTAACTCATAAAACTTAAACGAAATTGTTTTATAATATGTTTTTTTTATATATTTATACTCTTACATGTGTCATTTTGGAAAATTAAATATATCTGTCTTCTGTCTTACTTACGACTTCCAATTAATTTATCTGAATTCACTAAATTTTGAATTCGTGTGGGAACGGCAAGTTATGAGTTTGTCGCTGGCTCTTCTCACCAGAACTGCTTCCAGCCAGTGGTAGCTTTCTCACGGACTGACTGGCTGTTTTTTTTTTTCATTTCACTTTATTATAGAATCCGGAGTAATGTGTCTCTAAGTTATTTCTGTCTCCCCCATTTAATAAAGAATATACTTTTCTGTAACTTCACGCTGTATCCCGCATATAGCAGGGTAGGCAGACGGACTAGAGAACCTAATTTTAAGACACTCCGTTCTCTTTTTAACATTTCTGTTTCCTACTTTACGCCGAAATTAAGGCATTGCGTGCTGAGTGGCGAAACTCAACGTCGCGCTTTGATAAGGGATATGTGTGAATTGAAAATAATAATTTGATAAAAAACATATTGTTGACTCATTAGATTCGCAGTTTTAGAGAATTACATTCCATTTCGCTTTAGACTGTGATCGCCTTTAGGCACTATGATACTCGTACGTTTTTTCAATCAAATAGTAATAAAAGTACCTACAAGTCCTTGATACAATTTTAAATTTCCGATATTTTCTGTTCGTACCGAACTCTAGCGTTTAAAGGAGATTGTATTAACAAAAAAATGTAAAAAACCTATGTAAACTTCAGTATGCAGATATATTGATATCTGATATTGATATTGTATTGACAATATTCGGAATATTGCTTTGTAGTTAAGCGTATTTATTTTTAGTTTCCATTTGAAAATCTATATATATATATATATATATATAGATTTTTAATCTATATATATATATATATATATATAGACACGTCCTCCATTTTTCGCCCCATTCTAGGTTGCGTATTGAGACGCGGAACTCAACACCGTGCTATTTCTTACCAGAAAATCAAAATGAAAATAATTTAAATATTAGTTATTATCTTAACTAAATTCATATAATATAATTTTATTGGGGATTTGACTGTAAACACGATGGTAGTGGATTCCATTCTCAGTCTACGGAATGATTGATTATATTCTAATTACGTGGTGTTACGATTCGAATTCGGGCGGCGAATGAAGGATAGAGTGTTTTAACTCTACGTTCTTTTTACCTACTCTTACTCTTTACTTGCAAAAAAGCTTGTTCTTTTCATATTTTCTTTTCACAAACTAAAAAAGTATACTTATATAAACTATACACTCACAAAAGGTATTTACTAGCCATTCCCAATTCCAAAGTAAAACCATCTAAATGATCAAAATGTAAGTGATCCGTTAGCTTGAGTGACAAAAGCGTTGGATACCTGCGTACCCTGTCCCTGTCTGAGAGCCGGCCCCTCATCAGCGGGATTCGACGGCCCTTCAGTCCACTCGACCTTCGTAACGTCACGGCCTTTGGTGAATTTGATATCCGCTCTGAATGTTTTATGTAAGATTCAAGCAAAAATGCTTCGTTGACAATCGATGTCTATGTACTGTGAGAATGGTTGAGAATATTGTTGGTGGAATATGATTTAAATCGTGTCTTTATAAATGCTTTGGGTATTTTGAAGTTATTTATATAGTATTGTCGGTTTTTTTATATAAAGTATATATGTATAACTTCATGATTTAAATTTTAGTAATATCTTCGATAATTATTGATTTTATTAGTTCATTTCTATGAAATTTATAGGTATTTAAAAAAAATAAACATATTTTTTTATAATACTAAAGTTTTTCATACATTTATTAACATATATTTATTTTGTAGAAAAAATTTTAAAAGTCTCATGGCTTCACCAACATTATTGGCAAATGTTTAATACAAAATTTCATCCCTTATTTAGGGGTAGAATTTCTAAGATTTCATCCTTAGATGTCTGTCTGTTAGAACATCTCATTTTATTATAAAACAAAGGGGTTGTTTTAACTAATATTATAACAAAAAAGAAAACTAATTCCAAAGAAAATGCGCTAAAACTATAAATATTACGAATAACTCGAAAACTACTCGTCCATCTTAACTAAATTCCAATGAGACCATATCAGAAGCACTAGCTATCATCAAAATTGACTCACCCGGTAAAAAGTTATGCTGTAACACATATAAAAAGATAATTTAGTTGATAACCTATTTAAGCACCGTCTTAAAAACTATCTTCTATCGATATAGATTGTATTTGTATGTATTTATGTAATTATCGTGTATGTAAGTTTATTATTTTCTGCTATTTATTTTTATATAAATATGTATGTATGGTTGTATAGTTAGATATTTTTATTTATGTAAGCTTATATGTAATATTTAGCATGTACATCTTTAAGTAAGTTTAGTATAGTAATATAACATTTAAGACATTTGTACACCAACCTATATTCTTGAGAACCCTGATCTTTTCATAGTAGGGGTTGCCTGGAAGAGATCGCCTATGGTGATAAGGCCGCCTTTACGCCAATATTGTACACTAATTATTATGTATTTATTTCAAATAATGTTGGTGTAATATATAAGTATTAAATAAATAAAGAATAAATAACCTCCAGCAGATATTGATATTGAAATAGAAAAATAAATTTAAAATTTTCAGTTATAGTAACTGCAAAAAAAAAACAATTACTGTACTTATAAATACGCATATATTCGTTGATTTACAAAATATAAATTTTCCTCAGTAAAGCTGAAAGGGCATTTGGAAAGGCTCAGCCGTTTTTTTGTACTTTTTCGCCGACCGTCACGCTTGTGCCTTCCGAAGTCGTTAGCAATATTCTCCTTTATTCTGGAAAATCTGCATCGAAATCTATAGAATTATACTTACAAAATGATTTCGACGTCATTTTGAAAATATTTTATTATATTTTGGTTTTAAAGGTACAGCGTAAAGCGTTGATTGTGCTGAAAATACAAGCAAATTCCTCGTATACACCTCGTATCCCGCATATAGCAGGGTAGGCAAAGAGAACCTGAGAATCTAGTGTTAAGATAATCCGTTTTTTTTTTTTCAACAATTCCGTTTCCCACTTTCCGCCGGATTAAGTCATTGCGTGCTGAGTGGTTACCAAACCCAGGAAATGATAATACTAAACTTTTACATTTCCTGGAGTGAGAATCGAACCCACAACCTGTCGCGTTTACACGATTATATATATATAGTATTTTTTTTTGTTTTAGTTTTCATAATATATCTTAGAGAGTCTTCAAGTTTGATAACATGTTTAAATTATTTTCATTATCTGCTCTGGTTAGACGGTGGCGCTGAGTTCCGCCACCCATCATCGTATGAAAAACGGTAAAAAGAATGGCTTGACACTAGATTCTTTCTTCTCCTTCTTACTTTGTTATACTATTTTGTTTTTAGCTTAATGCTAACTAAAAGTTAGTAAAAAATCTCTTCATTTTCACTCCACTTACATTGAGACATTGCTAGTAGAGTAATGAATTTATTCATTGCGCCTTGTGATAAACTGAACCAGAAAAATACTGTTAAAATATCATACATACAATCAATATCATACAAACAATTGTTAAAAATTTCTTGAATTCGCAATATTATCATAATTATTATTTTTATAACCTTGAGTAACTAATTCATCTTAGTAGAAACTTTTAATAAACTTTTTTTATATATCTATTTATAATACAAATATAGTAAATATAGTAACTGGTAACCAACCAAAGAGCTGCGTTGAGTTCTTCCACTCAGCACGCAATACCTCAACTCGGCGGAAACGGAAGTTTTAAGAGAACGGAGGGTGAACGGTGGGGAACGGAAATCTTAAGAGAATGGAGTGTCTTAACACTAGGTTCTCGGGTTCTCGCTGCCTACCCTACTATATGCGGGATGCAGCGTGAAGCTAATGAAATAGAATTTTATATATAGCAAAAAATCTATAAAGAAATGGTTTTTATTAAAAAAATAAGATGTTATTCCGTATATGCCTTAATAATATAAAAAAAAATCAAAAATCGCTAAACCAACATAGTACTCATAGCATAACAAATATTCTAACGACACACATATATATGTTTTAATTATTCGCTTTTGTCTATGCCATGCTATAATTACGTGTGTACGTAGGTCGGTCGAGGCATGGGGTGCTTTCATGGAGCAATCTTACTCGCGGCACGTGGTTGTCCTTTTTTACAGCGCCTCCGGCTATACTCCACGCTCATCAAAGATTAGTATGGGATCAGATATGATACTATTGTTGGGATATTTTTTGTTTTGTTTAAAGGTTATATATATAACAATAATAAATGAATAAAGAATATATGCGTCTTCGTGATGTTTTTTTACTATTTTTGAAGTTTGATAAGTGCCGATTTTAAAGTTAAGTAAAACTCTCTTTATTGGACATGAATTAATAAATTTGCAAATATTGCACTCATTGCTCAATAGGAGGACTTATCGCTTAGCTTTTTCTACATAAAAATTTACAAAGTATGTAGTTCTCTTCATATGGAATTGCAGATCCATATCTAAGTGCTTTAGCCTTAGTTGGCTACTTCATTCTCATAGGAAATCACGATGATTTTTTTTAGCTTTCTTTGATTGTGATTATTTTTTACTATTTCTAAAAAATCAGTACTTCATATTTGATGTTGCAAATGGTAAAGTATGTTTGTTTGTCCTTTCTCAACACACTAAAGCGCTGTTATGTTATGATTTTTGAGTGGACATAATTAGGCGGCTAGCGAATGATTTAAGCTACTTTTTAGCGGTATGAGCTGCTTTTATAAAACAATCCATCTCAATAAGAAGATATTTAATCATGCGTATTTGAAGGCAACGTTCTCATGTGCCACATATAACCAACTTAGAATACAATAGAACAGAACAGAACAGAACGGAACAGAACAATTTCTATTGACCACACGAGCGATTTATAGAGAGTAAGTAAATATAATTTATTTACTTACTCTCTATAAATAACAATTAAAAACATTACAATAAATAACAATACGAAAATATTAAGCCAAAGCCATATCTACACAATATATCAGCAGTATTCTTTGAGTGATCGGGCGCAGTGGGCGTTCGGGGGCGAGGGGGATGTTTTAATTAGAGCGCGGACTCCGCGGCCGGACCCTCGATGTCCCGAACTCCTGGCCAGTACTCTATATAACTACGTAGGCAGTATAGCCTACACTAGCCTTTGTTAAGACAAAGCAAGCCAAGCTTTGTGAACTGTCGGTTGACCGCCGTTTTAATATACCATTTTTAATGAAAAACATGTCTTCTTATACACTTTTCGACTGTTATAAGACCACTGTTCTGGATGACCTCAAAATTTTTTTGTTTAGTCCTTCAAAATTTTTTCATTTTCGTAACTGCTATTGCTAAGTAACAGTTAGTACGTTGATGCTGGAATTACAGCTGGAATAGTATTTTGTGTCTCAGTTAATTTTCTTGTATGTTTGTTTTGTAAAACTTTCTTTTCATTATTTGAGTATAAAGTAATAACAACATACATACATAGCTTCACGCTGTATCCCGCATATGCGGGATACAGCGCTATATAGCATGGCTGCTATATAGCAGGGTAGGCAGAGGGAACCTAGTGTTAAGACACTCCGTTCTCCACTTTCCGCCCAATTGAGGCATTTCGTACTGAGTGGCAGAACTCAACGCCGCGCTCTGCCTTCTTACTAAACCCAGAAAATGAAAAATTCTATTTCCTGGAGTGGGAATCGAACCCACAACCTGTCGTGTTTTCAGTCGCACGCTTGTGCCTCTGCGCCACGGCAGGCGTTAATTAGTTTAATTATTCTTTATTAATCTTTGAAAGCAAATTGACTATAAACTACAAAACAGCCATTCTCCAATTGTCACATCATTTAAAAAATCACAACAATAAGAAAAAAAACCAAATATTTGTTAGAATTCTTTTGTAAAAGCAAATAATAAAGTTTATTCGATCGTTGTCGTCATTTGAAAAGCGCCCTGCCCGCCGGCTCTTGCGAAAACCGCGCCTGTAACGACAAACTAGAAATGTCATCCTGTCGTTCACTCAACCAATTACGCTTAGTTTACCTTTAGTTTAAATGGTGATTTTGTGTTTAAATTATTTTGTGTAAATTTAAAATATCTTAAGAGGACGGAGTGTCTTAACACTAGGTTCTTAGGTTCTGCCTGCTATGTCCCAGTTATGTGCGGGATACAGCGTGAAGTTAAAAAAAATCGAGTACATGTCCTATTTTAGTGTTACTGAATAACTTCACGCTGTATCTCGTATATAGCAGGGTAGGCTGAGGGAACCTAGTGTTAAGACACTCCGTTCCACACTTTCCGCCCAATTGAGGTATTGTGTGCTGAGTGGCGGAAATCAACGCCGTGTTTTGCCTTGTTATTATTATTATTATTTAAATTTGAAAAAATAGTCATAATGTCTCCTTAGACATATAATGCCTTCATTATACCGCATAGCAGGGTAGACAAAGAGAACCTAATGTTTTTATTGAAACACTGTACTCTTTCCACTCAAATTTCAAACATTGAATGTTGTCCAGAATTCAACACCGTTTTCTCTTACCGGGGCAGGGTAATCGAAAAATATAATCTCTCTCCCTCCCTCTCTCTCTCTAAATATAATTATTCAAATAGGAATCGAATCCACAATCAATCGTGTTTACAATCAAACGCTGTACTACTGCGCTACGACGACTTTCATAAGAATATAATATTTAAAAGAAATCTTTACCAAAATGTTACATAACCTTTTCTTTTTGTAGTAAATGTTAATTAGGCAAATCTATAATCTTTTTTTTTTTAAACTTCACGCTGTATCCCGCATATAGCAGGGTAGGCAGAGGGAACCAGAGAACCTAGTGTTAAGACACTCCATTCTCTTTCAACAATTCCGTTCCCCACTTTCCGCCGAATTGAGGCATTGCGTGTTGAGTGGCGGAACTCAACGCCGCGTTTTGCCTTGTTACCAAACCCAAGAAATGAAAATACTAAATTTTACATTTCCTGGAGTGGGGGTCGAACCCACAACCTGTCGCGTTTACAGTCGCACGCTTGTGCCTCTGCACCACGACTGGCGTTATCTATAATCAATTTCACCATATCATTGAAACAGAGAAAATATTTAAGTAATAATTGAATCGGTGAGTGCAGAAACAACGCAAGTCCGGATTTTAAAATTTTGCAGGAGAGAGAGAAAAACAACACGCATCTTGCCTTTCTAAGCTAGTTTTCGATTACGATTTTTTGCATTTTTTGTGACTCACGTTGTTTCTGCACTCACCGATTCAATTAAGATTTTGATAAAAAATCCGAGAAACAGTAGCTATCATATAAAAAAAGAATCATCAAAAATGATTCACCCAGTAAAAACTTATGCGGTGACACACAAAAAATACAATCGAATAACAACCACCTTCATTTTTGAAGTCGGTTGAAAACTATTTACTTATGATTTTTCTTTAATATTAAATACTTGTTGAAAATCTGTAAAAATATTTTGAACGTAGGTATGTACAGTTCTCTTACACGTGTAAGCGATCAAGCCAAACTAGGATTTAGACAAGGATGTAAGCGGTTAGTTTGCGGTGAAATTTATGTAACAACTTTTATTATTGTAGATCAAAATCGATAGGTTAAGTTTAAGAATGTTAGCAAATTTATTAAAATTTGGTATAAAAAAGCGCTTTTTCGCTTTATCCCGCATATCAGGGTAGTCAGGGTAAACCTAGTGTCAAGACACTCCCTTCACTGCTTTCTGTCCAAATTTGAGATATTGCGTGTTAAGTGGCGGAACTCAACGCCGCGGTTTGCCTTACCAGAGCAGAAGAATGAAAATAGTTAAAATAGTTGGTAAAAAATGGGAATCGAACCCCGAACCAAACGCGTTTACAGACAGACGCTGTTCCAATACACCGCGATAGAAATTAAAAATACACTTCTAATATATATTGGTACACTTTAGTATAAGATTTAAGATGACTACCAAAAGCTAGTATAAAAAAATAATAAAATACAATGGTCCCATATTAATAACTCAGTATACCACTCCACTACATATATACCAAACATTACATACATATATACACAAACATATATTTCGAAAACCATACAAACAGTGTATATACCTGTAGCCAGCACGTTTTAGGATATAAGCCCGACAACCAACGTCAGCTGTGGACCTCCACCCTCACCCCAACCTCCCGCCGGCCATTCCTCAAGTTCTCGGAATCGACGGTAAAGGACTGCAGGACGCAGGTACAGCGGTCTATCTCGCACAGCGATACCAACAGACACATCTTAGGCACGCCAATCAAATCCCACTGTTGCCTCGGGATAACGGATGCTGACATCGGATTTTCTCATTTCTCTCCCAAATTGGTAGTACATTTGAATTTATGTGCTTAAATTGTTTATAGTTTTATTTGGTTTGTAAATATATGTTAATTTATTTTAGTTGATGTGTAAAATAAGCGTTGCTTAGCAACGCGTATGTTATTTTATAGAAAAGTATAGGTATCAAACATATATTAGTATAATTGGCGTGGCGTAGAGGCACAAGCGTACGACTGTAAACGCGACAGCTTGTTGATTCGATTCTCACTCCAGGAAATGGAATTTTTCATTTCCAAGGCATTCCATTCCATTCATTAACAAGGCAAAGCGCGTCGTTGAGTTCCGCCACTCAGCACACAATGCCTCAATTCGGCGGAGAGTGGGGAACGGAGTGTCTTAACACTAGGTTCCCTCTGCCTACCCTGCTATATGCGGGATACAGCGTGAAGCTATGTATGTATATATATAATATATTTCAAATGCATAATAATAATAAAATAACTGTTGTTCGCATATTTTCGTAAAAAGAGGTTCAAAATGTTACCTTCATATATAAACATACTCGTAATTACGTGTATTGAGAATGGCCATTGAAATACTGAACCATTCATTTAAATATAGTTAAGTATAACATAGTTGTAGAATTAATGAGGTATATCCTCATAATAATATTACTAGTATTAGAACTAAAGAGAGGATAAAACTAATTAACTCAAATGATGATAAATATATTGTTTTTAGTGAAATAAAAAATAAGTTATATTTTTTTTCTCTTTCTTAACCTTAAAGATATGTATATTTTTTCTTTATAGACTTCTTTCGTAGTATACACAAAAAATAGATATTATCATATAAAGCAGGCAAGCTATATAAAGCAGGGGCCATTATGTGTAAATACAATACCAAACCACATTTCTCAATTTAAACCAAAAATATATATATTTTAAATTATTAAAATATTCAAGAATTGAAAATGTATCATAAAATCAACACATGACAATTGAATCGTGAGTGCAGAAACAACGTAAGTCACAAAAAAATGCAAAAGTTCATAATCGATTTAAACTAGCTCAGAAAGGCACGATGCGTGTTGTTTTTCTCCCTCCTGCAAAATTTGAAAATCCGGACTTACGTTGTTTCTGCACTCACCGATTCAATTCTGTCTACCCTAAATATCCACCGAACCTATAAACAATTCGACGTCACAAACATTGCCGCTCCATATATACGCTATGAGTCAAATAACATCGTTTTCTTGTAACCCTCCCGACGACCCCTTTAAAGATTCAAGAGCGCCGCGGGCCGGACAGACGGGCCTTGGACCCCTTTGAAGATTCGCCTTCATTAGTGCGGGAACTCCCCGACTGACCCCGCGGGGACTCCCCGAGACCAGTAATTGCAAGCTATGCTTTTACCCGGTACTAATTCACAGGTCGCTGCAGTTTGATTACCAACTTCTACAGTAGTAGTAGTATCATGTTGCTTCTTGTTTGGCCTTTGATAGCAAGATTTTGAATAGTGGCTGGCTAATCATTTTAATATGATATTAACTTTGTTCGTGTAATAGTTATTCTTGGAGGTAATTAAATTTGTGTTTTATAGAATTATTTAGGATAGAAAGGTGAAATGTATTTATTTCTAATTTGTCAGTAAAATATTATTTATTTATCTTCACGCTGTATCCCGCATATAGCGGGGTAGGTAGAGGAAACCTGAGAACATAGTGTTAAGACACTCCGTTCTCTTACAACAATTCCGTTCCCCACTTTCCGCCGAATGGAGGTATTGCGTGCTGAGTGGCAGAACTCAACGCCGCGCTTTGCCTTGTTACCAAACCCAGGAAATGAAAATACTAACATTTCCTGGAGTGGGAATTGAACCCACAACCTGTCGCGTTTACAGACGCACGCTTGTGCCTCTGCGCCACGACAGGCGTAAAATGCCTAAGAAATAAAAAATAACTTAAAATAAGAAATAAATAAAAAATTAAGGAATATTATTGAAAATATATTTTTGAATATACATATGTTTCGCGACAAAGAAACCAATAAAAACTTTAAATTATAATAATGAGACCATCGTGGCGCAGTGCGACACCGTGTGACTGTTAACACGGTTTGCGAGTTCGATTCTCACTCCGAATTATCATATTTAAATGATTCTTTTCATCATTGTTCACTACACTCAGCACACAATGTCTTGATTTTAGGCGGAAAGTGTAGAGAATATGGTCCATATGGCACAGACACTATGAGAGAGATAAGACGTGAAAATATTATATACTACTATATTACAAGAATATATCTCAAGAAGACAAAAGTAATTTATTATGTTAAAAAAATTGTTTTGGTAATCTTACAGAGGCGTTTTTTCTGTCATTCCTAGTTGATATAGTCTAGACTAATAATAATATATGTAACACACTTTTACAATCAATGAAGCGGCTTAGTTTTTGCTACGGCCTCTTCTATAGGCATAGATATATGATTTTTTTTTGTTACCGAAAAAATAGCAATCATACATAAATATTAAAATTTTCAATAGTAAAAATTTGGGATTTTTTTGATAGACACTTGTAGGCGGATTTTTATTAAAACTTCAACATATTCGAAGCTTGGTCAATATTCAATAAAAATTATTGTATGGGATCAAAAGGCAAAATTTGGACACCAATTACTTTTCTTGTATTGCGTGGGCTTATACAAGTATTGAACGATATATCCTGAAACGGTTTTTTTATTTAATATTGAATTTTTTATATCGCGGAAGCTCACCTAATTGGGTGTGCTTTTTTTTTAATATACCTTATAAAATATTTCTATTATTTCGCCTGTCGTGGCGCAGAGGCATAAGCGTGCGACTGTAAACGCGACAGGTTGTGGGTTCGATTCCCACTCCAGGAAATATAAAACTTAGTATTTTCATTTCTTGGGTTGGTAAAAAGGCAAAGCGCGGCGTTGAGTTCCACCACTCAACACGCAATGCCTCAATTCGGCGGAAAGTGGGGAACGGAATTGTTGAAAGAGAATAGAGTGTCTTAACACTCGGTTCTCTGGTTCCGTCTGCCTACCCTGCTATATGCGGGTTACAGCGTGAAGTTAAAAAAAAAACATATTTCATTTATTTATATGTTACGCCATTAAGTAACAATGGTTGCAAATTTATAAAGATAATTGTGACTAGGATTAGCAATTTCATACAATACTGATATAATACAGATTTCGGTGAATGACATGCTTTCTTAGTTCAAGCAGTAACTATGTAATAAATTATAAGAAGCTTTTTATCCAATTTTAATTCTTTTATCATAAAACTTGGCAATTATACATATACTAGGTGACAATATACAATAGATATCATGTTGACGGATCCTACGTACACTAGAACTGAAGAAAGTGCTTAAACACAACTTTGCAGGAGGCTATTTAAAAGTTCCTAAAGTTTAATTCTTCTTATTATTAATGAATATTATAATGGAACACAAGGCTGAAAGACAACATCCTGGAATGACTATTATTACAGAACAGATAGAAACATATTTTTGTTGTTAAAAATATTTTATTTTACTATCAAATTATAGTTTGATGAATTTATATAAAAAAATGTGGGCGATTAGATATTTTCCCTGTACCTGCACGAAATTCAGCTAAGCGAAGCTTCAGCTAAATATTTTTTTCTTTTTTAAATACACGCTTTATTTCATAAATATCCTGCCAAATAACCAATGCTAAACTGCTAATACACAAAATTTAACCGCCTGTACCTCAAACAAAACTTTTTTTTCGAACCAAAAGCAACGAAAGTAAATGTCACATCGGATGAGCCAGCCAGCTTTTACTACTATCATTAATGACCGCGCTCAAAACGCCCCGTCCGTATTTTATTATCGCTCGGTCGAAATCCCCACATTTGTATCAAGTGGGCAAATAAAGAAGGCAAGTTAGATGGAGAGGAGAGGACCGCTCGCGACTAATTAACCCTCCTGCGTGGGTGGGGGAGTGACCTGGAGCGAATACTGCATGCACCTATGTCACTATTTTTAAGTTTTGCGTGAAGCCAGTTTTTTTATAGTTTACCAGTGAGTTGGTAATCAGCGGGTTTTTTTTATATATGTATATTTATTAATACAAATGTTTTTTTATATTTTTATTAGTTTTTTTTTATATTTACAAGTTTCCTTGTTCTGGTAACAAGGCAAAGTGCGGTGTTGAGTTCCGCAACTCATCACACAATGCCTCAGTTCGGCGGAAAGTGGGGAATGGAGTGTCTTAACACTAGGTTCCTCTGACTACCCTGCTATATGCGGGATACAGCGTGAAGTTAAAAAAATAATGTTTTTTTAAGGGGTTGTGGGAATGTTGGGTATTGTGTGTTTTACGAGTTAATCTGTTTTGTGGAATAACACTTTAAAGGTATTAACATCCTGAATTAAAATAATATGTTGATTAAGCTTGTAATCTGGTAGTGCTATTGATATATGATCACAAAATAGTTCAAAAAAGAATAAAACACGCTTTAAAAAAATATTTTAGAAATGTCATCTTCATGCTATGAATGTCATCGGATCCGGATATGGATTCATATTTTCACGCAAATCGGATTATTGCATTGTAACAATTTTCTTAAATGGATTGATATGTTGATACACGTGTAGCAAATGGGTGTTTTAGGAATGTCAAAACATCAGTGAAAGAAACATTGATTGTTAGGCGTTGTTTCACTGTTATGCCCTCATTATGTGTATATATATATATATATATATATATATATATATATATATATTAAATATATTATAAAACTAGGGTGACTGGTCAACCCCCGCTTGCAAGGAATAAAATTAAAATATCTAGTTAACGTGTTTTTTTTCTATAATTCAGTCAATCGACGCGCAACGGCTAACCCACATAAAAGTCACTCGCCTACACGAATTACATTTTTATACAATAGAAAAAATTGTGGTAAAGTGAAATATATGGAAAAATAATATTATATTTTCTTGTTTCCTTCGTTCAAAGCTCAAAATTATTAAAATCGTTTGCACCAATCAAGAACTGAAGTCGCAACCACTAACCAAAACACCATAACCTGAAGATGATCTGCAAAAATTCTTTACATTATTTTTTTCAAAATACAATTTAGCTCTCTATTTTAAGCTGTTTCTCTTCGCTTTCGGAGTCTAACGGGAGTTTTGTTCCACGGTACACCATTACGTATTTATCGCTACCTTTCAAAAGATTACCTGATCTGAACTCATCGGAACGCGTCCGTTGCGAGTAATTCGCAGCTGCAACCGCTAATAATGGGGCTACTTTTATCTCCCTCCTACGTGGAAAAAACGGGTGTAATCTATAGAAAGGGCAAAATATATTTAATATGAATGCATAAAATATTTTATTTGTATGTATGTATGTAAGTGACGATTAAAGGTGAAAATATTAGAATATAGCTCATTATATAATTTTTATTTCTAAATTATTTAGTTTACATAAATTTATAAAAAAATTGTAAATCTATAAAAAATAATATTATATTATGTAGGTACTATATTTAATTACTTCTTTATTTAAAAATCTGGCAATACTTTTTTTAATATTGTGTTCTTAAAAAAATGCATATGTCCGGATCCTATGAGTCCGGATCCAATGAAAATACAAAATTTTCATAACATGAACCTGGTATCCTTGCTAGGTCGACCAGGATATCGAGAAAATGACATTAAGCGTATTCCTTTTTAATTTCTTTTTTGTTAAATTATTTTTTTAGTTTTGGTTACTATGACCACAGGCTTAAACACGAAATTTGAGGAAAAAAGTGAGTGACTTTACGCGATAATTGTGATATCGATTCTGCAAGTATCGATGATCGAGATGTATCATTTTATTGAGTTAAGTATGTCTCAAGTGCGTAACGACTCACGTGAATGTCAATTGACTGTTTATTATAATTAAGCAAAATGCTTAAATTCAATTATTAGGCTTAGTTATCGAAGAGGTAACAATATATACATAAATACATACATATATTTCGTTGAATTAAACATTGTATGCTGCCCGCACGAGTATTAGGATATTCCGTTCTCTTCTAACATTTCCGCCGAATAACCATGTGTGCTGAGTGGCGGAACTCAACACCGCGCTTGTTACTAGAGCGAGGATATGAAAATTATATATATTATTTAATATTTTCATTTCCTGATGAGGGAATTGAACCTACAATCTGTCGCGTTAACAGTCACACACTTGTGCCTCTGCGCCACGACAGGCTACTTTTATACTTAATAAAAAACAGGCAGCAAGGTAATTTATCAACAGTCTATTAGGTAGAAAAGAAAAAATCAAATATCATCAAAGCCTTGATAAAAACCGTTGTGCGCGAACTCCATCCTTTCACGGTCGATATGTTTACGATCCCTTTAGAAACCGTTAACAGTGTTCACAGGTGCTATGATGTTTTTTAATCCAAGTCTCATGTTGTTTTTCCGTTTTAAGATATATACTTCTGATGGGAAATAATCTCTTATATCTTCTCTTAACAATTTACAAAGCACTGACTGTGCCTTCGTAGTGCAGTGGATCGTCTAACTGTAGATTTTTTTTTTTTTTTTTTTTTTTTTCGAATGGATACACATGCTGTTGACCCTAGCGGTCTTTACAGCGACACCGGGGGGGTGAGGGAAGAGGGTGCTCAGTCCCTGCGAAATGCAAGCACTAACTGGTTGCTTGAGAGGATGCCGACAGGCGCAAGGGCGCCCCCTGCGGGGCTAGGACCTCGGCTTGCGCGAGTTGTGCGGGCGGGGGAGGTAACTGTAGATTGTGTACTAGGTTCGATATCCACTCGGAAAATGATTACACTTATATGATTATCGCAATTATATATGCACAATTTATATTGGTAGCTACATTATCGATTTTATAATCGAACAGTAAAGTTTGAAAGTATATTTTTTTCACCTGATTTTATTAGGTAGATAGAATTTGTAACTTGTTATTCTATTCTTCAATTTTTTTCCTATTTTCAATTTTTCACCATGAATTCAAACTTTTAAAGCTTATTCTTCAAATGATTTTTTTTTTGCCAAGTTAAGGGTTAATTATATTAAACAAAATTTTAAGTAGGTATATAGCTGCTTTTGAATTTTTAGTTTTATTTTAATTTTGGTATTTTTTGTAATTTCATTTTTTTATTTTTCTTTTGTTTTAAATATAATTAAATTTTTAGTATAGTAGGTGTAAGATAAGCATGCCGTCATCACCTACAATTGCGGCGGCATTTTGTAATTGTTTCAAAGTTATTGATTTTTTTTTTTCAAATATGTGCTAATGTTCGCTGTGTTGGTGATCCAAATAAATAAATAAATAAATAAATAAATAAATAAACACTGCATTTTGTTGATATTTGCCTAAATTATTAGTAAACCAAGTAATTTTATTAAGACTTTCATATGTGTATTTGGGAAGATTTCACTTTAGCTCGAGTTAGAAATAATATGTCTGGTCCAAGATTTGATAAAGCTAAATTTATAATATTCTTTTTTATAATATATATAATAAATAAAAAATATTAAATTTAAACACCCAAATTATTATTCATTGAAGTGTTAACGTAACGTTAAACCTCAGGAGGGCTGCGGTGAGCGACGTCGCGGGCGGAAGCAATGCGATGCGCGTGGGCATGCAATGTCGCATAGCGTGAACGGTAAGGGGGGACAGCAGGTAGTGAGGGGGAGGCGGGTAATAGGGAACAGGATGTGGTCACGCACGTTCGCGAGATTTTATCACGGCCGCCGGGGAGTATCACGCGATACTCGATAGGCGATAGCGACCGCGTCGCGTCGCGGACCGGAGAAAACGCGGGTGGCGAATGGAATATTTACTTGGTACATACTTCTTATATATGGCTTGGTTCTGGTTTCTCTTTTGATTCATTTTTGAATATTTTTCTGTGATAGAATTTTGTAATACATAGCGAGCTTTTATCTCTAACTATATAAGTGTTTAGCTACAATGATGGATAGAATGCTTTAATTCCGTGAAGAAATATTGTAAAAAGACCGGTCCCATTTAGTTAAATACACACAGTTGTGCGCTGTATTTTGTATCACCACCCAGCACGCAATATCTCTTACTGAAAATGGGAGAACTGAGCTACCTCATACTAAATTCTATTTAAAAATTAAAAATATATTTTTTCTCTATATATAATCTTTAATTATGCCAAATTTAATACAGTCTGCAGAATTTACTAAGAAAAGTCCAAAATTCTTTAATTCATGTCATCAATATATAACAGAGACGACGTGTTAATATATAAAAGTATTGATATTTTCGCCTTTATAAGGTAATCATAGTTTAATGATGCATCCCTACAAAAGCGCACGCGCAGCTGGGAGGCACGTCGCCCTCCCGCGAGGCACCTCCCTCTCATTGCAATGCCGGTCGCGTCTGCAAAGAAATTACACATACGATTTTCAATATATTTTAGTATTTTAACTAGATTAATCACGTGAACACAGTCACAGAAAAATCACCGTTTAATTCCACCACTCAACACGCAATGTCTCTAATTTGAACGAAAAGCAGAGAACGGAGTGTCTTAACACTAGATTCCCTTTGCCTACCCTGTTGCTATACAAAATAAAGCTAATAAAAACAAAACAAGAGCTCCCCTCAAACATTTAATACTCAATTAAAATTATAACAGTTCGAAGTTACCAATATGAAGCTAAGCGCAACTTTCCCCAAAGTTTGCCGACATTCCGAGCTCGCTATAAAATATATCTTAATGATGCCACCTGTTGGCGCTCGTAACGAAACATCCGGAGCGGGGTTATGTTTTATGAGGTATGTGGACTTATGAATTATGTTTGACTTGAGATTTTTGTATGTTGTCATGTTGGTGAGTGAGTGAATGAAGGTTTTATGTAACCTTTTTTGGGTTTTAAGGTATTTTTTATGTGAGTGGGGAACGGAAATCATAAGAGAACGGAGTGTCTTAACACTAGGTTCTAAGGTTCCCTCTGCATACCCAGCTATGTGCATGATGGAAATGGAGTATTTTGTTCGTCCGCTTCTAATTTGCGCTTTCTTTATGTTTTTCTTTTATATAGATGTAGAAGGTAGTGCTAAATCGTTTCGTTCTCTATATCAATTGTCTTCATTCTCAATTAAGCTACATACATATATAACTTCACGCTGTATCCCGCAAACGTAACACGTTTGCACGTAAGGCAAAGCGCGGCGTTTAGTTCCGCAACTACGCACGCAATGTCTCAATTCGGCGCAAAGTGGGGAACGGAGTGTCTTAACACTAGGTTCCCTCTACCTACCCTGCTAAATGCGGGATACAGCGTGAAGCTATGTATGTATGTAAATCATGTTCATATATCACATCATATATTGTCTCTATAATTATAAATAAAAAAGACGTCACATAATAAAGCAAAGACTGAAGTTTATACGTACAAAGCCCGAAAAAAGTTCCACAGTAATTTTTATTTTTTCATCAAAAGCACGTATTCTCACAGCAAAAGTGCAGCTAATTTGAGGCTTATTTAAAATACACGGGTCGGTTGACCCCAATATCGCTTTGACAAATAGAATGTACTAAACACATGTCCACTTCCTGTCATGAAAGGAAATTAAATAATTTCCTCATTGTGAATAACTGTTGAGATCTTTTAAGGTATGCGAATAAAGTAATGAATAAGGCTTTCTATGTATGCAAAGTTGGAAATACAAATGATAGTGTACGTAATTATTGTCTTTTGAAACAACTGTTAGCCTAGATTTTGATTTTGTTTTATGCGCGTCGCTGTTAAATATGTTTTTGGGTAAATATACATACATACATACATAGCTTCACGCTGTATCCCGCATATAGCAGGGTAGGCAGAGGGAACCTAGTGTTAAGACACTACGTTCCCCATTTTCCGACGAATTGAAATCGTTTTGGGTAAATATGTTGATTCTTTTCAACGTTTTCAAGCTTTTAGTAGAGTAGTTTAGAGAGCAAGTAGAGTTAAAACTCTCCGCTTTCAGCCTTTGATTGTGCAATTCCGTGTTGAGTTGTGGAACTCAACGCCTCGTTTTTTCTCACTGGAGCAACGAAGTGGAAATACTTTAAGCATAATGGTTTTTGAGAACAAGGGGAAATCGAAGACACAACCATATATGTTTATAAACTTCTAATTTACGTAATTCTTTCAACGACATCGTAACACAAGACTAAGCAAAGCCAATGTGAGATATATATATATATATATATATATATATATATATATATATATATATATATATATATATATATATATATATATATATATATATATATAGGTGAATAATATACAAAATTAAAACTCCAAACACAAAATAAACGGTCATTTTCATTATTCATACATTTGTCCATGACAAAAGAAAAAAGGTAGAGTCAACTCAAAATACTCATGTTATTATTTTGGATCGATAAAAGAAAAACATGTTTAAAAATTACTCACTTAATTAATTTAATCATTTTTTCTAAAAATATATTCTAATAAACTAAAGATTCCATCTACATATGATATGCTAACCAAACAAATAAAAAATGAACCCGCTATATTCTCAATATAAATTAAATCCCTAACACGTTCAAAAAGAAAGAAACAAGCGAAAGAAATCGAAACATGTATATATCTAGAAGTATAAATATATACCTACCTACCGCGTAATTCCACGAGAAACCAAATTAGGGCTGCACGCACGTCGTCAATCGATATCGCGTGATTATCGAGAATAATGGCCAGCTCCCACGACTGCGAGGACCCCGACCGTGGTACGTACAATGTAGGGGGACCGATTAGTTTAGCAAAAAATGTGCTCACGATGTGCTTAGACGCATATTGTTCGTTATTTTTTTGTTTTTCGCGTTGCTTTTGTCTTTTTTTTTTGGATTTTCTATGCAATTAACACTGATTATCATTGTTTGTTGGTTGTGATTAAAGTGGTAAGCTTTTTGAGTAGTTTTGCTAGTTACTTTGATTGTTATAAATAACTTACTCACTTACTTGGCTTCACGCTATCACGTATATAGCAGGGTAAGCAGAGTGAACCAGAGAACCTAGTGTTAAGACCGGTTCCCCACTTTCCGCCGAATGAAGCATTGCGTGCTGAGTGGTGGAACTCAACGCCACGCTGTTATAAATAATATATATGATAAAAAATTTAATTAATTTTATCTCTTAATATTTGTTATCGTGATAATATATTGACCGCCACTCTATTTATCTACTTTTCGCCAATTTAGAAACATTGCATGCTGTAAAGTATCTTAAACCAAACCGTTTTTTTTTAACTTCACGTTGTATCCCGCATATAGCAGGTTAGGCAGAGGGAACCCGAGAACCTAGTGTTAAGACACTCCGCTCTCTTACAACAATTCCGTTCCCAACTTTCCGCCGAAATAAATTATAAATACAAATATCGGTCCTCTAAATGGCATTCAAATCACTAATTATGACGATTATTAACGTCTCAATTATAAGCAGGCTTTTTTATAATAGAATGTAATAATAAGTATGTAATAATAATGTAAGAGGAGACCTCGGTTGACCTTCGAGAACACAGCATCAATGATACTGGAGGAAGGTCACGTAAAAACCATGAGGACCCCCCGGAGGGCATGCATGAAGAGGTTAATGACTGTGGACGAGGCTAAAGAGGTATGCAGAGACCGTAGCGTTTGGCGCTCCGTTCTCTCTGACTATCCCGCTAGGGATAAAGCGTGAAGTTAGATTAGATTAGGTTATGTAATAATAAAATTATAACTATTTTAATTATATGTTAGGGTCCGTACGTATCATTTTATCCCGTTAAAGGAATATACAGAATTAGCATGACGCAAGTCACTTATGACGTCACTTAAATATGTATGTAGCGTTATCTATCTAATATGAAATAGCAAAACCACCAGTTTTATTATCTCTATATTAATACGTGAAACCAAAACTTGGTGCCCCTTTTTACGAAAATTACGGGGACGGAGGAGCATGAAACTTGGCACACTTATAGTTTATATAGCGAAGGAGTGCAATATATATAGCTGACATCCATGTTTATATAAAGTGACATATACATACGTTGTTAAGACGCGTTATTAACGCGACAACAGGGATACTAGTTATTATTTAAGACATATTTACTAATTATCGTGATATAATGATATATTCTTGAAGGATTGTTTTGGTTTTTTTTAAATATTCTTTTTTCCTTCGTCTTATTAGGCAAAAACTACGATTAGGTGCCTTAACCAGCAATGTTTCTAAATTAGTTAGTTAAGAACGGAGGATCTTAATATTAGATTATCTCTAGTTATCGTAAAATAAAAATAAAATTTATTATATTATATAAATATTTCTTAACGCCTATCGTGGCGCAGAGGCACAAGCGTGCGACTGTTAACACGACAGGTTGTGGGTTCGATTCCCACTCCAGGAAATGTTAGTATTTTCATTTCCTAGGTTTTCACTCAACACGCAATGCCTCAATTTGGCGGAAAATGGGGAACGGAATTGTTGTAAGAGAACGGAGTGTTTTAGCACTTCTCTCAGTTTCCCTCTGCCTACCCCGCTATATGTGGGATACAGCGTGAAGTTAAAAAAAAAAAGGAAAATAAAAAATATATATATTTATTATATTTTCGTTCACGTTATCATCCCTATAACAATCCAGTTATTGTATTACACTTGTAACAGTATATGGGCCTTATGTTAAGTTAGTCCAAAAATTATACCAAGTCAGCCTCAAGCAAATTCGAAGCGCTTGAATAATTTACTGCGTTTTGATAGTTTGCAGCGATCTCCCATTTACATAATTGCCCATTAGAAAGTTTTTGTTTACAGTCAACGGGAATTCGTTCAGAATGATATGATAGGGTTATAGAAGTGTAATGAATATTTATAAATTGATAGATAAGTTCTTATCAATTTTATTGAATTTACTTATAAACTTTTTAATTATGTTTTTGGAACTGTTTATTTTTTTTATCTTTATTTACTCTTTGTCTTTGGCTCATATTTTATTAACTAAGCCATGGATTGAATTATTTTAAAATATATAATTTTCTATATGGATCAAGCTTAAACATAATGTTGTTCAGGTAAAAGTAAACTAAGACGCCTTAGTTATATTACTTAAGTATCTATCTACATTACAAAGAGCAATTAATACGTAACACTAAGAAATTCTCAACGTTAGATCAGAAACAGTTACACTGATAAAGCGCCTTGGCAACTCATCAATAAAGGTCCACACGAAATTCCATCTCAAATATCTTCGACGGCCCCTGTTTGTATGTACACACGCAAAATCCCTCTAAAGGTACGCCGCGGTCTCTAGACATGTGCGGGACATAAATTTGGCGAGCGTTACGTACTCGTACAGGGTAGGTACAGGCCGGTCGCTATGTGCCGCAGTACATAAGGAGCAGCTATGTACCTACGGAGCAACACGGGCGTCACTTATCCGCGCGGAGGATGCGGTGGCCGTCCGATCACCCCCCAGCGACCGCCGGCGACCCCCAGCGGGCGCCCGCTCACCCCCATCGCGATTCATTAAGTCGGGCGCGGCGGACGCGGCGGACGCGTCGCGGAGTCTCCGTGAATTCAAATTAGAGGCGGCTCGGACTTCGTATACTAGAGCTTGAATGTTTTGAGATTTGTTATCGACAGTCGCTTTTTTGTTCTTTTTTATTTTTTTTTGAGTTGGTCAATAAATATAACTTGTTACTGAAATAATGTAGCGTGATATTTTTATTATTAGTATGATGTTTTCCTTAATTCCTGCTTAAGTAAATATTTGTAGTATTTTCACACATGTAGAATTTAAAAGTAATTATTACAAAACGTATACAGATTTTCACTTATATGAAAGCGGGACTTGAACCCGTGCATCTTGATTTTGAATAAAAAAATCGTAGTTCCTTAGTAAATTAAAGTTTTACAACAATTTTTTTTTTGATAACAATATAGTTTGTTTATCAAAAAAAAATTGTTGTAAAATTAAATAATGTCTCATAGGCCATATTTATATATAAGAAAGATTACATATACGAAATATTTTTACTATTTTGGTTCAAAATTCATACTAAAGGAAAATAAAAGAACTAAAATAATAATTATCATAAATATTATTTCATCGATAACATCACACGCACATCCCTATCGCCCCTTTGTCTCAGTAAGACAGACGCGCTGGTAGCGGGTGGCGGAGGCCGCGCGGGGGGGCACTGTGGGGGGGCTCGCGGGGGGGAGCGGGGGACACGTGCCGGACGGAAGTCGCGCAGGGCTCAAGCCGCACCGCGCTAAATGATTCAAAACTCGCCCGGACCTGCAAGATTTATGCCCCTACCCGATCCCGCCTAGATTAAAGATGTCGCGCCTTTATTGAAATACGCTAAAATATTCCCGAAGGCGCTCGCTCGACCGACTGCCGGCGCCTCGACGTCCATTCACATTCAACTCTCGTACTCATTTCATTCAGATCTTTATTGTTTGTTTTTCGCGTCAGTTTATTATGAAATAGCGCTCGGTTTATCATAAATGATTTTTTATGTCAAGCTATTACAAGCTATTACAATTGATGGCGTGTATTTGATTTTGAAGTAATAAGCTGACATTATTATATATATAATTTAATTAAACAATACATTTAAAGTCCTGCTATCATAAGAAATCCTCCTAAGCTCTAGTTATTGTAAAAGTCCCATATATTATGCAAAACACATTTTTGGCAACTTATACTATTAGAAAGAATACAAGTATATACTAAATGAATATTGCGAAGTAAATTAAAAGTTGTCCGTAGTTGACTCAACGACTGCGCGAAGTTTGTTTGAGTTGGTTGGCGACGGAGGCCAATATGCAAATGTGAACTTTCCCTCTTTCGTCGAGGCGGAGGACAGAGGACTGCACTTGGCCGATTTACGACCCTCCCAAGCTTTTCAATTGGAATTCACGAGCATTTCTATACGTTTTGCAACGTCAGATTAGTTTGCGTCTCCCGGTGCATACTATGGCAACTTTTTAGCTATTTTCAGTTATCAGTTTAACATATATGAATGTGAAATAATAATAATATTATTAATCTTTATATTTTTTAGAATTAAAAATATTTTTAAGTATACTTCAGTAATATATCCATATTGTGAACGTTTGCAATTATAACAAAATATGTTATCAAATAGAAGTAACATAAAATAATAATAATATAAGAAAAATGAATTACATATATACATACACATGTATAGATAAATTAACATTTCAATTTAGTATCAGATTGAATACCTGTATAATTTTCATACATTCAAACTCAATACCTCTATGTGTTAATTTCATAGAAGACAAGATACACCTTGTGAGGCATCTTAGTTTATTTCATCTATTCGGTTTCTACTTGCAAGAGAGATCCTACGCTTGAGTAATTAACGTGATTGCAGCTGTCTCATATGTACTAGAAGTGTATTCTAGGCCCTCGGCTAAGATTCGATGTGCAATGGACTCGAATAGGCTGTGCTAAATACGGAGCCGGGTCGGATATCAAAGCAATCTGCCGGGCGGAGAGTCTGAGGCGCAATTCGGCTCGCTCCTTGCGCATATTGCATGCACGTACCAATGAAGTTTGCTTTGTAGGCGGTAATCTGCGGGGGTGTATCGGTCCTGGGTGGTGGGTGGCGGGTTATGTACACACGAGCCCGAGGCGTCGAGGTAGGCAAATGGCCGGCGAAGCGGGCGCGTAGGCCGAGATCTCGAGCGATATCGATCCGCGGCCGGCCCGACGCCCGCGGCCGTTCGTCGCCACGGACACGACTCGCGGCGGGAGGGTGGCGCCGCGTGACAAAAACACTCCTTTGTTTGACGACGCGACGACGTGAACCCAACTCCATCAGCCGCTCGAGGAATGGAGACGTTATAAAAACTGGCTACGACCACCTGCGCGCAATATTTATTTTCCAAGTGCCGGTCGTAGCTGCACAGAATAGAAACAATAATAATACATATCAATACCTGTACTATATAACGATTCGTGTATGAAACAATACTAACATTATATTTTATATGGTAAAGAAATAAAAAATATAATTATCGATGTCGGCAAAAAAATTAAGTTGTATCAGTCTCCATCACTGACACGCGTCGCGACCGCGCGGCGGCGGCGGAGGGCGCGACGCGGAGGGGCGCGAGTCATTCTCGCGTACTGCCGCTCTTCAAGAGGACTCCCTCTTGGCTGTGAACTGCAATCTTTGTCTTTTTCATCTTTTTTTGTCGATAAAGCCTACATTTTTTATTATTCCTACGCAAATCCTCCATTTAAAGATATAAGTACAGAAAATCTAGGATTACATAATTGCGTTCTCTACTTCCTTCCTATTTTAGACACACTCCTTGATAGATAGATTCCAACAGCAGCCCTAAAGCATTTTAAATAAGTACTAATAAAATAATATACCTAATATGATATAAGATAAATTATTGAATTTTGGCATTTCAATTATACCTACATAAACACATCCATACATAAGTACATATTTACCTAAACTTATTATTTTTTCTTTTAATATATTTAAAATTAATCCAATATTTCTTAATATAAACATAGCAAACATAAATATCTTATTAAAATTACTCACAATCACATAATATCATTAAAAAATTCAAATGAGCAGGATGCCTTAAACCTAATACAAAAATTATAAAACGAAAAAAAATCAACACAGAAAATAACACAACCCAATCAATTATCGATGGTTCACGGTATCGCGTTAGTGGCATCCGAATCGATATATACGAATAGTATAGTATCGATAACGATTTGCGACAACTGCACATCACTAGAGCGAGAGTCTTGTTGGAAATTCGAATAACGCTTGGTCAAGCGCAACTCAAAGCGGAACGTGGAAGGTCTAATTTGTGCTTGCAATGCCGTGCCCGTATTCTGGGTCTTTGCGATATCTACGTTTTATACCTATATAATAGAGGTAGGTATATATCTAGGTGTGTTTTGTATTTATATATACTAGGTTTTGCATATCTATATAAACTTTGGACACCTTTTTGCGAAACTTACGCGGATGGAGGAGCATGAAACTTGGCACACTTATAGTTAATATAGCGAAGAAGTGCAGAATGATAATATTTTTTTTAAATAATACATAAAAAATATATATAATTAATGAAATAAATGTTACACACTACCACGGCTTGACACTATCCTTATTAATATTATAAATGCGAAAGTAACTCTGTCTGTCTGTCTGTCTGTCTGTTACGCTTTCACGGCTAAACCACTGAACCGATTTTGATAAAATTCGGTGTGAAGATAGAACTGAACTTGGGAAAGGACATAGGATACTTTTTATTGCGAAAAAAATAGTAGAAGGGGTTGAAATAGAGGGTGAAATCGTTTATGGAAGTTCCTTATTGTCAAACATAAAATCATGTAAGATTGTTTAACTGTTTACAACTTTCACACCTAAACCGCTTAACTATTTTTGACAAATAGTCTAGACCTTGGGAAAGACTATAGTCTACTCCTTACCATGTCGCGCGATATAACCGAATTCCACGCGGGCGAAGCCGCGGGCGAAATGCTAGTGTTTATATAAAGTGACATATATATATATATATATATATATATATATATATATATATATATATATATATATATATATACGTTGCTAGGACGCGTTATTAACGCGTCAACGATGACACTAGTACTAAGTTAAAATAGTTCTTATGATGATAAATTATGTTAATGTCACATATTGTGATGGCTTTTTATTGTAATATACATATATTATATAGGTAGGTCATCATGGCGTAGTGGAAAATTAGAGTGTAATCGCAATTGGTTATAAGTTCGATTCCTATTCGAGGTAATGATTATATTTAAATTATTTTCTTTTCTCTGCTCTGGACATAGCGGTATTGAATTCGGACGGACGGAGTGTCTTAAAACTAGATCACATATGCTATGCAAAGAAGGTGTTTTTTTGGGTTTTTGCATATATAGGTAGGTATTGTTATAAATTCTGACCTTTCTGCCTATATTTCGTCTACCATGTTTATGTTTAAGTGAATATATCAGTGTTTCCTGCCACTTCCGTATCCTAGGCGGCTATACTACCTGTTTACGTACATACATATATATTTTCTTGTTTTTGTATGGACATTAAGATCTTTTTCTTATTTTGTTATTCTGTTAATATTACATAAACCTAATTTGTTAATAATCCAAAATTATCTTAAAAGTCTAAGGGGCCATGTGTCTGGTAATAAAGCAAAATGTAAGTAAGATAGCTTCACGCTGTATCCCGCATATAGCAGGGTAGTCAGAGAGACCCTGAGAAGCTACTGTTAAGACACTCCATTCTCTTTCAACAATACCGTTCCCCACTAGTAAGATAATCTATCTTACTAGTGGGGAACGAACAATATAATAAAATAAAAAAATATATAATAAAAAAAACAATAGAATAATTCATCGTTAGTGATAATGATAACGACGACAAAACTAATAGAATATATTCGTTTTTTTATTGTTTATATTCTAATTTAGTTAGATTTTGCTTTATGAATAAACAGACGACCATAAGGACAACATGGAAAATTGGTTTCACGCTGTGAAAATATTGTATTAACAGATCCGGACGCATGTGCAAATTTTGAAATAAATCGAACGGCAGGAAATTATATATTTCCTATATTAATTAGTTTCATACACATATATAGCAAACGCAAATGGTAAACGCTACGGTCCCTGCATACCTCTTTCGCCTCGTCCACAGTCATTAACCTCTTCATGCATGCCCTCCAGGGGGTCCTCATGCTTTTTACGTGAACTTCCTCCGGTATCATTGATACTGTGTTCTCGAAGGTCAACCGAAGTCTCCCCTTACCTCTCTTACCGCTCGCCTTTGCTTCATATATCTTTCTCACCATTCTTATATCACTCAACCTCTCGACGTGCCCAAACCACGAGCACGAGCACACGAACACGGAATAAAAAAAAATATATTTTTTTTATAGCTTCGTGCTGTATCCCGCGTATAGCAGGGTACACAGAGGGAACGTAGTGTTAAGACACTCCGTTCCCCACTTTCCGCCGAATTGAGAAAAAATGTATTATAAACATTTTCCCAAATAGAAATCGTAGCCACAACTAAAACTTTTAAGAATGGCATATATTGTACAGTCTTATTCCATCTACCTAAACCAAAAATGTTAACGAGATAGATAAAGGCCATCCTGGTGCACTGTACCAGGATGACCTTTATCTATCTCATTTGACTGTAAACGCAGCGGTTGCGGATTCAATTCCCACTTTGGGTAAAGATTTTTACCATTTTGGTTAGTTTATTTTCCCCAATCTAGTTTACCAACAATTAGTTGATTTCCACTATAACTATAACGTTATACAATATTAGCATATATGCATTAATATACATTATAGATTATAGTCTTTTCGCAGCTTCACTTTTTTTCTTTTTTACTTTTTTTTGTACTTTCACGCTGTATCCCGCACAAAGCAGGGCAGGCAGAGGGAACCTGAGAACCTAGGGTTGAGACACTCCACTCTATTATGATTCCTAGAACTTATAAAAAAGATTATAGTCATAAATTAGTAATAATTAACAAGTAACATTTAAAAATATATATTTTAAAGTCAAATTGTACGCTTAATTCATATGACTGGGAGCTACCCTTAAGGGCATCGCAACATTTATCGCTCTAAAGCTCGTTGCATATAATACGAGATCTTTCTGAGAAGCGTCTACACTGAACGTGTTAAATTTCATTTACATATGTACTCGTAGTCCCAGTTCTACGAGTTATCAGTGACGGAAACTATGTCCACGATACACTATGATATATTGTATCTGTATATTAAAATTTTAATAATAAAAATTAATTATTTCTTTTTTTTTACCTTCACGCTGTAACCCGCATATAGCAGGGTAGGCAGAGGGAACCAGAGAACCTAGTGTTAAGACACTCCATACTCTTTTAACAATTCCGTTCCCCACTTTCCGCCGAATTGAGGCATTGCTTCTTGAGTGGCGCAACTTAACGCCGCGCTTTGCCTTGTTACCAAACCCAAGAAATGAAAATACAAAATTTTACATTTCCTGGAGTGGGAATCGAACCCACAACCTGTCGCATTTACTGTCGCACGCTTGTGCCTCTGCGCCACGACAGGCGAATAACTTAAAACTTCTTACGAATAACTTAAAAGTTACTGATCAGATTTAAGTAAAATGAAATGGGAGTACATTAGAAGTATTATCTATCAGTGGCCAAGCGTCCATATAACACGGTTTCCGCCGGGTTACCTTATGTAAATGACAATAAATTATGTGAAAAAATTTGGGAAGTGACTTTGCAAAAAAACAAGGTCAACAAAAGTATGACACTAGATGGAACATAAATTGTAATAAAGATTGCAAAAAGACAAGCTTAATAAAGGTGTAAGAGCTATATAAAAAAGTCGTCAGGCATATGTAGGAGTAAAATTATAGAAAATCGAGCTTAAAAGAGCCTAAAATAAAAGATCGCCAGGAAAAATCGATAGTGAAATTGTTAAAAACTTAACATCCTATACCGGCTTCCCTAAGTATACCGGCTTTTTAAAATATTTACCGGCTTCCCTAAATCTACCAGCTTATCTTTTCAAAATGTTTACCCCCTCGCCAATAAGCACCATCATATAAAAAGAATCATCTAAATTGATTTACCCAGTAAAAAAAAGTTATTAAATTAATTTCTCTCATCTATCTGGCCCTATTCTCTTTTTTTAAAATTAAGTTTCAAAAGAAGTAAACTCCACACACAGCTTCACGGGTTTCCTTATAGCAGGGTAGACAGAAAGAACTTGTGACAACACTCCGTTTTCTTTACTTCTCCCGCCCAAATGTGTAATATTAAATTGTATATATTTAAATGTGATCATTCTATAAGGTGGGGATCGAAACCACAATTACGCTGTTTCAATGTTCTATTTCTCAATTTCTTCTAAGAAACAAATATTTAAAGTTTCAAAACATTCTCATTTGCCTGAGATCTTGAATTCTTTAATTTCTGCCAGACAAGAGTTAGGAACATCTTATATATTAACTCTCAGAACTCAGAAGACAAAACTGTCAATGAGATTAAAATTTTGACAAAAACGAAGACCAACTTTCTCAAATAAAAATGCGCTAAAAGTTAATTATTACGGATAACTCAAAAACTCGTCTCGTCAAATCCTAACTAAACTTAAATGGGATCACATCAGAACCATTAGATATCTTATAAGAAGAATCATCAAAATTTGTTCACTCTGTAAAAAGCTATGCGGTAACACACATTAAAAAATACAATTGAATTCCTCCCCTTTTTCGAAGTCACTTAAAAAGAAAAAATATTTTACTCTACTCTAATTGATGTCTTAATGTGTGTAAATTTAAAAAAAGCTAAGCTTGTTTGGTGGTAGGAGGTTCGTCCTCCGTCTGGCTCGCGACCACTATCAGTGTCAAAGACGAACCGCCAAATATCTTAAGTGATGTGTTCCGGTTCGATGGCATGTAAGCCAGGTTTTCCCATTCCCACCCATCCTTTTCCCCAAAATGTGGTGGTTCCGAGAACGGGAATACCAAGCAATGTTCTCCTCTCTTCCATCTGTATCCTCTAGGTTATAAACGCATCTACAACATCTCTGGTGTTGTAGATGTTCGCGGCGAAGGTATCCACTTACCATCAGGTGGTCCTTCTGCCTGCCTGCCACTGCTATCCATAAAAAAAAAAAAAAAAAAAAAAGCTACACACACTCGGGATACCTTAATTATTAAAATAGTTAGAATGCTTATAGAATTCCTGCATTTTCACCCGTGCCTCTAGGATAATGGCCGAAACTTGAACGTCTGGGTGATCCAATTAAACTATATGTTCTCACTGCAGCACGTCGAAAGCTTTTAAGTATAGAATTTTACGTGTCGTCTCCCGCTGTATTAACAAGTTGCGCGCTGTGAGAATTGTTTTAAGATTAATATATAATATATAAAAACAATAATAATGAATGGGAATGATTGTGAGTTTAAACTTATTTTTATTTTATTCATTCATTCGTGTAACAAATATACGCGAGATACATAGTAAAATAAAATGGGCAGAGAGAACCAGAGAATCTAGTGTTAAGACACTCCATTCTCTTTCAATAATCCCCGTTCCCCACCTTTCCGCCGAATTGGAGGCATTACGTGTTGAGTAGCGGGACTCAACGCCGCGCTTTGCCTTGTTACCAAACCCAAGAAATGAAAATACTAAATATTACATAATATATATTATATAAAATAAAATAATAGTAAAGGTTTTTTGCATTTTCCTAAAATAGTTCAAAGTAAATTCGTTTCGTAATAAAGATAGGTCTATATTAGAAATTGTCCGGTATTTTAGCGGAGTACCCTTAAATTATTAAACTACAAAATTTTCACCTCGCTCGTACGTTTATTTCATCGGAGACAGTCAATAAACTAAAACACCGAACACCACTTTAACTTTCAATAGTCAGCAAATCGTACTTCGCAAACAACAAAAAGTCAGATTTTAGGAGGGTAAGGGGGGGGGGGTTGGAAAAAAAAAGTAAAACGGACAGTGGAAAGTGTTGGAAAGTTTTCAGCGAAAAGTGAGAGTTGCAAAGTTTGCGCCGACGACTTTGTTTTCACAACTTTAGATTCAATTTAGTAGGGTAAGGGTGCCTCCGCGTTCACCTCCCCAGCCCTCCCAACCTACACAGCGAACCGTTTATGATTCTGTTCGGAAAACAATCCTTGTTGTTTGTGCTCCTCATTTTGGAATTCAAACGTCCTCTTAAAATTATTCCTCATGCATAGTAATTATTTAGTTGTCTTTCAATTTCTACACAAAGGCGATCGGGAATAAGTTTTGGGTGGTGTAAATATTTATTTTCTTTTAGTTTTTTTTATATCAAGTTTTGTTTTTAAGCTTAACTGATTTTTTGTCGTGAGAAGAGAAGAAAGAGAGAAGAAGAGAATTCTTAGATGTTAAACTCTATATATATTTTATCTGTATCTACTACTCACATACATCTTACATCTCAATAGGATACTAGTTATCTGACAAGCCATACTTATGGATATATTATGGCCAAATAACACAAAATCTTTATAAATCACAGCCTATGTTTTATTCTGATTTATAAATTGTATTATAATAAAGTTTCATATATATATTCAGATACGTTTAATACTTTTCGCGTGAAAGGTTAACAATTATCCATCGAACCTCACGAATGTTCTTTTCGCATTTATAATTTTAGTAGCAATATCTATTATAATTATTAGCAGCATGAACGATACTGTCATGGCGCAGAGGCACAAGCGTGCGACTGTAATCACGACAGGTTGTGGGTTCGATTCTCACTTCAGGAAATGTTAGTATTTTCGTTTCCTAGGTTTGGTGTAACAAGGCAAAGCGCGTATGCTGAGTTCCGCCGCCCAACACGCAATGCCTCAATTTGGCGGAAAGTGGGGGAACGGAATTGTTGTGTAAGAGAAGGAGTGTCTTAACACTAGGTTCTCAGGTTCCCTCTGCCTACCTTGCTATATGTGGATACAGCGTGAAGTTAAAAAAAAAATGAACGATATACTGGTTTTATTTTTCGACCTAGTCGATCTAAAAATGATTAATTTTATAATAATCTATCCCACAGCCAGAACGCATAATTTCACCATACACAGCAATCATAAGGCGAAGTGGCAATCCTTTTGAGTTGGCCCACGTACTGGTCTCCTGGCTAATTGGAGCTGGCTACGACGCGTATGTCGTGGTCGGATGCGCTAAAAGGGATATCTGTATGGCCATACGATATAGAACTTTGTGCCCTGAGATACCCGATGAGACTGAGGTAATGGAATGTTTTTGGTAATTGTATATCTCTTGTGAACTCAGTTAGGCTCTTGAACCCAACGTAGAGCGAACTAAATCTCTCTAGCTTATTTAGGTAGAAAATGCATAATATTTATTTACTCTTATCTGAAACTTATATTTTAACTTCAAAAAAAGGGGGACATTATCAATTCGAATGTATTTTTTTATGTGTGTCTATTTTTTACTGAGTGAACCAATATATGTAGATGATTCTTTTTTTATGTGATAGCTAGCAGTGGCGAGGCGTCCATACAACACGACTCCCACCGGCTTGTCTAACTTTTAATAGTACAAGTATGAGACCTAAAGAAAACAAGGTCGCCAGGAAAATGTTGAGTTAAATATAGAGATTAAATAAGAGATAAAAAAAAATAATTAAAATTATTAGGTTATCGAAGAACCACCGCCCCCCGAAGAGGAGCCTCGATACCGACTCGTGCCGCTACCAGACTTGACATCCAAGTATTGTAAAGAGATGGACCGGAAGGAAGCTGAGAAACAACAGGCGGAGTTAAACAAGATAGAAAATGAAAGATTAAGGAAAATCGCTGTGAGAGATTTAATTACTTTAAATTTATTTCATTATTAGTGTAGCTTCTAATAATTTTGTATAATGTTTAAAGAAATAAATATTTTGTGCAATAGTAATAAATAATAATAAATGTTAAATTAAATGAAATAATATTTAAAAATTTTAATATTGATGCGATTTTTAATTGCGACGATAAAATGTATGCGTTGTTACAATTTAAAATTATATGAAAAAATAAATTGTTGCATTTTTAATGTATATTTATGTTTTAATGGGCGAATGATACGTTAGAGTAGAATAAAATGATTACATTTTTTTTATTAATTTATATTTTTAAATTATATTAAAGTCTTGGTGCAGAGGCACAAGCGTGAGACTGTAAGCCGACAGGTCGTGATTTCGATTCCCACTCCAGGAAATGAAAATATTATAATAACATTTAGCATTTTCATTTCCTGGCTCTAGTTGGCCCTGGTTCCGCCACTCAGCAAGCAATGCCTTAATTCAGCCAAAAGTGAGGAACGGAAATATTAAAAGAGAACGGAGTGTCTTTACACTAGGTTCTCTGGTTCCGGTTAAGCTCTCCTTTTCTTCTGGTTAAGATTATGTAATTAATTTTGTAACATGTGTATTTATCTATATATAATAATAATTTGAATTATTTAATATTTTGACAAAAAAAATTAAACATGCTCTAGGATCTAGAAAAGCCACCCCCAGATAACATCGACAGGTGGCGAACCCACGCCTGGGTCCTCGTGCTGCCAGGGTTCAAAGGTGTGGAGGAACCGTTCTTCGTTGAGCCAAGTGAAGGGAATGCCTATCCTACGGACGCTCCCCAGTATCAAGGGCTTGATAGTGTGTACAATAATGATAATTATTATGTAAGTGATTAGTTTTCAGCAATAATATTTTATATTATAAACTGATATGACACATTAGGGATGGGCAAAAATATTATTAAAATTGATATATGTTTATTGTTGACTATCCAGTATTTTTGTTTCTTTTTCTGAGATAATGTCAATTGGAATTGGATCGGAATCTAAACTAACTTTACTTGCATTTTTTATTTTCAAATATTTGGTTTTTCAGTAATCGTGCACTTTTATGTCAAAATATCGTTTTTTTTACTCTAAAATCAATATTGTCTAAAAGTATCGATTTGACATATACTTGCCCATCTCTATGACACATGTTCTCCCTATCTACTTTGTACGATATGGTAAAGAATATTACAAAATTACAATGGCTGTGTAATGTACCTAAGTGATGTTTGACATATTACTTTTTTATCTTTAATCAGCAGCCGAATATTAGGCGTTAGGCAGACTGAAATTAGTTATTTTGTCTGCTTTACGCTTTGTCTCGCGTACCAAAGTAAGCTGTAAGAACTTAGTGTTTAGACACTCCGTTCTTCACTTTCCATCCGCATTCGAATCATTGCATGTTGAGTGACAGAACACAACACTGCGTTTAGTCTTGGTAGAATAGGACAATTAATATAATGTATTGGAAATCAAACCCATTGATTACAAACAGATGCTGTCCAACTGCACCACGACGGCCTCTTAAAATTTTATGTAACAAGGAGTTTATATATAAATACGTGAAACAAAAACTTTGGATCCCTTTTTACGAAAATCACGCGGACGTAGGAGCATGAAACTTGGCATACCTATAGTTTATATAGAGAAGGAATGCAGAATGCTAATATTTTTTTTAAATAATGCATAAAAAGTATATTAAATTAATAAAATAAATGTTACACATACCACCATGGTCTGACATCCACGTTTATATAATTTGACATATAAGTCACTACGCAATGCGTTATTAACGCATTTACGAGACACAAGTTTTAGGTAAATACATTAGGGTTGAGTATTTTCTTTCTAACGTCTATTTTATTTCATAACACCTGTCGTGGCGCAGAGGCACAAGCGTGCGACTGTAAACGCGACAGATTGTGGGTTCGATTCCCACTCCAGAAAATGGAATTTTTTATTTTCTGGGTTTGGTAACAAGGCCAAGCGCGGCGTTGAGTTCCGCCACTCAGCACGCAATGCCTCAATTCGGCGGAAAGTGGGGAACGGAGTGTCTTAACACTAGGTTCTCTTTGCCTATCCTGCTATATGCGGGATACAGCGTGAAACTATGTATATATGTATTTTATATCATAAAATATTTTTTAACACGATACTTAGGTGAATATACAACAAGACGTCGATAATCTAGGCGACATAAACTACGACTTAAGTGATTTATCGTGCTGGGAACACTTGTTGGCCGGTGAACCTTTCTACAGGAGGCAGTTAACGGGCGTCGACACCTCAGACAAGAAAAGCGCACTCGATACTGAAAAACATCTCGATGTACCGCCCAGTTGGGTGGAGAAGTTGGATATAACAGCTGACGGTAACTATATATAAGTTAAAATATTATTTCAACGAATCTTAAATGAATTGGTCTTGTAATAAGGTTTCCTTAATTTATTTTTTATATTTATTTACTTTTTACACGGCATATTAGGTTTTTGAAATATATAGATAGGTGATGAATACACTCCCACAAGTACACCTGAACATTTTAAGCGCATAACAATAATTATAAAAACTTTTTTCTCTAAAAATAATTTAAAAAAGTTTATAATTTGAAATTTCTGATAAATCTAAAATGAAATAGCATAAATCTTGTCTATAATATTTTAAAAAAATGCAAGTCGACTTACCAACCTAATCTCGTTTGATATGGACATTATGTTTCAATTACATGTATTTTTTCAGAATATGAACAGCGATATCCCGGCAGCCACAAAGTTATTCATTATAAAAAAGTTTTAGTGGAAAAGTTCGCACCATACTCCGAAAGAGACGGAGTCGTTAAGAGAATTAAAATATTCGATGATTATGCATTGACTGTACCACTTTTGACGTATGATTTTTTTTAAATATATAATAAATATACACAGTTTCACGCATTATCCCGCAAAGCAAGGTAGTCTAGAAAGTGTTTTCTTGTTTGTCATTTTCCTCGATTTTAGACATTGCGTGTTAAGTTGTGGAACTCAATGTCGCGGTATATTGCTAAAGAGAACAAATGAAAATAATTTAAATATAATTATTCCTTCGAATGGGAATCGAACCCAAAACCGCGAATACGATGTCCCTATTCACTTAGATGACTGGTTTATTTTTTTTAAATAATTTCATAGTATTTTTAGATATCGATTCTAACTCTACTTTTCTAAAAAAACATTTTTGTTTTGTTTTTAAAGGATTTGCATAAACAATATCTGTAATATTATTTTAATTAGTCGCAATTTGAGAGATGATTGATAAAGATGGTATGCAAATTTATTGTATGTCACTTTTTACAAAAGTTTTGACACACAAAAATTCCTGTTTTTTCTTCATATCAACTAAAAATATATATATATATATATATATATATATATATAATAAATATGCCAATTATAGAACTCCTCAGTCCGCAATTTTTTTATATAAGGGAGTCTAAAGTTTCATTATTATTTGAATAGAAATAATTGCAATAATAAATTAGCCATTTTATCAGAACGTGGAAATAAAAATAAATATTGCATTAGTGGGAATCGAACCCACAACTAGCGTTTACAGTCAAAGGACATATATTTTATCTTTTATTCGTAGTAAAAAGCATAATGATCAAATGTCTGCCAAATAGCCTGTAACGCCTGTAGTGGCGCAGAGGCAGCAAGCGTGCGGCTGTAAACGCGTCAGGTTGTGGGTTCGATTCCCACTCCAGGAAATGTAAAATTTAGTATTTTAATTTTTTGGGCTTGGTAACAAGGCAAAGTGCGGCGTTGAGTTCCGCCACTCAACATGCAATGCCTCAATTTGGTGGAAATTGGGGAACGAAAATATTTATATTATACGAAACGAAATGTTAAAAGAGAACGGAGTGTCTTAACACTAGGTTCTCTGGTTCCCTCTGCCTACCCTGCTATATGCGGGATACAGCGTGAAGTTAAAAAAAAACATCAAATTTCAGATACGAATGGTACAAAAATCGTGTGGACAAAATGGAAACGGTCAAAATTGATCACCTGAAGAAGGAAATCCGAGAGCTATTCGGGATCGGCAGACGTGATCATATTTTGAGTATGTATTTTTACTGTTTAAGCTTTATTATCTATATATAAATACTTGAAGCAAAAACTTTGTACCCTTTTTTACAAAAATTACGCAGACGGAGGAGCATGAAATTTGGCACACTTATAGTTTATATAGAGAAGAAGTGCAAATGCTAATATTTTTTTTAAATAATGCATAAAAAGCATATAAAATTAATAAAATAAATGTTACACACTACCATGGTTTGACATCCATGTTTATATAAAGTGACATATACATTACAAAAGGCAACGCGTTGTTAACGCGTCAACGGGAACCCTAGTGAACTATAAGTGTGTAAAGTTTCACTTATTTTTCGTAAAATGGGGTACAAAGTTTTTTCTTCACGTATTTATATATAGATAATTCTTACACATCGATTATGTTGTTTATTATGAAACGTTACACCCACCTTTTAAATATATCTTATACCTAAAAATATATTTTTTTAGTTATTTAATTTCGTTATAACATGAGCGATATGTCGCGTCACAACGCTTTAATACCCGCATGTGCTTTGTAAGTGCTTACTACGGATTATGGCAATAGAGGTAGAATCTTGCAAGTTGAAATTAGTACTATTTTAGAGTTATAATTTATAAACCGGATTCATAATTTAGACATACATACATACACACATAGCTTCACGCTGTACCCTGCTATATGCGGGGTAGGCAGAGGGAACCTAGTGTTAAGACGCTCCGTTCCCTACTTTCCGCCGAATTGAGGCATTGCGTGCTGAGTGGCGGAACTCAACGCCGCGCTGTGCCTTCATACCAAACCCAAGAAATGAAAAATTTCATTTCCTGGAGTGCGAATCGAACACACAACCTATCGCGTTTACAGTCGCACGTTTGTGCCTCTGCGCCACGACAAGCATTTCATTTGCAGATTCACTATGTAGAGATATAAAAATAAGTTATGCTAAATATAATACGAATATGTTAGGTGCTTCACGCTTTTCTCCGTATAACTGAGCCTAGTATGAGCTGGTGTCAAGACACTCTTTTCTCTATTTCCCTAAACTTTTAAAACTGTGTAGACTTACACATACTATATATTCATTCAACACTTTCCATCTTTTCAGAGGGAACGTGAAAAGCATATAAACAAATGTGAAGTTTAAAACTTTTACATATGTAATATAATATACATAGTATATTATACTGTTTCTTTTCAAAAATATTGCAAGAATATAATGTAGCCCCATATAAAATAATCCACTCCTTGACTAATAATTATAGTAACTGAATGTAGTATTTTTATTACATCTAGTATTTTTGTTATATCTAAAAACAGCTTTCCAACACAGCATGGTAGGAATAGAGAATCTAGTGTTAAGCATTTTCGTTCTCTACTTTACGCCCGAATTGGGAGCAATGTGTATTGATTGCCAGAATTCGAGACCTCGCTTGGTCTCACTGGGGCGGGAAAATGAACAATCGTAAATACAATAATTTATCATACCCTCAACTGGGGATCGAATCCACAACCGCCCTTAAAAACGCTTTTTTCCCACTGCGCCACATATCAAAATAAAAATCAAATTTTCTTGACCTTTACACCTAAATATATACATATATTTGCAGAGCACACATATTCAATGGAGGCACAGCCGACGTCGGTGGAAGGCGAGCGCACCGTCGACTTCAACTACTACGCTCGTATCGACCACCTCACAAAGCTTGTATGCACTCCGCTGACATTCCACGAGCAATATACTGACAGAGAGGACAGGTCTCATATAGCCATCTTTTTTTTTTTTTATGGTATGGTATAAAAAAAAGTGTGGCTCCAACAGTGGCCTCCAATAGTGGACTATAAATGCGACAGGTTGCGGGATCGATTTCCACTCTAGGAAATAATTAAAATATGTAATATATATTTCTAGCAAAAATATTACATATTTATAATAATTAATATTTGATACTTAAATTTTCTTGCTCTGGTAACAAGGCAAAGCACAGCGTTGTGTTCCGCCACTCAGCACGCAATGTCTGAATTCGGCGGAAAGTGGAGAAAATGTTAAAAGAGAACGGAGTGTATTAACACTAGAATCTCTGGTTCCCTCTACCTACTCTGCTATGTACGGAATACAGCGTGAAGCTAAAAAAAACTATAGAATCTCGTTTTTATATTCTAAGCCACCAGTTTTAATGTAATATGTTCTTATTCCTTTTGTTGTTTTTTTTTGTCTAATATAATTATCTTGTCTGCAAATAGAACCCATAATTTAAGCATTTAATCTGCGACATGATAACTGCGCTACAATGATAGAAGATATGCTTTTTTGCTATATATACTTCTTTTAAAATTTATTTTATCCTTGTTTTGAATACTGCCGAAATAAACCGAGCCTGACACCTTTAGTTTAAATATAAACAACTCAGCTACGTTTACAATAAAAAAAAATAAACGAGAAGGAACTTAGCATATTGTGGATTTTCTGTGTAAGTGACGGTGTAGCGGGTGACGTTGTAAAAAGAAGAATACGGAGCAGACTTGACCCCAATGTAGTTTTAAGGGTCCCTTTAAAATGGTCGTCAACGCTTGCCTCCGATGCCCAAGATCCTCTTTCTACCTGACAATGGTAATTCTAAATAGGATCCTTTTAGGAAAATCCTTTCGAATTCAGCCTGTTTAGAATTATTTCTTAATTATCAACTAAAGTAGATTCTACTAAATCAACTAAAGTAGATTATTAAGAAATTTTGGCTGTTACACCATTCGCTTCAATTTTAGTACCTATTATGATCTTATTAACTACATTTTCAGACTTGAAGCCCGCTTCATAACGTACATAGAAGGCAACAAAGCGAATCCTAAACGCCAGGTTAAAGATATCACTGAGACCTACAGTCGTAATCCTGATGTGCCATCGAAAATTGATGTATGGAGGAAAATATACCATACACAAGATAATACTATAGAATTGCATTACCATTACGATTATAACTTTGTTACTAATAACACAAGAAGTTTCATCAAGCCTAACTTGGCTGAGACTGGTGGAAAAATTTTATTCTATCCGGATAAAACTACTGGGTATATTGTAAGTTGAATATTTTTATAGCTTCACGCTGTATCCCGCATATAGCAGGGTAGGCAGAGGGAACCTGAGAACCTAGTGTTAAGACACTCTGTTCTCTTACAACAATTCCGTTCCCCACTTTATATGGTTTTTCGGAAAAAGAATAGAAGAAAAATTATATGCAGTAGCCTTGTTAACGTGTAAAGTTCGCGTTGCCTTAGTAACGTTTAGGACACTTTGTATATGTCAAAGGCATAATATAGGAAACCTTCAGGCATAAAAATCTTTAATTAATACAAATAAACATGTATCTACTTTCAAATTGTTTGACTTTTAAAGCAATTAGTTAGTAGATTAGTGCGATACCTGCTCGGGGGAATGATTGTATATGTATTAGGTTAATTTCTACGCTTTTATAAGCGCGACACAATGACTCATATCGCACCGAAAGCGGCGAACTGTCTTGATTTTTTAGATAATTTTCTCTAGGTTTTCTCTGCCTACCCCGCTATGTGGCATAAATCGTGAAACCGCGATTTATAAACTTTTTTACACCTGTTCAATAGCCATAGTCTTAGGAACATAATCTTTCATGTATAATAACTAAAATACCTAAAAATACATTTTCCAGGCGGACCCTTGTGCCAAACCACCCCGTCCTCTAGACATATACTACACGCTATGCGACAACATGGACAGTGAGTACTACAGTCGCAAACACATCCGCGACAGAGAGTCCGATATAACGGTGTATCTTAAACAGAGGCAGAGAGAACTCACCGAGCCAATGCTCTTTGTAGCACTCTTCGATACTGAGAGGAATGAAGCTGCGAAGAAAGGGTGGAAGGAACAGGTAAATTCATGTTTTCGACGATTTTAGTCAAAAATTCTTTATTACCTTTTGTAACCTACCTATTATAATAGGCAACAATTGATTTAGTCAGTTCATATTATCTTTCATAGCTTACCTAAAGATATTTTTAATCAAAGTTCGTCTGGCTCCGTCTGGCTCGCGACCACTATCATGTCAAAGACGAACCACCAAATATCTTATGATGTGTTCCGGTTCGATGGCCTGTAAGCCAGGTTTTCCCATTCCCACCTATTCTTTCCCAAAAATGTGGTGGTTCCGATAGCGGACTACTACATTATCCTCCCCTTCCGTCTCTAACCTCTAGGTTGGCAACGCATCTACAACACCTCTGGTGGTGTAGATGTACATGGGCGAAGGTAACCACTTACCATCAGGTGGTCCTTCTGCTCGTTTGCCATCCGTTATCCATAAAAAAAAAAAAAAAAAACCTAACTTCACGCTTTATCCCTAGCGGGGTAGTCAGAGAGAACGGAGCGCCAAACGCGACGGTCCCTGTATACCTCTTTCGCCTCGTCCACAGTTTGTTATTACGTTTTATAATTTATCTATAATAAATAGTCAATCTTTTTTTATTATCCTTTATAACTTACCTATGGATATGGCGGATGATTCCGACTTCTAATCTATAACCTGTATACCCGATGTCCATTTACTAGTGTATTGACCAATGTGTGTTCTGTATCGCTCTTATTTACACGTTTTTATTACCTTCATCTATATAAAGAAAAAAAAAAAAAATGAAGTAAAGAAAACTTTTACTGTTTAATTTTAGTTATACTTTAATTTTCAATTATATATATTTTTTGTGTGTGCTTAATGTTAAGGTAATTTTTTTGTCATTATCACTGTATTTTATTTTATTTTTTTGGTTTTGTTGTTTAATTATTGTATGTGAGTTTTGAATTAGAACTGTACTGTTTTGTTTCTTTTTTTAATAGTTTTATATAACTGTATTAAGCATGTCATGTTAGCCTGTAAGTGAGGTATACAATAATTGTAATAATATTATATATACAGCGTTGGCTTCCTAAATAAATAAATAAATATATTGATATCTAAATCTCGCAATTTTACGACAAGTTCGACAATAGATACACTTGCCATTTGTTTTGGTTAAAATTTTGTCCACGTTTCCGGATCCTTGTCAGGACGGCCAAGATAGTAAGAAAATATTTTTTCTTTTAGTTTTCTTTTAAAACTAATTTCTTCTTATTATTAATATTTAATTTTGTTTTTATTAATATTTATGCAAAATATTATATTGAAAGTTATGCCTTCGTCACAATTTTAATATTTTTTGACAGTATTTCCAAAAGTCTACGTTAAATTCTTTCAGAGGTTGTAAACCAACAATTATCCATATTTTTCTCCTTACAGGAAGCTCAAAAAGCTGAAGTAACAGAACGTGAGAAGGAAGCTGAGATCGATCCCCTAGCGCCCTACCTAGCTAGGATGTTCGGCTGCGGACACGGCACTGGACCACTCTCCTTCAAAGAGGCCTCGCTAGTTAGAGAACAGTGTATCAATGATTTTAAAGCAAAGCAACTTGCCAGGCAGATTCTGGTGCAAGAGAGGTTTGATAAGGTAGATTATTTTCTAAAGTATTCTTCAAAAATAATTCCCACCGGCTTGCCTAACTTTTCAAAGTACAAATATGAGACCTATAAAAAAAACGGTCGCCAGGGTATAAAATGGCAAAAAAACAAGCTCTGACATCTCTTAGACCTAAAAAAAAAGGTCATCGTCGAAATTCGATAATGAAATGATTAAATACCTTGACATTCGATACCGTAAATATATCGGCTTCTCTAAAAATTACCGGCTTCCCTAAATATACATCAGCTTCCCTAAATATTACACATATTTAGGCTTCCCTTAATTTACCGGCTTGCCTAACTAAAATTTTCATGATGGGTATTCAAATAAAAACATGATTTCTCTACTACCATATACGTCTTTCTGTCTTTAAATAATGCGTTTATGATAATTTAGGAAGCGTTAAAATCTAGAAATATGCACATGGAGGGAAAATCTTTTTGTAACTGATCTTTGAAAGAGCAGAAAAAATCATGTAACATTATAGCTCCAATAACATAATTTAATTAAATTTTTATAAATATTTATTTCAGCTCAACACTGAATATAAGAACAAAAGACTGTGGTACTTGGCCAATCAGTTTATACTCACGCCTGAGAAAGAAAGTGCTTACTTCGCTACGAGGTGTGTACATTTGACTTATATTATAAAACTGCACTGGTAATAACTTTCTTTAGGTATAATCAAATTCGGCGGAAAGTGGGGAACGGAGTGTCTTAACACTAGGTTCCCTCTGCCTACACTGGTATATGCGGGATACAGCGTGAAGCTATATATGTATGTGTATAATCAAATATGGCGGATATTTTGAAAAAAACGATTTGGACCTTTAACCTTGGTGTTTGGTTGTACATGTTAAATAAACTTCAATGGATAGAACTTAAAAGAAAAATATATTATAGTTTTCTAGAACACTACAGATCAAAAAACTATGTATGCACCCGTTTTTCCTTACTATTTTTTTCTTATTATCGACGTTTTAAATAAAAGATTAGTTAGGAGAGAAAAATATTTGATCATTATTCATTTCCAGTGCTGAACTGGCATTCAAAGTGCACACCCTGGAAGTACGTCTGACCAGACACAAAGACCTCACGGTACCAAGGTTCAAAACTTTAGAGGACTACTTAAACAAACACCCTCTACTAAAAGAATATAATCGTTTGCGACATAACTATAGAAATAAATAATATATTTTTGTTTCGTTTTAATTTTGTTGAAATAGATATATTATAGATTTTGAATTCATTGTTTTATGCATCAAATTCTTGTTTTTGAATTTCAAATTTGAAACCTTGAGAAGAATTGAAAAGCATGAAATTCATCTCTTCGTTTCATTCAGTTTTTGTTCTTTAAAACTTCAAACCTAATTTCTAATTAATCTTTTCGTAAGGATGAACTTAAATATACAAAAAAAAACATTAGTTTTTGTTTAATTGAATTTTCAAATTGGTTTTTCTCAAAGTATGAAATGGAAGAAATAAAAATGATAAAATGCATTTAGATATGAATGCAAAAGAAAGAATTTGATGTTAAAACCCTTTTTTGTGTACGTACATTCATATTATATTGTTGGTTAATAGTTATTTAAAATTTTACTGAAGTTACTTTGTTTTTATAGCCTATGCGTTTATTGAAAGGATAACTACTTTGTTTTGTTGTTTAAATAAAGAAATTTCAACACATATTCCTTTTATTTGCTGTCACAGTTGATTATGATTTTTACTATGAATTATTCTATCATAATAAAAATTCCCTGTGAGAGGATGGGGTTAGAAAACAATTCCCCTCCGCCGCTGGGTAGCGACCCGTAATAGGCGGGTATCCCAGTAGTTTGATGGTAGGAGGTTCGTCCTCCATCTGGCTCACGACCACTATTATGTCAAAGACGAACCGCCAAATATCTAATGATGTGTTCCGGTTCGATGGCGTGTAAGACATGTTTTCCCGTTTCCGACCCATTCATTCCCCAGAATGTCGTGGTTTCGATAGTGGACTACTACATTGTCCTCC
>JAKGSA010000508.1:0-66402 GCA_033558755.1 Philaethria dido
TCAGGTAGATATTAATGATAACTTTTACCTTAAAGTGAAAGAGCGAGAAAACGAATGAACGAGTTTACAACAAACGAACTCATATTCATTTTATTTACTTTGTTATGCTTTAAAATTTTGGTAAATTATTTTTTATTAAAAAATATCATGTAAGAAATTATTCTCACATGATATTTTATAAAATCGATTTCCACAATTATATGGAAATCGATTTTAATTGTCTGTGGAATTTATTACGCACTTTTATGACCGATTAGCAACATTTAAATTTAAAAGAAATTAGCAAGAAAGATGGAAGGCGACGACGACGGACCACAGAGTAGAATGCTACCATTTTAAGTTACAATATTTAAATAAATTATTTATGGACGATTCATATTTTTATTTTAAAAATATCGAATAAGTAGTGCATAAATAATTGTTATAATAATTACTAGATTATTTATAGCCGCAATTATAAAAAAGTTATGGACTAGAAGAATATCCATTTAAAGTCGATTTAGCTTGATGTTCCTTTTCATGTAATGACTTTCTTACAGATACATCGAATTTTCAATTGCGCTTATAAATAAAAAATGGAATTACAAACCCATAAATACATTTACAAATAAAATTGAGACAGCTGATAATTTTAAGCTATGTTATCCTTTTTTTGACCTTGACCATGACAGAATGAAATGGCATAATGTTAGAAGGGAATAGCATATTAACAATAACCTTGACCGTGAAAAAAGGAATAGCATAGTCATAACAAATATTTTTTACATTGAATAAAGATCAATTCTTGAATGAAAAATATAATTTAGACTTTTAGATCAAGTCATAAAACATTTTAAAATTTCTTAATAGACATTAATCAAAATTAGTAATCAAATTGTAATAAATGTTTGTGTTTTGCTTATTTATACTTAGCGGAAAGAGAAATGCCAATATTTGGAACTTTGGATTAGTTCTTAGTGTCGTCAGTCGTGCACCGCGCTGCGTACATCGCTTAGTAACAGAAGTAGTTATACTTACGCGTCGTTCGTCCTGTGACTTTTTCAAATTATTTCATTTCTTTTATTATTGTCGTTGTTTTATGTTAATATTTAATTTATTTTCGTCACACAAAACTAGACGAGTGTTTCTTCCTTATTTAGTTTGTTTGTTTTTTAATAATGGCGCATGTTAAGTATACTTCTGCGAAATACACTGATATGATTTTGATTTATGGAGAATATCATTAAAATGGAACTCTCGCAATACGGACATATCGGGAAAGGTATGGTTCTACTTGTAGATGCCATTTTTATGGTCGTACATTTGTAATGGCGGTAGAACGAGAACGCGAAGATCAAACCGTAGCCCCACGTCAACATCGTACTTCGCCACGAGAACTATCAGTGACTTTTGAAATTTAAATTTTAATTAGTTATTAGTTAGAATAATAAATGTGAGTTTGTGTAAAATTAAAGACAGTGGTGCTTAGTGTTAACATCTGTTCACCCGTTATCGCCCTTACCCAACACTCGATTTCTTCAATGAGATGGCGTGCGACGTTGCCGCTCTGACAGGTTAGTGTCCTCTTGCGTCATACGTAACAAATGGCGTTTGATTTTGTAACGAATATTTTATTATTTATTTTGTTCGAAAAAAACACTTTTTCATTTTTAGTAAAAACTCTTATTTTATAATCGTATCGTGTTTACAAGGAGTACTTAAAACGGTGTTTTCATTTAACGTAAGGCGAGTCCTCACACCCTGTATATGTGTATATGTACGTATTATATATGGCTTACTATTCCTTGACTTTTATAATTCCCTTTTTTTAAAAATACAAGCCTTAATAAAACATACAAACGAGTATTGGAATCAAATCTCATATTGGAGTAAATATGGTGTAAACACAATCATAACAAAGACGTGTTGGTTAATTAATTGTATTCAACTTACCTTTGATGTCAAAATAAAATTCTTCTTTGTACTGGTACATTTCCGCATAAATATATGGCAGATATTTACATGTGTAATGAAACAAATATAAGGGACACTTTATTTTTGTATTTACATTTTCAAGAGAACAAGTCTCATTTTTATTCGAATGAATACCTTTGCTTTGTATAACTCTTAATGTGACAGGAAATGGAAATAAACTGGAAGCTTAGCATAGTTTAATGAACTTCGTACAGATATCTTCTATATTTTCTTGTCATGTCATGTCACAGAAATATTTAGAAATTATATTTCGAACACGGTATCTATAGGTTTTTGTAGGGTCAGAAGTCAACACATTGGTATTGAAACACTCCTTTTAACCACTTTTTACTTATTTTGGATACTTTACATATGTTCTTTGTTTGACGAGACCAAAGTAACAACTTTTTTATGCAAACATTCTCTTTCATATTACTATTCAATATTAAAATCAAACCTCTAACTAAAGCGTTCTCAGTTGAGCCACTGTGCCATGCAGATCTTTACGCTTTTTTTTTTTTTATGTATACCGGATGGCAAACGAGCAGAAGGACCGCCTGATGGTAAGTGGTTACCTTCGCCCATGAACATCTACAACACAAGAGATGTACTAGATGCGTTGCCAACCTAGAGGATACAGATGGAAAGGGAGGATAATGTAGTAGTCCGCTATCGGAACCACCACATTTTGGGGAAAGGATGGGTGGGAAAGGGGAAAACCTGGCTTACATGCCATCGAACCGGAACACATCATAAGATATTTGGCGGTTCGTCTTTGACATGATAGTGGTCGCGAGCCAGACGGAGGACGAACCTCCTACCACCAAACATAAAATAAAATTACTTTACGCTTAATATAATAATTGCTTATACGTAAAATTTTCGTAACATAAGGAATGTAACTTAAGTCACTTTTTAAAATTTTGACTGTCTAACTAACTGCTTGGCGCTTTTTTATTACGTTGTAAACGGTTTACCTATCCTAACGTCACTTGGGATGTCCATTGAAACAATTACTTTTGCCAGGTTCCGATATTTTTTAAGCAGTCGATCTATAGAGTTTTAAATATTTTTCAGTATTTTATGCGAAAAATCACTTTAGTATACTACACGTCGATACCATTGATAAATTGGGACTCGTTAATTATTTAAATTTTTTTTCTTTCTGAACTTTTGATATTTGCTGAGTGCATGAGTTTTTTTAAACTAATAAGATTAACAATATTAATTGCTGAAAATTGAAAATTGATTATAATAAAAGTAATACATGATAATTTCCATACTTAAAAAAAAATCTATAAGCCATTGATACGATAAGAATATACAGATTCAATTCAAACCAAGAAAATATAATGTAAACTGAAAATACGAAGAGCACAATAAAGGCGGTTGCTATCCCAGTTTACGTACCGGCAAAAGCGGCGTTTGCAGGACAGTGCGAAATCACGCTCGAACACACGCGTATTGGCTTCGTGCAGCCAAGCGTATCATATACAGAATACTTCTCACACAAAGCTAAAAGTTTCATCTGAATGCATATTGCTATCGCGCTTATACTTGCTTCAGGTTTATAACATTTGAATATAGTGTACACGGTTAGTTTTGCAGTTCAACTTTACATATGTGACGAGCTTCGTAACATCTTTTGCTATTGTCTCGTATTTTGCAATGTAGAGAATATTCATCGAGATTCGCTTACATTTTAGTCTATATGGAGATATTGAATATGAAGTTTATGTATAATGATATTTAACACAATATTTCGTTGTATACCTACAATCAGTCGTGAAGGCTGAAAATTTTAAAAAGGTAAACCGGTAGATTTAGGCGATTCCACGATCGAATTTGCAGACGACTTTTCTTTAGGTGGTTTTAGATTTCAGAGCTTATTTTTTTCTCTAATTTAATTTTTTTTAGGCAATTCATTATCATTACAAAAGTAAAGCTGGTGGTAACCGTGTTACATGGACACATTGCCACTGAGGTATAAAGAAACAGAATTTACAGACAAAACTTAAGCTTTAGGGTGTCTGCCCTCAAAAGTATGCATTTTTGGTTTAATGACTTATTTACGCCGCTTGCGGATATAAACTCGATTGGTGTCATTATATAATACTAATCTACCAATAATACTGAGTTCATTAGGAAAGAATGAATTTACTAGGTTAAGTTGTAACTGGGCATTGCTTCGCTTTGAGATTTTGTATGACTCACGGGAAAGCTACATGAATTGTAGTTTTTAATAAAGTATTAAAAGTATCATAGGCACTTTATGAGAGCACAATGTAGGCATTTTTGGCACATTTATTTATTAAAGGCTACAATTACATTAATACTTCAAATAACAATATTTTTTACTTTTTCACGTAGACTATAATATTAATACTATATTTAAATATAATATTGTCTGTCGCCTGTTGCGGCGCAGAGGTGGCAGAGAGGCGCAAGTGTGCGACTGTAAACGCGACAGGTTGTGCGTTCAATTCCCACTCCAGGAAATGTAGTATTTTCATTTCCTGGGTTTGGTGACAAGGCAAAGCGCGGCGTTGATTTCCGCCACTCAGGTTCCCTCTGCCTACCCTGCTATATGCGTGATACAGTGTGAAGTGAAGAAAAAAAATATATATTTAAATATAAATTATATGTAATTATAGTAAAAGTGTATATTTTACTTGCCTTATTCATTAACTTCACCAAATTAGTTATTTTCATATTACTTTCACACAGCTTCGTTGTAAGATGGTTGATTCATTAGGCGCATAAATCTTTAATGAACATCTTTTCCTGGAAGAAAGAATATAACATGATGTGGCTTACCGCCACATTTACTCCTAAGTATTTGATAAATTCATTGAGTCTAAAAACTTACAAATTTCTGTATTAATAAAAGTAATAATAATATTTCTATGACAGGTAATTTCTATTACAAAATATATTATATACTGATGAAAGGACACGCAATTTAAGCACACTTTCAAATATTAGAACTAAATTCAATTATATACTATGTGAGGACGGTAAAGAGAGAGAAATTCTAAGGTGTAGTTTGATTATATTCTTTCCACTTAAATATAAAATAGTAGTAACCCATAAAGCTCAAAGTACAACGTAACATTGAATAGAAGTACAATAACAGCACTTGTTTTACCTTTTAACAGGTCAATCCGGATTCTGTACTGTCCCTAACGTTGTGTGGCACATTGTTTTTTTATCTTCACCCTCTGTTGCGTTTAAAATGTTAATTTAAGAATTGCTAAAGTCAATTTTTTGTTTAAGTTTAGTTTATGAGTCACTCTAGCACCGTATCTAAATCCATAAAATTAAAGACATATTTTATTCGAAATATTAGAGATTAGCGGATATGAATGATGAGCGGCGTTAAGTTTCGCAACCTAGCACGCCTCTTCCATTCGTCGATTATAATACCTCACAATATCTCGATTCGGCGTAAAGTGGGAAACGGAAATGTTAAAAGTGAACGCAGTGTCTTAACACTAGGATCTCTGGTTCCTTCTGCTTACCCCGCTATGTGCGGAAAACAGCGTGAAGCTAAACAAAAAATGAAGCAATGAATGGTAGGATTGGACATTTTCAGAGAATAAGTGAAGAAAAATTGTTAAAAATATTCATGTTTATAAATGTATAATAAGAAAACATAATATATAATATTTAAGATGGCCTCAATTGTGAGTTTCCAAAATTATTGTGATCACAATACTTGAGGAAGGAAAGTACTAAAGCCAAAGTGGAATACGTGATTGAAGTAATCGGTGCTCTACGAGTATTCTACATGTAATGCTACGGATATTATGTTATATCAAAAAAATCATAAGTAACATAATTTGAAACATTCTATTAATATGTAATTTTCTTGACAAAGCAACAAAAATAAGTTGCAACAAGCATACAATTGTATCATAACTCGAGAACGGGAGCACGGGTTCAATTCTTGTTATGCTATTTTCTTATACTAGTGTCTTCTTTTTTCAAACATTAAGGAAATACGTAATATTTAGTATACCTAAGACTAAATTGTCTTAAATATAAGAAACTAGCTTTCCGCCCGCGGCTTCGCCCGCGTGGAATTCGGTTATATCGCGCAACGTGGTAAGGAGTAGCCTATAGTCTTTCCCAAGGTCTAGACTATTTGTCGAAATTGGTTAAGTGGTTTAGGTGTGAAAATTGTCCACAATTGAACAATGTTACATAATTTTATGTTTGACAATAAGGAACTTTTATACAAACTTTCATCCCTTATTTTGTCCCCTTCTACCATTTTTTTTCGCGATAAAAAGTATTCTATGTCCGAATTCACCGAATTTCATCAAAATCGGTTCAGTGGTTTAGGCGTGAAAGCGTAACAGACAGACAGACAGAGTTACTTTCGCATTTATAATATTAGCAAAGATACTTAGTAAAATATTATCTAATCATAATAAATTATATACAAAATCAATGTCCAGTACCAAAGTCTAATTCACTTATTACGTTATTGACCATAAATTTATTACAGCTAACTTACTCAGCATAATCTAATATAAGACGAAAGCAATAAGAAGAAAAACGACTTACGAGTATAGCAGCAGGTATCTCGTTAAATGAATCGCTATTTTTCGCATAAAGAAACACAAGAAAACAAAAGTCATCAGACGTTAATTTCTATTCATTTGTAAAATTGTTTTACTTGTATTATATAGAGAAATATAAATACGCGAAGCAAAAACTTTGTACCCCTTTTTACAAAAATTACGCGGACGGAAGAGCATGAAACTTGGCACACTTATAGTTTATATTGAGAAGGAGTGCAGAATGCTAATATTTTTTTAAATAATACATAAAAAGTATATTAAATTAATAAAATAAATGTTACACACACTACCATGGTTTGACATCCATGTTTATATAAAGTGACTTATACATTCCTAAAGACAACGCGTTCTTTACACGTCAATGAGACACTAGTAATATATGAAATATTTTTTGTAGTTATTCCGGCACATATACCATAGGTAAAGTATCTGAGAGAAACTAGTGATTGAGCACTCCGTTCTTTGGCGAGTTTATATAAAATTATAAATTAAAATATCAAAACAAGTTAGTTGCATATATCTTTTTGTATTTCTAATTATATTTTAGAAATCGCGATTTTACAGTGCGTGTTCGCAGCTAGAACAAACAAAAGATCTTATTTTCTATGATTTTTTTTAGGTAATTACTCTTGGTATCATTATCAACTAAAACGTCCGCCTTCTCCATTATAACCTATTTTAATATATATTCTTTATTGCACTTTGTAAAAACAATTAATATAGTATAAACAATACTGTTGGCAAAGGTGGACTTATTTCTAATAGAAATTTCTTCCAGTCAACCTATGGGTATGAGAGCAAGTATTTGCAGGTGTAAAAATGCAAGAATCTATATACACACAAATATATATACATATATAAATAAAATACATAAATGTAAATATAGATTCACATACACACATATATAAATATAGTATAATGATAAATGTTTATTACAAAATATGTCTGGCGACAGATTAGTTATTAACGGTAACTTTTCCTAAAAAGTACTTTTTAACTCTTGCCTTAAATATGTTTGCTGATGTACTCTGCTGAATTGATGTAGGTAGTTTATTCCAAAGGAGGGCAGCGCATACTGAAAAGGATTCTTTTCCAAATCTTTTGTTACTAATAGGTATGTCCAGCATATGCGTAAGGCAAGACCGCCTGGCGAGCATAGTCAGATCTAAAAAAGAACAACATAAATAATAACATAAATTAATATTTCTAATAAACGTTAGAAATAAAAAAAACGTGTTTTAATAATTTCTAGTATATTTTTTAGAATTTTAATCTAATTACAATATACGAGTATCTTAGTTAACACTGTTAACTACTTTTCGGAAACTTAGTAATTATTCCCAGTCTGATATTTGATCTAATGGAATAGGTCCTATTATATGGAGGTCAAATATTATTTTCAGTATATTTTCATTTAAATTTAAATAGTACTTATTTTCTTTTCATCGATTTGGTAACAAAAAGCGCAACGTTTCGATTTCCAACGAAAAGTCGAGAAGGGAGTGTCTTAACACTAGGTTCTTCTTGACATATGAGGGCGATGAAAAGCATAAAGCTGAAAAATATAGAACATAATTAAAAAAAAAATATTAAGATATTTTTTCTTCTTCAGCACAGTAAAATTGTTACGCTGAAGAGCAATAAACATTTATGTAAAAGGTAGTTACTTCATAATAAAATACAAAAGTATATTGCACTCAATTTTTTCCTTTCACCTATAAAGCAGTCTATAATCTAAAGAGAATTGACCTGCAGAAATAAATATAGTACATTGAATAAAAATGAAAGTAATAATTAGTATTAAACTCAAGAAAAACCTTATTTAAAATACAAACAAAATACATTAATTAAAATCATTTTATTAGGATTGATGATGGAAATTTTTCATCATTTTTGCCGTATTATTTGCTTACAATGAACATCAAGGTTTACTTGCTATCAATTTTGGCGAAACGGGCGAGTCATGCAAATAAATGACGTGAGCTGTCATTTCCAGGGACGATATGGGCATGAGGTGGCAATACAACTGTCACAATGCGTGACAATTACCTACAGCGAAGAAATTGTATACAAATTATAACAATTGTATTAATGATGGCTTACGTCATTGCTTAAGCTAATATTTTTGTGAATATACATACTATTCTAATTTATTCACTTTAGATGTAAGTCATATAGTTAAAAAAGGAATATTAACTAATTTAAAATACGCGTTGTTGAGTTCCGCCACTCACCACGCAATACGTCAATTTGGCAGAAAGTGGGGAACGGAAATATTAAAAAATAATTTAAGAGTTAAGAGTGTCGTAACACTAGGTTCTCTGATTCCCTCTGCCTACCCTGCTATGTGCGGGATACAACGTGAAGCTATAATATATACATACATAATAATTTTTGTCATAATTTTAATAAAGCGAATCCCACGTACCTAATGACACACTGTGTTGTTTGACGTCTGTGTTAAATCATTTTAAACTACAGGGATCATTTTAAGCGTATAGAAATATTAAATATGTTGACTTTCTAAAACCAGGAAAAACTATATTTGCAAAAGGAAAAGTCCAGGCGGGACGCCTACGCGTGACATAATTATCTAATGACAAATTGCTATCATCATAACATAATTTTTGAAAGTTTTATTACATGTTGCGTTTCTATATGGCGATTGTAAAATTTTTATTTCAGCCTCTGTAATTATAGCATGCTGATTATTGTAATAATGATGGCTATTATAGAATGATAACCATTTACACTAAAATAATTAAATTCGGGGAAATTTTCTAATTTCCCCACATCGCATGACATATGCGTATATAATTTTATCTAACAAAGTACCAAATGGTTTCGTTTTCTTCAATTAGTTATGATAATTTAATTAATATAAAAGTTGTTTTATATATAATATATTGTTGTGGGAAACCTCTTTGAAATTTGTTTTACTGCATCATTACCATTTTTCTCACTTTCATTAGGAGCTTAAAAGAAAAACTCAGTAAATATTAAAAATTAACTTTATAACTTACAAAAAAATTGATACTGGCGCATGTTTTGTGGCAAAATGTATTTCTTTGTGCGTAGTGACATAGTTACACTTTCCAAATATAATAGAATCTAATAACCTATGTATCCACCACATACTTATATTTCTTAGATTAGCTTAATTTCAATAAAATAAATTGTTTAAATAAAATAATTTGTTTGGTGGTAGGAGGTTCGTCCTCCGTCTGGCTCGCGACCACTGTCATGTCAAAGACGAACCGCCAAATATCTTATAATGTGTTCCGGTTTGATGGCATGTAAGCCAGGTTTTCCCCTTTCCCACCCATCCTTTCCCTAAAATGTGGTGGTTCCGATTGTGGACTACAACATTGTCCTCCCCATCCGTCTGTATCCTCTAGGTTGGCAACGCATCTACAACATCTCTGGTGTTGTAGATGTTCATGGGCGAAGGTAACCACTTACTATCAGGTGGTCCTTCTGCTCGTTTCCCATCCGTTATCCATAAAAAAAAAAAAAAAAATATAATTATATCATAAATAACTGTACTTATGTTATACTCCTTTGTGAAATGTAATTTCAAATATAAATCCAACGTCACTTCGTGCGATCAACGGCACCAAAAAAGTCACTCATTTTGTTAAAATGTTTTAGATAAAATAAAATAAATATTGTACATCGAACATGTATTGTGAAGCCCTGAAGATTTCTTTTTGTGTTCGTTACTCTTATCTGATCTATTAACAAAATTACGAATACAAATGATATCTTAGAACAAAGTCCTTTTGTTTGTATTTTCATTTATTTCTATTACTTTAATAAGATACAAACGTGTCTAGACTCCAATTTCTAAAAAAAACTGTTCTTAGATGTAAAAATATTCTTTTTTTTTATGCTTCACGCTTTATCCCGCACATAGCAGGGTAGGTAGAGGGAACCAGAGAACCTAGTACAAAGACACTCCGTTCTCTTTTAACATTTCCGTTCCCCACTTTCCGCCGAATTGAGGCTGAGTGGCGGAATTCAACGCCGCACTTTGCCTTCTTACCAAACCCTGGATACTAAATATTATTTTACATCTTCATTTCCTGTAGTAGGAATCGAAACCACAACCTGTCGCGTTCACAGTCGAACGCTTGTGGGTCTGCGCCACGATAGGCCTGATATTCATTCTAAGACTAGATATTAAGCCTGGCTCAGTTTTTAATTTCCTTATAGGGTTAAATATCGCGAAAAAATATTGTTTTTACGTTAATTATACCCTGCATTCGCATTGTGGCGGTAAAAGGTCCACTGAATATGTAAATTCGCTACGTCTTTAAAACTTTTTTCATTAACCTTTTTTTCATGTAAATTTACAGGCTTTATGACATTACATATTTTGTTTTTTATTATTACTTTTTCGTATATAAAACTGTCGTAAGGTATAGTTCTTTAAGTTTAATATTATTATGATTTAAAAAAAATAAAATAAAATATTTAGACATTCATTCATATTCATATAATTAAGAGAAAATGAAAGAAAACGCGACTAACGCAATTAATTAGCTTAACGACAATGTTCTTTTTAAACAATATATTTTTTCCCTGTATAGTAGAGAGAGAGTGAGAGATACTCTATCAAAACACTCCTTACTCCACATTTTACTGCAACTAGAGTTGGATAAATGATAATAATATAAAAATTGCCATTCCCTATACAACCGATGTCGTTTACAGAGAGACAGACGCTGTCCCACTGCGCCACGATAGCCTCAAATAATAAAATTACACAGAAAAATGTATAAGTTTCAATATCGATAAAGAAAGGATACATGGATGTTCCCAACATCGAAACGTATTTTACATTGAATTATAAGAAATAATAAATGAAAATTTATGCTTTAAATTTTTGACAAAGTGTAGAATGTTTGTAGTCAAAGTCAAAGTCAAAGTCAAATAATTTTATTCAAAATAAGAAGTTACAAGCTTCATTTTTTGAACGTCAAATAATTTACCACCGGTTCACTAAATTTAATGCCTCAGACCTGAGAAGAACCGGCGCAAGAAACTCAGCGGGACTTATTTAATATTTTATTATTTCTATATATTAAAAATTGCTCAATTCTCATAAAATCCAAAGATTAGTTGAGGTTTAAATGAAATTCAAAGATAACAAGTGAAGTATAAAAGGCTCGTTAGTTCATGAAGATGGTAATTTTTGTGTGAATATTAGCTTTCTGTTAGGACGGGCCTGTTTGCTAAGCTTCCGGGTCGGGCGTCCTATGTCAACACCCTAATAGCATCTGTTCACTCGGTACCTTAGAATATATCTATAAATATATTAAAAAATGTGTTTTTTTTAGAAAACAAAAATAATTCAAATTAGAGAAGAAAGTGTTTAGCATTCCATAAATTCTTCGTCCGGGTGACTCATCTTATACTAAATTAATTAAAATATACTCGTATTGAGTATTTACATGAACAATTGAGATAGTGTATGTTGAATAAACTAGCTAGCTAACACTAATAATATTAGTGTCCCCGTTGACGCGTTAATAACGCTTCCTAGGAAAATATGTATATGTCACTTTAAAAAAACATGGATTAGACATGCATGGTAGTACGTGTAACATTTATTTCATTAATTTTATATATTTTTTATTTATTATTTTAGAAAGATGCTATCATTCTGCATTCCTTCGCTATATAAACTATAAGTGTGCCAAGTTTCATGCTCCTACGTCCACGTAATTTTTGTAAAAAGGGTTCAAAGTTTTTGCTTCACGTATTAATATATAGATAATAGTGAAAAAAGTTAACAGGAGTGAAACTGGCACCTTTGTGATATATGATGCCCAATTTCTCCAACTATTTTATACGTTCACAACTTTTTAATTTTAACAAATTCGAATACCATCGTCACAAGTCAAGGGAAGCTACATATAATTTATTGATAGGTTTTCTTGCTGATACACGAACATACTCTATAATAAGGAAGCAAGATAAAATATAGGCCTACCTAGAAACATAAATTTTATTGTTTGAAATATAAATATATCATTCTCGTTTCACCACGGCATTTCCGGTATTTAATTTATTAAAGTAAACTTTACCTAAGTCATAACTAGACTCTAGGGAAATAAGTTTGACACGCACTCCAATGATATATGTGAGTGGTATGTACAAAGTATATAGATTTTACTATACAAGCGGCTTATTTTTTTAAGCCGAAAAATCAAAATATTTATATACCGATTTTATACTATTTGATACTACGCATTAATTGAATATATTTTAGTATGAAGTCACGATCATAGTTTTTTTTTTATTTTATTTTTTTTATTAATAATGCAGGGTCCCTCTGACATAATCAGAGACTTTGTAAAAACACATTTAAAAACAACAAATACAACAATTTAAAGGCCTAAAGATTCAAAATTACGACTACAATAAAATTCATTAATTAAACAAATTATTCAACAAATACAATAATTTCCACACAAAAATTCCATCTCATTCACACCCTATTTATTCGCATCTATAACTTTTCTACACACACTGACGCAATACTTTAAAAATGCCTCCCTAATTTCCGATTTTTTTAATAGTACTCCGAATCTGTCCTTGTTTATTCTTACGCCCAGCTCTGTTTCCACCTTCATTCTTTCGTACTCGTGTAGGGGGCAATCACCTAATATGTGGGTTACTGTTAGGGGTGTGCCTGGCTCGCAGGTGCACGATGGGTCCTCCTTACACTTGAAACGGTTCAAGTATTCGGAGAACCCACCGTGGCCCGTTAAAATCTGGGTGACTACATTGCTGATCTTAATCCTCTATATAGTCCCGTGCGCAGCCACCGCGTCCGGGAAACGATCATAGTTTGCCTTCTTTCTCATCTTGATCGTCCTGATAAGACGCCAAAAAGTAGGCCGAAATAGTATTATAAGATTTTCTTATAGGTACTCATACAAAAACCGGTGAAACTAATAAAAGCTAAAAATTGGTCTGTTTTAAAACACAAATGGAAAAAGAAATAAAGTTAAGGTATTCATATATATAATAAATAATATAAGGACTCACTAAATTAATTTCAAATTTTTTTTTTTTTTTTTTATTGGTAAAAACGAACGCACGAACGAGCAAACGAGCAGAAGGACCACCTGATGGTAAGTGGTTACCTTCGCCCATAGACATCTACAACACCAGAGATGTTGTAGATGCGTTGCCAACCTAGAGGATACTGATGGAAGGGGGGGACAATGTAGTAGTCCACTATCAGAACCACCACATTTTGGGGAAAGGATGGGTGGGAAAGGGGAAAATCTGAAAATCAAATATTTGTTTTAGGTATTATTGTTATTTATAAATTTATTTAATTTATACTTTCACCACCATAAACGACATACTGTTTCCTTTAATTATAAAATCAAGGAAACAACAAATAGTCAACTTTTTTCATCATAGTAAAATACATAATTCTCTATCGGCTGGTCTCAATAACCTATCTATCTTTAAAAGTGTTCTAGGTACCATAGATAGCTATAGCCAAATTTTTACGTTTCAATACACTAAGATAATTGTTATTTGACATATATAGATATATATTTAATTTAACCTTGATTGTTATCAATAGTTGTAATGCAATAGAGTGCTACTAAACTTAAGCTGCTTCTTTGTGGGCCTTCTTAGGCAACATACTGCATACCAGCTACTATTCAATCTCTTGGGACTTTAACACGCAAGCGCAAAACCTTATGCCATCTGTCCATCCAAATTATAACATTAATAGTTTATTAACCAATAATGCACCTTCTAACGAAGAGGTAAAGTACAAAGTTGCATACAATTCAGAAAGCCATTGACAAAATTTGATAGACGACTCGTACTACTATTATTATCTCGTAATGACATGTTTGTGGCTATAAAATAATTATGTTTTGCACAAAATGGGTGAGCCACATTACTTTATTAGAATTCTTCTATTAGACTTGGGTATTGTAAATTATGTGATGATGTCCTCCTAGACGTATCCGTCGACGGCGACACACTGTTGTTATTAGTTAGTTCGACGTTCGTGAGCGCGAAAGTGACTTGCAGTTTTGTAGTTTTGAAGATTCGGTCGCAAATAGAGCAATGAAGCTGTCCGCTATCATTGTATGTGTAATTATGGGAGGGCTTGGGTCGAGTTTTCAGAAGCTGGCGTTTGGCGTCAAGATGATCGATGCGAGTGCGCTCAAAATTATTAATGCCCGTATTGACAGCATTTCGCCACTTCGGTCTCTGAGTGGCAAGCTCCTCCCAAGAATCGCAAGGTATTCCACAGGATGATAGGTGGCGTTTCAAAACATCTTTGTAGCGTAGATATTGTCCTCCGCGTTTGCGCTTTCCTGAGCCAAGCTCTGTATAAAAGACTAACTTTGGCAACCTTGAGGAGTCCATACGCACTAGGTGTCCAGACCAGCGTAGTTGACACTTCATTAGCAGACTCTCCATACCGGTCATTTTAGTCCGACGAAGAACTTCAGAGTTAGAGACACGATCCTGCCATTTTAAACGAAGGATGGTACAAGAATGGGATGGTACAACGAAGGATGGTGGAAGACACTTCATGATTGTACTCGAAAGAATATTCCAAAATTTGCTAGGTAAGCGGAGTTACTTAGGTAAATCAATTCGTTCTCCTTTCTTCGTAAATCCAGATCAGGCTCGAGGAATCATCTACAAATATTAAAAATGTGAATGAATAATTGTTAGCATCAAAGAAGCAAGTTTATAGCAACTTTCGTAAATTGTATTTTTATGTGACACTAAATGTGTTTTTATTATTATCTAATATTGCTCAGAAATATCTTACTTAGTCATAATTTAAAATAAAAAAAAAACCTTTACTTTGACTAAAACAGCTAAGGAAAATATAATATATTAACATGTGAAAGAAAAATGTCCTTTATAAATAATATGGGAGGACGAAGTTTTGGCACAGTTAATAAGGAGAAATGCATAAAGCAAACATTTTTATAATAATGCTTATTTTCAAAACTACCGGCATAAAGTCTACATATTTTTGTTTAAAGTGATATATGCCTTGTTCAGGCGACACGTATTTTATGCGTCAATGGATCCTCTAGTATAATTTGTTCCTATGTGTTTTTCATGTAAAGAGTGTATGGTAAAAGATTATTTCCGCTATTTCCGCGACAGCAAAAATGTTGCGTATTAAATATCAAAGGCCAATGCCGTTCTTTGTTAAGCCGGGCCAAACAAAAATATATACATACATTTTAATGAATGACATTGGAACCTACAACCACTGTGTCTAGGTACTGTGTATAGTATGGCAGCAATTAATTAGTTCTCATAATTTAAACAAAATTTCCGATAAGTGACGACTAGTAGTAGTAGTTAGGTGGTAGTAGGTTCGTCCTCCGAATGGCTTGCGACCACTATCATGTCAAAGACGAACTACCAAATATCTAATGGTGTGTTCCGGTTCGATGTAAACCAGGTGTTTCTCTATTCCCATCCATCTTTTCCCCAGAATGTGGTGCTTCCGATGGCGGACTGCCGTGGCCACTACATTATTTCCTCCCCTTTCCATCTGAACACTAGGTCAGCAACGCATTTATAATTCCTCTGGTGTTGTAGATGTCCATGGGCGAAAAACCATTTACCACCAGGTCCTTATGCTCGTTTGTCATCCTTCATTAATGAAAAAAAAGAAAATAAGTAAGAGTAATATTACTCCAAGTATATTTATTTAAAAGTTGTCAATGTGTTAAACTTTCCTTATACAAATAAATAAATTCATTGAAAAATTACGTTTCAGTAAAACACGTTTCATGCAAGACAATTTTCAGTTCCATCGCAAAAGAAATGCAGACGATAGCATTTTTCAAAACACATTGCAGATATTTTAAATTTGTATGTATTCGCAGAGAGCGCAAATTTTTTATGGGTCAACGCGCGCGCCTTCACTGCGACTGTTGAAAGCAGTACAGAAAATATTTTAATTTACTTTTCAACGTCTTGTATGACAAATATGCTTTGAATTTGTTTTATATTCGTTTCATATTATTTTTTGTCACACTTTATAATTTTTTACCCCTAATGATATGTGTTATTTTAATAGAAACTTTAAAGCAGGATTTTCAATGATTTTTAAAAAGCCTAGTGAATGTCATATTTTTATTTGTGCCACTGGAGAATTATTTAAATTCTATTTTATATTTTTTTTATTAAATCATTAGCTTATGTTCTGCATATTTTATTTATAATGAATGGTGAGCCAATTATTTAAACAAGTAGGTATGTAGTCTACACTCTTTTTTATATAATATTTACATAATAGTACCTACAAATATGGATTTATAGCCGTAAAAATATTTATGTGAATATTTTTAACATCTTTAAACAATATATGAATTTAAACTCTCATGGTCACATAGATAAGAATAAGTTTGTTCGACGGGATATTTACCATGTATTGTTTTTATTTTGAACTCCCGATATTTTGATGCTGTTGCAAGCACCATGATCACGGGTAAACTGGAGATGTCGGCTTCGCAGTATCTATTACCATGTAGGTAAATATCCCGTCGAACAAACTTTTTCTTATCTTTAAACAACATCTACTATTATAATAATGTTAAAGGCTGTCGTGCCGCAGACGCACAAGCGTGCGGCTGTGAGCGCGACGGGTAATTGGTTCGATTCCCACTCTAGAAAATCAAAATATAAAACAATATTTAGTATTTTCATTTCTTCGTTCTGGTTATAAGGTAAAGTGCGACGTTAAGTTTCGCCACTTGCCACACGGTGGAATGTAGGGAACAGAAACGTTAAAAGAGAACAGTGTTTTAACACTAGGTTCTCTGGTGTGGTCCCTTTGCCTACACTGCTATACGCGGGATACAGCGTGAAGCTAAAAAAAAAAAGAAAAAATAGTAACTATCTTCTAATATTGGAAAATTTTCATTATTTATTTCATTACTAATCGTAGTAATTAAGGAAAATGATCTTGGATATCGATCCAAGATCATTTTTCTTAATCCCTGTTCTTTCAAATTCTTTTAAAGAAAATACTAAATGAAAAAATTAGAGAGACAATGTTATAAATGTGGAAAACGAATAATAAACTTTTTAGTAACTCATTGGAATAGCAGGCGTAGATCAGCGGAATTGTTTCAGTTTCTAAGTTGAATTTAGGTTGGCAATAAATCGTGGCAGACGCGTGTGGGATGTGGGCACGTTCACTGAATGGAACAAACTAGATACTTGGTATTACTTTTTTTTTCAGCTTCGCGCTTTATCCCGCATAACAGGACAGACAGAGAACTTAGTGTCAAGACATTTCGTTATCCTTTTTCAGCTCAAATTTGAGACATTGCGTCTTTAGTGGCGGAACTCAACACCGCGCTTTGTCTTACCAGAGGAGGGAAATAGACATATTTTAAATATAATTGCTCCGAATGGAAATTGAACCTACAAACACTCGCGTTTACAGTATGGCCCTGTCCCACTGCACTGCGATGGCAAAAATAATATTGGTTTGAATATGGTAATAATTTATAATTTTACTATATTACTTCGCGTAGGAATCGAACCCACATTAAAACTCGATTGCAGACAGACACTTGCCAACTGTGCCACGGTGGTCTCAATTCTTTTTTATAAATGAGTATATTTTTATTAAGTTGGTAAATAATTAATATTATCAATATATTTTTTCATATGGTTCTGGAATCTGATATCATCTATAGATGATAATATCATCTATAGATGATAAGTAAGAGTAATTTATTTAATTTGTAATTTTTCTTATTTCATAAATATTGTGTCTATTTGAATCGAAATTGAAAATTTGTCTACAATATTTTTTTGAATTATTGAATTGAATTGTTGCCTTGTTGTATTGTACTGAACTAAAAATTTATACTCGTAGTCATTTTATGTACCTAAGTAAAATAAACTTCAATTTTTATACAATGAAATCTTTGATTTTTCCACATATTAAATGAAACTAACTATTTTAACCAGAATAATGGCATATATTTTAATATTTGGAAATACATTTTTGGAAACCCGATGTTTTGAATACTTTACAGTAGGTCCGTAGTGTCGTATGGTCCTGTGACCACGGATCCGGTTAAAATAGTTCCATTTGATATAAAATTTTGATGTTCTGTGTTTTCTTCTATTTTCTTATTTTCACTTTTTAACCGACTCCAAAAAAGGCAGAGGATATTTTGATTGTATTTTTTATTTGTGTTACCGCATAACTTTTTACTGAGTTATGTAATCAATTTTGTTGATAGCTAGTGCTTCTATGTAGTATTACTAATTTAGTTAAGATCTAAGTAGTAATTTTAGGGTTATTCACAATAATATGACTTTTAGCGCATTTTATTCAAAGTTGAGTTAATTATTATTATTTTTTTTTTTAACTTCACGCTGTAACCCGCATGTAGCAGGGTAGGCAGAGGGAACCCGAACCTGAGAACCTAGTGACACTCCGTTCTCCATTTTCCGCCGAATTGAGGCATTGCATGTCGAGTGGCGGAACTCAACGCCGCGCTTTGCCTTGTTACCAAACCCAACAAATGAAAATACTAAATTTTACATTTCCTGGAGTGGGCATCGAATCCACAACCTGTCGCGTTTACAGTCGCACGCTTGTGCCTCTGCGCCACGACAGGAGTCAATTATACTACACAAATAACTATACGCTACAATTTGCAAAGATTTTGGGTAACTTAGTCATTGTACAAGCATCTAGTATTATAAAGTTTACGGAGTTCCAATGGCCTAAATTACCTGAAAGTAACTTTTCTGAGCTTACAATAATAAAACACATTTACCAACTGCTATTATACTGCCGCCGTTAATCTCATTGTTACTTAGGGGGATGAAAACGCTAATTGTAGTTACGCCTATCAGCGCGGTTTTAATTAACTTAACAGTTATTTAAACGGGAACGAGTGGGTTTCTGATTTGTTATTTAGATGTTTAGTTTCTTTGGCAATTATTTTAATACCTAATGGCTATCTATAAAAAGAAAGAAATACTCCATATTTTTGATGTGTGTGACACTTAGGAAACGAAAATTTGCTTTAGAAAACAAAAGAATATGAAATAAATATAAAAGTTCAAATTTTCATACGTTTTCCAAGAATGTTTTTCGTTTCCTAAATGTATTATTAACGGTTTAAAATATTTAATGAATAGCTTATTTGCCAAATGATTGTGCTTAGAAATAATCTTTGAATAGCAAAACATTAGTTGTAATAAGCGTTTAAGAATTTCGATGTAGCTGAATATGAACGCATGGTTTAGTGGTCGAAACGTTTGGACGGTTTCCTAAAGATGTGGGCTCGAATCCCGCTGCGTTCAATTTATAAGTTTTCTAAAAAAAATCTACATCCTTACTTATATTATAAATTCGAAAGTAATTCTGTCTGTCTGTCTGTTACGCTTTCACGTCTAAACCACTGAACCGATTTTGATGAAATTCGGTATGAAGGTAGAACTAAACTTAGGAAAGGACATAGGATATTTTTTATTGCGAAAAATTTTTTATAAAAAAAAATATTTTTATTTCTTATAATTTTTTTTTGACAATTAGTCTAGACCTTGGGAAAGACTATAGGCTACTCCTTACAAGTCGCGCGATATAACCGAATTCCACGTGGGCGAAGCCGCGGGCGGAAAGCTAGTAATACATATAGTTGAAAGCAATAGTTGATAATTTATTTGTATTTTAAAATAGATGCCGTATATCGATTATTGTCACATAAAATCATTTCATAAGCAAAACACGTTTCTATTGAAACTGACGGCAGTGTGCTAAATGTTACCATTAATATCTAGTATAAATTTTCACGCTCCGATTAAGTTTGAAAATTGAAATAATTCTAGTGCAATACGTACAGAAACTGAAATTTAATGTGTGATTCGATAAGGTATCAAATTTTCCAACTCGGAAATTACATGTATTCATTGTTGACATTTTGATTTATTAGTATTAACATACGACCCTATTTCAGCAGTTTTGCAAGTCCTCCACAATAGGTAACGACTCTCGTAATGTTGCTACCGTCATTTTAACCTACTTTTGTTTAAAATAGAGACGGGAATGTTGTTTTTTTGTTAAATAGAAAAATATTTTATTTGAAAAAATATTTATTTTTTATACATATTTACATCGTAACTTTACATTTTCTCTATACATTGACCATCAATGATAATTCCTTAAAATAAATTAATCACGTACATATACATTTATAGACTCAAATAATCAACTCTAACACAAATGCGAAATATATTTTTTTTATTCAAACAAAATTGTTTTAAAAGAGATTTAATATTAAGGTATACATAAATAAATTAATTTAGTATTAATACAGGTTATTCCTACAAAGGGATTAAACGCAATGTACAAGCCAAGTTCAAAACACGACGTATAAAAATTTAGTCAATAGCTTACAAATACGTTACTACTACTTTATACAAATTGATTGTAATTGAATAAATTGCACCTGTCCCACAATTGTTCTATCAATAATCAATTTAGACATTCAGAATAAATTTTGAAGTTATTAACAAAATTTACATCTTAAATTCATCTATTTTATAACATCTTTATCATCTAAGAACTATAGTCCAAAAGGTTAAAGTTAATGTGTACACGACATTCGTGTAATTAGGTTGCGCGTCGCTAGAGAGTGCACTTGCGTGGCACTCAGCTTCGTCCGCCCGAAGTTGTAATAGAGGTATACGCCGTCCCAGTGGATCTTTACAAGTGGCACTTCGGACAGCTCTCCTCAGCTCTGCACCGGCTTCATTTTCTTGCAGCCATCGCCTCAACCAGGCCCCAAGCCACGCCAACTCGCATTCACACCGTAGAGGGTTCCCCGTCAGAATTAAACCTCCTAAGTAATGACAACGAAACATACGATTTATTATTCAGACGCAATTTTGCTAGCGGAAAATTTGGGAGGTCATTAAGAATTAAAACTCATTACAAAGATGATGCTAAAGTAGAAGGTTGTTAGATCCTTATAAAGTATGTATTAAGCATAATACTCGCGTGAGCTTCAGTTTCTACTAACATATTATTTTTACGCTCCATGACTTCCTACTTTTGTAAGTTAGTAGTAAGAAATTAATTTGGTAAGGAATAATTAATTATAGTTGAACATAACAGAATTCAATGGTATTTCCTTATATACATATAAAATTTAACTTGTTTATATATAATATTGTTGAATAATAGCACATTCATGGACTAATATAATATACCTGAAAGCAATTTAGTTGCTACGTGACTCCAGCTTGTGAAATTGGGGTAGAAGACTGCCGGATCAAGTCTCGATATTTGATTGTAGCTGACGTCGATGCCTAATTGAGGAACTTGTGAGAGATGCTTCATAAATGCTGCTGGTAGTTTAGTTATTGATGTCTCGCTTATACGAATAAATATTTCTTGCCTATTCTTGAACGGCTCGAATGCGTCATCTAATATTCTTTTTAATTTAGCCCCTCTTATTTCGACATATCTTAATCGTCTTGACTCTATTCCATGCAGTTGTGTATCCACTACTTCATCATTCCAATGTATTACCAACTTATATAAGGAAGGGAGACAGGAAGTGACATTTGCAAGACGGAAAGTAGAACGATTAATTGTGGACCACGTTTGAACGTGCAGTGATCGCAAAGATATTAAAGGACGGAAAGAATCCTGGTCGATTGTATCTAAGTATTGTAGTCCATTTAGATTTAAATAAGATAAATTATTTAAGGATTTAAAACTATTTGGCGTTAATCTTAAGATAGGATTGTAAGAAATATCTAGTATATTTAAATTCTTCATATGACTCCACATTTTTGGCACTAAAGAGGTAAGTCGATTGTGGCTTAGGTCTAAGTGGCGTAGGTTCACTAGACGCTTCACATCAGTCTCCTTAAAACTGTTAATGTAATTTGAAGTGAGATTGAGACTCGTCAAATTTGTCAAGGGTAGATAAGGCACTGATTTTAAACTTAAATTTGCAAGATTCAAATGCCTCAAGTTAGGAAGGTTATGAAACAACTCCTTGAAGTTTGCTTTAATAGAGTTAAAACTGAGGTCCAATAGTCGTAGAGCTCCGAGACTTGAAAATGTGTTATCGGATAAAACTGTCAATAAGTTGTGCCCCAAGTTCAAATTTGATAAGAACTGTGTATTGCGAAATATGTTACTATCCAAATATTCTATTCTATTGTTTGACAAGTCGAGATACCGTAATGTAAAACCGATTTGAGAAAGAGCTGTTACTGGAAACAATGAAATTTCATTAAAACTTAAATCTAAATGTTCGATAACTGTGTTTTTAAATACATCTCTTGGAAGAAGCCTTAAATTATTGTGGTCCATTTTTAAATATCTTAGTTTACGTAAATTATAAAATTGTTCTACTGACAATTGATATATAGTGTTAAACGAAAGATCTAGTATTTGTAAGGACATTAAATCTGTGAAAGATTTTCTCTTAACAGTACTTATACTATTTCGGTGCAAATCTAATATTTCTAAATAAACAGACTGTCCAAAAGCTTCACCTGAAATATGAGTTAACTTATTATGCGACAATATAATTTGTCTTGCCGTTGATTCAATGGCGAGAAAAAAATTATTTGGCACCTCATGAAAATTATTATATGAGCCATCAAATATATTTATGGAAATTGGAGTCTCTCCTTCTATAAGTTGTATGCTGTTTTTACTAATATTAAGCGTAAATGTAATATAGGAATTTGATACATTATAAAAGGAGTAAAGCGATAAATGTGTTAGGTTGTTTCCTTGGAGTTCCAATATTTCAAGTTTTGGTAAATTAACAAATGTTTCCACTTCTATAGAATTGATTAAGTTCCCAGCAAGAGATAAATATCTTAAGTTAGGCAAGTTTATAAAGCTGTTCTTAGTCAAGTTATTGATACGGTTATAAGATAAATCTAAGTTTCTCAACTCGGGTACATGTGAAAATGTTTGAGCCTGTAGAGAACTCAGAAAATTATAAGATATTCTTAAATTATTTAAAGACAGAGAAACATTTGAAAATGTAGCGTCGACAGTAATTTCTACAATTCTGTTGTAATCTAAATTTAAATACTTCAAGTTTGGAAATAACGATATTTCCGACAACTTTAGTATATGAAAATCGTTATTATCAAAAGATAACCAACTAAGATTTTCTAATCCATCATCTATTTCAAATGGAAAATAACCGCTAAATATAGTAGCAGACGATTCTAGTACGTGCAAAGATCCCGTCAAGTTAGAAAAAGATTGTGGGTGTATATAGTAAAGGTCGTTAAAACTCAAGTTAATCTCTTTTACTGGCATGCTTACAGGAAAAACGTTTTTATATATTTGAGCTATTCTGTTGCCTTTAAGATTGAGGGTGCCAAGAGAATAAGACCATTCCCGGAATTCATTCGGTAACAAATTAGATATCCTGTTGTAACTTAAGTCGAGATATCTAATAGAACCGGGTTCGAGAGTTTGGAGTGCAGAGGGGAGCGAAGTTAAAAAGTTGCCGGCGAGTGATAACGTCTGTATTCGGCTCGGAAGTGAGGGCGATTCTTCCAATTGATTGTAAGCTAAAGATAAATGTCGCAGTCGCACGACCTGCGCCAAACTGTCCGGTAAATGTGTCAATTTGTTGTGCTCCACTTCTAAATGCTCCAGCGAATTTTTAAGCGAAATAAATACATCTCGGTATATTGAATTTAGTTTGTTATATGATATAGACAATCTTTCTATTCTATTGTTCGTATATAATAATCGAGGTACTACTGTTAATTCATTTAAATCTAAAATAATTTGCCTAATTTGCATTTCACGAAATATAAGTATATCTGATGTGTCATTGACATTATTATTACTTAAATCTAATTTTTCTAATTTCTTAGTTTTATTACTGAGACTAGTGGAGTTTACGTCAAACCAAATGGAATTGTGCCTCATGTGTAACATTTGTAATCTGGGAAGATTAAAAATTAAATCACAGGAAACTTCATGAAGAAAATTGTTTGACAGTTTTAGAACTGTCAGAGATGTTGGTAAGGAATCAGAGCTAATGGAACGAAGGTAATTTCCTTCTAAATCTAGTTGCAAAAGATGATTTAAAGATGTAAGTGCTTGAGATTTCAATTGAGTTATTTGATTGTTGCTCAGCGACAAACTCGTCAGTGTACTTTCTAAGTGATGCCATCTGGTATCCGGGCTTACTTCTGCTATGTAGTTGCTAAAACAATATATGTAAATAAGAAATAAAATAAATAAGAGTTATGGATAAGTGTAAAAAATTATAAACTTACTTTTGCAAGTTCAACCAATTAAGGACTTTTAAATCCTTAAGGCCTTGTTCGGGGATTTCCGTAAATTCGTTGTATCCAAGATCCAATGAAGCTAGAGTATTAGCCATGGAACTGTAAAAAATAATAACATTAATCATAGCATTGTAGTATTTATTTATTTATGAGCTACAATTATTATTGTTTACCTAAATGCATGTGACTCAATATAATGCAACCTGTTTGCAACGAGAACTAAAGTTTGCAGTCGAAGCCCGTCCAATGCACTTTCTGATATTACTTCAAGATTGGACATACTTATGTCCAAGTGTTGCAGTTCTATTCGTGGCCATTCTGAAAATAAATTTCTGTTCAAATAAAATATATTGTGCAAATTCTATTTTTGCGACTGACTAGACAGGTTAGGAGAATATTGCTTTGTAGCTGAAACACACTGTTTCACTTGGCGACAGTATCGACAGGATAATCTTTAATATCCATTAAATTTACAATTTCTTTAAATGTATGTGATAGAATATATTTTTAAGTTCGCATTGTACAAGCTATATTATATATCTAGTATATACCTACCGTATAAAACTATAAGGTATTTATAAAATAATTGATGTGTCATATTTGTTAATAATTTAAATTGTATCTTGCTTGCATTATGCATTTGGATTATTTTCAATGTATGTTTAATTTGATGTTATTGTTATACATCTACAATGAAATTACTTTTATAAGTACGTCTGTTTACATTGAAGTAGCTAACATGTTACGTTAGATACAAAGTATACAATAGATATGTTATGTCATAAAAATAATTATTGTAGAACGGAGCTACATATTAAGCACTAGATTTTCTTTTTAAAGGTTTAAAAATGTGGAGAAGTTTAAAGAAAATAGCTAACTTTCTCCGCTTTATTAAGACAAACCGCGGCGTTGACTTCCGCCATTTAACACAGTTAAATATTCAAAATAGATAGTAGTGTATAGTGACATTGGTTTCTCTGCCTAACCTGTCACGAGAAAAAAGGTGAAGCTAAAAAATAAATATATTAAAAATTAAGCTAACTTCTACAAAATATAAGAAAGTTACAAACTGTTTAGCAACTTGTACTTAATATAAATATTTTGCTAAAAATAGTCTCGTTAGGAAACACGGACGAGTTCTGTAGAAAATTGAAATCTAAGAATTTAAATATTTTTCTTTACTTCATTTTGAATATTTTTATTTAAACTTTGATAAATACAGTACAGCGTTTTTATATAATTTATTTATTTTTTATACCTTTTTTTTTAAACGAAAGGTTCTAAGTAGGCTATAGATTCACAAGCGAAAACTTTTATGCTTGGATGTCTTTTGACCTACTCGTATGGTGAACTACATTCGGCATGTTATACTGTACTATGATAAGCGCCTTTTATTAAACTAACCAAACTATTCATTTCTTGTGTATCATACAAACCAACACTAAGCAATTATAAATGATACATTAATTATAATAGTAAATATTAAGCCACAATCCAACCGAAATGAATAAATTTAATACATACCTATGTATTTTCATTTAAATTATGGTTTATGAAATTAATTATAAAATATATCGATATAGTCATTAGTTGTATGAACAACTGTAACAAAGAGTTTGTTTTGTCTATTACTTTTATAACTTTAATCAAGTGGGTATGTTATTATATGTATATTTAATTATATGGAAATTGGTAAAATCGATGAAACTACCTAATTATATAATTCGATTAATTTAATAAGATTCAGAAGAACAGGCGAACGTATCTATTTTTACATTATCCTAAATTATTATTTTCTCGTAGATATATTCAATGTACAGAAATATTTTTTACCATATTATTAAAGTCTAAATTGTTATTGTTGCAATAGCCTATCTCTTCCAAATTAAGTTTATTTTATTAACAAATCACCTGGAAATCTGTGCAACGGTACAGCAGTACACGACATATGAGCTACACGACATGAACAAAGGGGGCTGCCGGAACAAGGCTCCAGACGCTCTGGTGCGAGTGCCCCAACAAGCAGGCACGCCAGCGCCGTCCGCAGCGCTTGCCGCGCCGTCCCATCACCCAACACCATCACTGAAAAGAAAATCTATTTTAGCATATAATTTATTGTATAATGTATTATGAAGTTTTCGATGTATACAAAGTTTTTGGATATTGAGACTATCGTGATGCAATGCGACAACATCTGACTATATACTCGAGGATATGTTTTATGGATATGATTACCACTCGTTGGAATGATTATATTTAAATTATTTACATTTCCCCACTCTGGTAAGGTAAAGTACGACGTTAAGTTAAGAGAGCAGAGTGTAATGACACTAGATTCTCTCTGTAACATTCTATGTAGGATAAAGCGTGAATCAAATAATAAAATGTAGTATTAGTATTACATTTTCAATACAAAAATTAAGTCGACACTATCCAATTGCCCCAGTAGTTGAAAAGCTTCTAAATGGTACGGTTATAGTTGTGGGTTTGATTTTACCTACAGAAGTATATAGATAAAAAAGGTATTCTCTGTGTTGTAAGATACTAAACAGCAGTAAGAAAATGTTATTTTAAGAACTCAATAATATTTATGTTATATTTGTTTATTCATATTTAAATTTATAAAAAAACATATTATGAAAGTGACTATTATGTACTAATTTAATCCACATAAAATACTAAACGCTTATAACAAATGTCGAAGGAGACTGGATTTATATTTTATTTTAATAAATATTCATTACTATTTTAGTTAGTTAGTTTGTTACAAAATTATTCTAAGCAGCTTACTTCATTTGTGCTTGTACTATTAAGAAAAGAAAGAAAATATTTACACATTTATCTTTATTATACTCACTCACCCAACTAAGGCCATATAAGATTATGGATATTCTGGCAAAATTATCTATACGTACGGTGTATATATATTTCGTGTATTGGAGCCTTTATTTCGCAATGGGACTACATCTGACTGTTAATGCAGTGGTTGTGGGTTCGATTTCCACTCGGTGTAGTAATTATACGTAAATAATTTTTATTTTGGCACTCTGAGTAGACAATGTGTTTTGGGCAGAAAGTGTAGAACAAAATGTCTTGACACTAGCTTATTATACTATTCGTAGAAAATTAAGGCTGCTGTTAAAAATGTTCACTTTGCATTTATCATACCAAACAATACGAATTTCAAGTTATTCATGCGTGATAAATTAATTAAATGAATATTGGTGGTTTGAAATCATATCCATAATTTTGACCAGAAATGTTCCAGTTTTTTTCAATACATCAGTAAACATATAGAGATAAATAAATACAAATCTAGATATGACTACTATACTCGTATAAGATGGGACATTCATCTTTAAAATTTCAATAAAAAAACTGACTCAAAACAAAATGCATTAAAAAGTACAATTATTCTGAATAACTCAAAAACTACTTGTCACACTTGTTGTCTTAACTATAAACGGGACAGATATAATAGGATATTAGAAACAGTTATCATATAAAAAAAGGATCATCAAGTCGAATAGAAAATCTCCCCATTTTTTGAAGTCAGTTAAAATAACAAGCTATATTATTATGTTCAAAAATCAAAAGTAGTCTATGCTTAAAATTATTGAAGCTTTCAAGCGCAGTTGCTCGTTAATTAGCAATATATCGATACAAAGTTTTATTGGATACGAACATAATATACGTACTGGATATAATTAATTCTATTTTAGTTATTTATTTTTATTCAAAAATACGAGATCCTCGACCCTTATTTGTTTAAAACTGGCAATGGTAATGAGACCAATGGCAAATAGCGAAGAGAATAAAATTGCTTGGAACATGTTTATCAAAGTAAATAAATGAATAAGAGAGTTATTTTTATTAAATTTATTATTATAGTCATTACTTTTGTATGTATAAAAAAAGTTTAATAAAGCACCGGCGATACTACTGAACGTAGAAATTTTACATGTAATTTCCATGGATAGTGTAGGGGAACACTAAGAAAATATTTGACGTTATAACTGGACTCTACCATCATAACAACAGAAGATAGAACTGAAAATAGTATTCATAAAGTTCACGCAAACGAAATTGTGGGCGACAAGTTGCACACTCACAAAAATTGAATTCTAAAGTGAGATTCTATACATTGTATTCTACTTAACCTTTCCAGAAAGATTACAGATAAAAATTAGAGGAAAAACATGTTATTAGAGATCCGTGCCCATAACCCATTCGCCTCTGAATTGTCATTGAATATACCTTGAATTACTTTCACAACAACTACAGTAGTTTTTTTTACAAAAAATATAGGACTGCAAATTAATAAGCAGAAAAATAAAAGATTGTATAAAGAAAGCGTATGCTTAAGACTTAAACATAAGCAGTAGGAATGCTATTTCAAGAAACAAGTATAAGAAACTGAAATGACTAGAACTTACAAACTGGAACAACAGTATATTACCAGGAATAAAGGGAGGTTAAAATTAGCAAGAAATGAAATACAAATCATTTGAGTGAAGACAAATAGCTATTGCGTACTTTATTCTAAAATAGTGAATGAAGTTTTGATAATAACAGTTATATTAATGTTACTATCTCTACTTATATTAAAGCACTAGATGTTTTTGCTTTATTTGTATTTACATAATAACATTTTGTTCCACTAGTTGTACGCGTGCTCTAATTAATTCAGTCAAAGCATGTCTTCGTATAAATTGATAATAAATATAAAACAATTAATTGAATATTGTTTTAATGAAAGTATAATTTTCTTAAAATGTCGATATAGTTCAATAAAGTTCAATAAAACGTACGTTTCGTATGTTAAATTAACATAAAACAAATCGAGCCATTTCTAGCCGGCGGCAATCTTTGCTCTAATATGAAATGGACTTCAGACGCTCTATATCCACAGCTCGCCTCCTACCCAATATTGGATATTAACAGCAGTATTCGTTAGCTAGTCTGGGATATATAAATTTGAATAAGAAATCGATGAACATTCGAAGCAGTCGGAGCCATTTCCCTAGATCTATATCTAATTATAGGTCTAAAATTTGCATATTTTGTCTTCTATATTATTTTAGTCTCTTTATTGGGTCTATAAATGTATAGATTTCTTTGTAAGAGGATACTGTGGGGTCGAGTAGCTCTGTGTCTCTGTGGGAATAAATAGGGCTGAGCCCTATTAAAGTTGCTGACAATTCTTAGTTTTTCCGTGAGTGATTTATATTTAGATTGTCAATATATAGAAATAGATACCAAAATATACCAAATTTAAATTGGTATCAAAGGTTACGTTATATTCCTTCTACGCCTCATTAAATGACAAAAAAAATATAGTAGTAAATGTAGAGTAGTACGAACACGTGTCCGTTTTCCATCAGAGAAAGATGAAAAATATCTCAGATTTAGTTAACTGTTGTTTTCAAAATTGTAATTTCATACACATTGGTAACAGATTTATACTATTTAATAGAATAGATTAGTTAAAAAAATATATCAACCATATTTATGCTCCAAAATCTGTATTAATTATTATGGATATAAAAAGACAACGTCCTGATTTATATCGCATAGTGGGGTACTCGAATAAACCTAATGTCTAGACACTACATTAGCCGCTTCCCACTGAAATCAAGACATACTGTCTTAATTTTGCGAAATTCAAAGTTGCGCTTGTGACATGAAAATCGTTTATATAATAAAATAATCGGAATTGAACTTACAACTACTCGCGCTTGCAGTTAGACGTAGTCCCATTGCGTCGTCATGTCCTCCATTTTTTCTTTTTTTTTTTTAACTTCACGCTGTATCCCGCATATAGCGGGGTAGGCAGAGGGAACCAGAGAACCTAGTGTGAAGACACTCCATTCTGTTTCAACATTTCCGTTCCCTACTCTCTGCCAAATTGAGGCATTGCGTGTTGAGTGGCGGAACTCAACGCCGCACTTTGCCTTGTTACCAAACCGAAAATGAAAATACTTCATTTCCTGGAGTTGGAATCGAACCCACAACCTGTCGCTTTACAGTCGCACGTTGTGCCTCTGCGTTACGACTGGCGTCAAAAATGGTGATGTCCTCGAATGGTAAATTAAAAATGGTTTAAAGCTTAAAACTAATCCAACGCGTAAAATGTAAATATCGAATAAAATATGATTATATGCAATATCAAAGCGGTCTCTTCAATCGATTGCAACAATCCGGGATTGGTTGCAACATGCGGCTATAAATGTAGAATTATGATAATATATTCATGACTATCATGTTGTGTCTATGGTTAGTAAATTATTATATTATACTAGTTTCAATATGATTCTAAATAAAGTATTGCCAATTTATGAATAATAATAATAATATATATTTATGCATATATTATCTTTCTGAAGCCTGACGTGGCGCAGGGACACAAGCGTGTGACTGTAAATGCGACAGGTTGAGGGTTCGATTCCCTCTCCAGGAAATGAAAATATTAAATAATATTTAGAATTTTCATTTCCTCGCTATCAGAGCGAGGTAAACCGCGGCGTTGAGTTCCGCCACTCAGCACGCATTGCCTCAATTCGGTGGAAAATGGCGAACGGAAATGCTAAAAGAGAACGGAGTGCCTTAACATTAGGTTTTTTCTGCCTACCCTGCTATATGCGGGATAAAGCGTGAAGCTAAAAAATTATAATAATATCTCCCATATTATTTTTAGTAAGTTTTTGTTAGCTTGACGTATTTGCTATATCTACGGATTTATTTCTCTATTATTGTTTTCTTAAATTAAAGCATAGCATTGCATTTTGACCTACTTAATGCTTCGATTTACTTGAAAATTTGTTTGTTCGGTGGTTTGATCCGATGGTAAAACGATATCTTCGTCTTTGCCAGGACGACCAACTTGATCATAAAGGATGCTATTTATAGTTTAAAACTATTATTGTTTAGTTTAATATATAAGTTGTGGCGCAGTTGGGTCATGTTTGACTTATATTTCATATTCATAGATACTATACGTATCTATATATGATTTTATATTATTATTCATATATTTATAATCTAGAATTTCAACTTATTTTGTTAAATAAGTTTAAAACCAATTGGCTTGGATTAATTAATCAACCAAAACTCTATTAAAACTCTATCCCAAAATCAACCATTCAATAAATAGAGACATATTTAATATATACATACATATATCTCCCGTTCTAGTTAGACAAAGTACAAGAGTACTCTACGCTCTGTTTTTAAATAAAGAAAAATAGAAAATTTGGTGCCGCAGTACTAAGCCTTCTATGTTTATCGCGTAAAATGAGTTCGACGATTTGAAGAAAAACAATTGTAAATCAAATAAAACATTATAAGTGGAGAACGGAATTGTTGAAAGAGAACGGAGTGTCTTAACACTAGGTTCTCAGGTTCCCTCTGCCTACAGCTATATGCGGGATACAACGTGAAGTTAAAATAAAAAAAATAAAACATTAATATATTATTATTATATATGAAAGATATCTTTTTAAAAAATACATTATACAACGAAGTACTCTCATTTTGGTAAAACAATAATTCTCTATCCTATTATAGTATCTATGTTCTAATCCTTTTGTAATTTGTATCAAAAAAATATACAAAAATAATTATAAATAAAAACAGAAATGGAATATCAGTTTCCTAAAAATACGTTTAAGTACAATAATTAACTTAAAGTTAAAAGTATATTTAACTCATAAAACAACTTTGCTGTAAAATCCTATTTAGAATTCCGCGCATATCCAATAAAATTATTTACCCTGCCAAAATCCGGGGCCGTGCACTAATTAAAATTCCTATCAGAAAAACTTTATATATATTTACAATTCATCGCTTGGTTTAAAAAATACTTCAAAATAGTTATTTTAAAATAGCTTTTTCACTATATATTACAAGCTTGTAAGCTAAATTTTAAACGTGTGACTGAAAAAAAATAGTTTGTATTATTAGTAGAGTGGCGATAGAAGTATTTATAATTCATGTTTTAATATAAAATGGTCAACAAGAAACCACCCAACCAATATAAGGGTCAAATGAAATAGCATCATTTGTAGAGACTAGAAGAAACTATGTTAAAAGGAGATTTTGAAATATATATTTTTTTTATATTTGAGTAGTCTATACGGCTACCAAAATAAAATAAATGAGCAATAAAAGACAATGAAATCTGTATTTTAACAGTACAGCCCGTTATACATATATTCGTATATGTTTCTAGGCATAAGTTTCAGCACACGTAGAATCTCTGATCTCTTTCAAGCATTACACGGTTAAAACTTTCCTAACGGAGCAATAATCTCTAAGAATTTATAATATTTTAGATACTGTACAACATAATACTTATTTATTTTTCGGAGTTTCACGCCTTTTTCTGAATAGTGACATAGTAAGTGAGACACTATTGTCAAGACACTCCTTTCTTTACAACCTAATGTGATAATATAAAATAGACAATGTTACGCTTTAACCAGCATAACAGGGTCAAACCTAGCGTCTAGATATTTCGTTCGTTCTTTTTCCACCCGAATTCAAGACGTTACGTGTTAAGTGATGGAATCCAATGTAAAGAAATGAAAATAATTTATTTAAATTTGTAATCATTCCTTCGAGTGAGAATCGAACCCACACCTAATTGCATTAACATATGGATGCAGTCCCACTGTGCCATGGTGGATTCGTAATGTATTCCATATTTTATACAATAATTATACAAATAACTAATTATATACCTGTAATTGTGTATTTCAGTTGTAACTTCCAAAGTTGTCTGTAATTAGTAATATTTTCATGAAATTAACTTTAAATCACCTTCAAGTTCAAGTAATTACAGCGTTTTTTGTTTTTGTACATGCCTCTATATTATTATTTTTATTTAGTACCGTTATTTTCTTCCACATAATTGGGTTTGACTTAAAATATAATTTAATTTAAATAATTATATATTTTTCTCTATAATACCATTTTAATATTACAGGAGTTTTTATTCTGTATATAGCGAAATATAAAAACGGAGATACTATTGTTAAGATACTTTGTTCACTACTACTTGTTATTCGTTTAAGACACGTGACGGAACTCAACGCCGCGCTTTGTTCTAGCAAATCGGTGAAAAGAGAAAATTTTGGAAATGTGACCTACAACCAACGTTTAAATAGGTAGATACAGTTACACAGTACTCCGATGACGATCAATATTTACAATATTAGAGTTACACAACAAATTAGGGGGACTAGTAAATAAATTAAAAAGCTGCGGTCAAAGTTCAACTAGTTTGCGTCTGAACTACTTTGAAAGCTCCGTTAATAAAGTAGAACTGTCTGAACGGGGTCATCATCCATCGCTGTCAGTTCACAACTTCCCTCTGCCAACGGTACGTTTCTAAACAATTGTTATAATAACTTGGATTACATGAAATCGTGCTTAAACTTTAAAATAATACCAACCTTTTGTATTTCAATTTAAATTGTGAAAATGGAAATAGAGGTCATTATAAATAGCTTTAATATACGATATAATATAACATTTAAATTTATTACTGATATGTCATGTGATATTTATCACATTATGATCCGAGGTTATCGTGGCGCAGCGAGACAGTATCGGACTGTACATGCGATGATTATGGATTCAATCCCCATTCAGGTGATGATATTCAAAATTACCTTCAGTTTGGCACGATTAAACTATCTTATTTTAAAACCTTTTTCTTTTTTTCTGGGTATAGGATACAGGAAATTTAATCATAAATAACATCAATTTATATTTGCTATTTATAAAAATCGTTATTTACAGTATGGAACTTTTCTTTTCAAAACTGTGAAGAAAAACCGGAAGTAAACTTCGTAAGTTTTCCTCTGGGAGCTTTATCAAAGGCAAAATGCCGCACGACCTTTATTAAAAGGCTACCTAATTATAAATTCATTATTATTTATAAAAGCTTTCCACTTTCCGTATTCTTACTTAACTTTTTTGTTCTTTAGTGAAAACTTGCTCCCAGTAAATTATAAGTTGCAAACTCACTTATGCTTGATGGTAATTAGGTATCTTTAAGGGACTTTTTTAAAATGTTTGGTTTTTAATAGCATGAAAAGGGTATTGCGAAAGCAAAAGTACAACAAAACGAAGAGCTTTAGCAAAATGAGATAGAAAAAGAGAGTGACTATTAGACAACGTCAACACCACAAAACAAAAAACCTGGAATTTTATGTTTTATTGTCCACCCAAACAAAGTTGCTAGCTACAATAAAAAAATATAAATGAAAAAAAAAAACTTTTTAAAAGCTTTCTTTCTATGTCTATTATTTATATTGCTTAGATAAATATAGTGTGATGAATTCCAATATATTTATTTAGTATTCATTTTGTATATGTACGTAAAATAAATATATTGTTACCGAGTATGATTGGCTATAAATTCACAAAATTGAAGAGACAAACCGACAACACACCAAAAATAGTTATAAAATAAAAATATTGTTCACATACATGAAAAACATTAAAAGCATTTAAAATATTTATTCTATTAACGAGCATTTTCTATATTTTGTACAAATATTTTCATCATATTGGTTTTCTTTTTTAACTTCACGCTGTAACCCGCATACAGCAGGGTAGACAGGGGGAACCAGAAAACCTAGTGTTAAGACACTCCATTCTCTTTCAATAATTCCGTTCCCCACTTTCCGCCGAATTGAGAGAGGTGAGTGGCGGAACTCAACGCCGCGCTTTGCCTTGTTACCAAACCCAAGAAATGAAAATTCTAAATTTTACATTTTCTGGCATGGGAATCGAACCCACTTGTGCTACTTGTGCCTCTGCGCCACGATAGGCAAATTGGGTATGGTTAGATAATTCACAGTGTTGGCAACCCATTATTTAGTTTTGTATAGTGTCATAAAGTGAATATAAGTTTAACTTACCTGGATTTCTATGCCTACCTTATATAAGTGCGTAAAATAAATTATATCTTTGAAGTACACATTTTTATTATTTTTTTTTTTTACTCTTTTTACGCTGTATTCCGCAAATAACAGGGTAGACACAGGGAACCTGAGAACCTAATATTAAGACGCTCCGTTCTCTTAAGATTTCTGTTGAATTGAGGTATTGCATGCTGAAAGGCGGATTCAACGCCGCGCTTTGCCTTGTTACCTAATGAAAACTAAAATGTTAAGTAATAATTACTATAAATATTTAACATTTTTATTTCCTGGAGCGGGAATTGAACCCACAACCTATCGTATCGTTTACAGTCGCAGACTTGTGGTTCTACGCCACGACGGACCTCTAAATATACTATATTAATGTAAAATAAGTATTTAACATAATATTTCATCATTGGCATGTCAAAAACTTTTGGTAATATAAATAAGCTCAATAAACTGCAAGCAAGTAGAGCATCGGGCAAGCCTGTGATTACTTAAACAACCTAAATATCCGCGTTAAAAATCCAATTTCGAACTTGTATGAAATTTAATTTCGTCGGTGTAATTATATTCCTTTTAACCAAAGGTTAATTAAAATTTGGACTCACAGAACCGCGTAAGAGAAAAAGTATAAAAAATAATCGAGGCAGAGAAAAATTAAAGGAGGAATCCAACCGTAAGCGGAGTGGTTACGATAAAAACGTGAGAAATTATTTTAACGTACCTGAGGCATTAACGAGTTCCGTGGCGGCTTTATTTAGTTAGTTTAGTAATAAATTGCGAAATAGAATTAGAAATCCATATGGTTGGATGAACAAACAGTATTTATATTCATACTTGTTTGTTGGCTCATTACTACTGAGTGTAGCTGACTGAGAAAATTGCTTTCCCCCGCAGTTTATATAATTTAATATTTATTTCTTATAATTAATTATGAAAATAGAACACATTTATGGTTAGTTATTTTATCGAGTAATTGGAAAATACTTGCCAAGTAAATAAGGAACCTATTAAACATAAACTCACATTATTATCTCATTATTCCTTACAGAATACTCCGATGAGTTCAAGGGAGCTAGCCTTTATAGGTTAACCTATTTTCTTTAATATACTGTAAAGCACTGAGAATTCTTGTTTAAAGCTACTCTTATTTTTCCTACAGTCGTAAAAGGAAAAAAATGTAATGATGCATGCAAGCTGTTAATTTTCAAGCTACCAGTCCATAGCTTTTTCAACAAGCATGACAGAACTTTTGTATAAAAAGGACGCATATTTGCCTCTATATTTGTAATTACGACATAATTTCATACAAATAAAACCTTTGTAGCGGCTCAATTAATATTGCAAAGATGTTCTTGGTTGTTTTGTTTGGTGTAATTTGCGACGGTCCTATAAGTTTAGAGCGGCAGCGCTTCGGGCAATACGTGGAGTGAAATGTAAAAGGCAAACATCCATCTTATAAATACAGCTATAGAAATTCGTTCTTTCGTTTCATTTCCAGTTCGAGTTACTTTTGTTTCTTTTATTATATATTCTGTAAAATATTTGAGTGTTGATGAATTATAAATATAATAGGAGTACAATATTACTATGTATTTATATACGCCTGTCGTGGTGCAGAGGCACAAGTGTGCAATTGTAAACGAGACAAGTTGTGGGTTCGATACCCAATCTAGGACATGTAAAATTTAGTATTTTCATTTCTTGGGTTTGGTAACAAGGCAAAGCGTGGCGTTGAGTTCCGCCACTCAACACGCAATGCCTTCATTCAGCGGAAAGTGGGAAACGGAATTGTTGAAAGAGAATGGAGTGTCTTGACTCTAGGTTCTCTGGTTTCCTCTGCCTACCCTGTTATATACGGGATACAGCGTGAAGTTAAAAAAATGTATATATATACATACGAGTATGTGTGTGTGTGTATATATTTCTACATCTACAATATGTAACACATGTGTTGCCTTAGTATGTACATCTCATTTTTAATGTTGTGTTTCTACAAGTAAATATATATCTGTATAAATCCATGATATGATATTTGATATATATATATATATATATATATATATGTATATATATATATATTTATTAATGTGTAAAGTATTTATTACCCATTATCACAAGAAATATTGGCTTTTTATACTTTTTCTTCATATAAGACCTTAACCTGGCACATTTCATACTCTTCTATCCTCATAATTTCAGACCCGCTGACAATTTAATATTTTATATTATGATGAACCAACAGGATAGAGAAACCTTTTTTTCCTAACTAAATTGTTGTTAATAAAATAAAAGAAACATTAACAAATATTACTAATCTTACAATATTAACTATATATTCTTGTCTAATTACTTTTTTAAATTTATATTCTTCCAAAAATAAGGTCTTTTACTAAATGAAAAAGTTTAATTCACAAGAATTTAAAATTTATCAATATACACCTTACTTATCATTTGTAGAGCTTAACGCTTATCACTTCCGTAAACATTTTATGTAAATAAAACACAAGATAATATCGCTATGAGCGTGTAAATAACGAGCTTCTGTATTAATATTAAAATAGTTTACCAACATAAGCTACGTTTATTAATATTTCTCTTCCTTAACACAAACGCCTACAGGATATACATAAATAATTCTGTTTTAGTTATTTCGTCTTACGTATGTCTTGTAAATATTTATTATAATTAATATTTGGTACTTTCATTTCCTCGCTCTGGTAACAAGCCAAAGCGCGGCGTTGAGTTCCGCCACTCGACAAACAATGCTTCAATTCGGTGGAAAATGGGGAACAGAAATTTAAAAAGAGAACGGAGTGTCTTACCGCTAGGTTTTATGGTTCCCTCTGCCTACATTATATTAGATATAAAGTGAAGCTAAAAAAAAGTATAACTTGTTGTCTCGTGATAAAAGAAGGCCTTTGTTTATTTCCGGGAATGCAAGTTATGTCTGTGCCAAATTCCGTCCATTTCACTTAGGCGGTTCTGTCGTAAAAATAGTAAAAAGGTTACAGAAAGGGTTACGTTTGGATTTATAATACTTTGAATAAGAATGTATAAAAAAGAGATACATACGTTGTAGATCTAGGGTAAATGTATTTTCTGTATACATACGAGTGTACAACTATACTGTTACAACTGAGTGAATCACAGAGAAAACGCACAGCTGCATCTACGGGCTGTAGAAAGTACTAAGAAAAAAGTAGAAAGTGTAATTTGGCACATGCCAACGAAACCTAACATAGATTTCGTAGGGAGGGTGTAGGGTAGTTACTGAGAGGAGTTCCCGAAATTTCTAATCTCGGGAAATAAGATTGTAGCGTTACGATTCATGTGTGTTGTTGAAACTTGTTTGAATATAAAATATTTTCATTTTTAATATAGCAAGACAAAGCGAAGCGTTAAAATCCGGTACTTAGCCCGCAATGTTTTAAATTCTTGCGGAAAATGGCACACGGAGTACCTGAATCTGAACTACCCTGCTACGCGAGATAAGGCGTGAAGCTGCTTTTTTAATATAACAAGATAAAGAACAAAGATGGATCCTGTCACTCACGACGTGATATTTCTAAAATAAATAAAAAATAGAGGACCGAGTATGTTATGACTATATTCTATCTTTTATTTCATGAAAACAACGAGATACACGTAAATTATTAATTATTGGAATTGTATATTAATTTCAAATGATAGTTATTATAATAGAGATATAATAATTACAAACGTTAAAGTTCAAAACTTCCATATAATAAACAACGAAGTATTTCGCAAAGAGAACATAAATATTAATAACTGTAATTCATTAACCTTTTGAAAGTTTTACTATTTAAAGCTCATAAAATATATAAGTTAAAATTCGAAATTAAAATATTTCAAAAAAGTAATTATAATGTCAGTGCATATCAGCGCACTTAAAACATATCTTAATAAGCGTGGTCATTCTATGTTTAAAGGTAACCGGAGAAATGCTTAGACATATATATATTTATAACTAGTAAATTTCAAAGGATTTTGCTAACAAACTTAAATAGAAAGTTCTTATATGTAGACAAATAGTATTTGATTAGACATTTACATTACTAATTTCGTATTTCACTAGATACTCTACTTGTAGTAATTTTTCCACTAGGAAGAACTATCAAAAAAATGTCCGTATTGTCAGTCTTACAAAAAGCTGTACGCTAGCTGAGAAGAGTCTACAACACACAGTAAGTATATGGGTAACCGTTACCTTCAGCTCACTAGAAAGTTCCTATTTATATATAGCGGCAGTATTCATGAAGAATAATGATTTAAGACAAAGAATTCTTGAGATAGTGAAGAGTTTTTAATTAACCTAGAAAATGTCAAAGTTCAAAGATGGACAGATTAAAAGCTTGATGACTCCTTCAGTACAAAGAAACAAAGGGCATGATGCTCGTTATACTTCACACTTTGTTTTCTGTTCACTATGTAGATATGGACAAGACGACTATTGTCTTCATAGATTCCACCAAGTACATTGTTGTGTTAATTTTCTGTTTATTACGGTCGTCGCACTCAGAGACGTCAGGTATTGTTTAAGTAACATTAAATTGATAAAATTAAAAACTTAGACGTATATACCTATATACGTCTGTGATAAATTTTATTGTTGTAACTGAAAAGGAATGCCTACGAAATCCATGGTAAGCACCATGGATTTCGTAAAACGACTTTGTATGGACAATTACATAAGATTTTCCAAAAAAAACCCTTATTAAAAGCTATATATATTACGTTAAAATATGTATTTCTTATTTATTCGTATCTTTTTACTTTTATAATGATGATATTTCAGAATCACGATCATTTTCCTAAAAATTAATTGCGGCTAACATGCAGCATGTAGGAGTTGTATCTGAATCATACTTTATATTGTGTAAGAATATTTTTACTAATATACTATTATATCAATTTTTACTGAAACTTTACTGAACTTTTCACTGAAACGTTCGTCGAGACTTTATATGGAAAATTGCGTAGATAGTTTCGTTTTAAATACTTTGCGTCGAGCCTTATATATTTTGGTACGACAAGCAAATAATATTTTATGTTTTTTCATGTTATTTGCCATTAAAAAGTACCGAATTCCTAGAAAATAAGACCATAACATTATTTGAACCCATGTCCTTTGAATTCAATACAAGCCGAGTAGAATCGTATATTTTTTTACATTACTCACGTTGCTTAGGTCTGATAACAAATCTAAAGCGCGGCGTTGAGTTTCGTCACTCAACACGTACTGTTTATAAAATAGGAAAACGTAGTGTTTTAACGTTTAATTTTTTCACCAACAAAAAATGCGTGGGATGTGTGAAAAACAAATTTATGCTATACAAATAGCTTTCTACTAAGTAATACCTATGACTTAAAAATATATCAATAAACAATATTATTTGCAATATTTCTATTTCGAAATAGTATAATAAATGTGATTATTTAGTAAAATACTCTATATTTATATATTTTTACATAACTGGAGTAATTGAGAGAGAGAGTAAGCGTTGTAGTAAGCATGGGTTATATTTTTTTACAATTTAAGCTGATATTTTAGCCGTAAACGTTTACGAAGGACAAGCGACTTGAACAGTGATCGCCAAAAGTGAAAACGAATGTAAAATGATACTTGGTACAAAAAGAAATTAATAATACTATATTAAAAAAATAACCTTTAAAAATAAGCCTACAGCAATATCATTCCGCCTATATTTTAAAGTTATGCTTTTATTACGTACAGGTCTGTAGTAGTAGTCTGTTATAAATTCCTACTTAATAACAATGTATAAGAAGTCATATTTTTTTATCTTATAAAATTAAAAAAATATATATTTATCGTAATTTTTTTAGCTTCATGCTGTATACTGCATCTGACTAGTGTTCGGACACTCCATTTTAATAGTATTTCCGTTCTCCACTTTCCGCCGAATTAAGACATTGCGTGCTGAGTGGCGGAACTCAACGCCGAGCTTTGCTTTGTTCTATGGAATTATTTTACAATATTTATAACAATACACACGTATTATTATAAAATAAACCAATTTTTGCAAGTTATCGATCCGTGATGATTAATTAGGGTAGGATTGATCACTTTCGTTTATTTACGGCGGTTGTGGATTCAAATCGCACTTGTACCCCATATAATATTTGAAAAAAATTAAAGATCAAAGTAAAATATCTTTCAGTGCTATTTGGTTACTCCGCAAAGTAGAAAAAATCCTCCGGTATAAGCGTGAAGATTAAATCGTCGTGCATGAAATGAATATTAATTGCCATTATATCATTCTGATAACTTAAAAGTTAAGATATATCTCAACTAATAAATCTAATGTATTCATTTTTATTAATATAAAAGTATATATTACTTAATTTATTCGATAATTAAAATTGAAAAAAAAAGAAAACCAATTTCAAATAAAATATACGAAAAGAATGAAATTATTACGAATAACTCAAAAACTACTAGTCATATTTTAACAAAATTTCAATGGCACCACATCTCTTCTTTCTTCTTCTTTCGGAAGTCGGTTAAAAATAAGATAAGAATAATTTAATAATTAAAACAATAATTAATTTAATAATTGTTTCAATAATAAATTAATTTGATATTTTAAACAATAAATAATAAATTTCATATTTAAAAAAATATCTTAACGCTAAAAACTACGCAAAATTTCTACTGTTTTTTTGTAATAATTAGTATTGTCGACTCATTTAACAACTCTAGCATATCTTTATTACAATATTTGCGACTGAAAATATTATTAATATTATTTTTTATAGTTATATATATTTTCAATACATACATACATATTTTCAAACTATTTAAAAAACACAAAAGTAAAAATACTTACGAATTATATTATAAATCACATAATCACAATCATACAAATCCTTGATAGACGTAAATGATTATTTCTATAATTCCAAACTTCATTAGTCACTTTCAGTATAATTCACTGGCAATTGTACACGAAGGATCATTTTTAAGTCGTCGATATGCTCGAGTAGCACAACCTCTCACGTAGCGAGTCGGGTACGGACTGAATGGCACCTCCCCAAGCCGGTGGGCTGCCTACGATTTTCAGCTTACAGCCGTGATCCACCTGAAATGTACCAAACGTACGAGTATACACGTATTTACATAGCTTAAAGAGTTTTAGAGGAAATATTATTTATAAATTGTTATGTTACTTTAAAAAAATACTATAAAACCAAAAAAATGTAAATAATTTATTTTGGTATACAATTATGAATTAAAATTATAATATTGTTAGAAAAACCTTGTCCCTTTCTTGCCGTCGATTATCAACTAGGAAAAATCTCTGACGTTACTCTATCCGATTTTCAATAACGTATTATTCTATTAGAATATATTTATTTTTATATCACAGATTTTCTGAGTTAGATAGTAATAATACTTCACATAGCGTTAAGATCAATGTAATAGGAGTAAATCCCATACACACTTAATCTTACACGAGCTTCAGTAAACACCGGTCATTTATAATTAATGTGTAACAGTGTAAATCTTAGGGATATAACAATATATGTATATATATTAAAAAAATACTTAATATTCTATAACATTTCTGGTGGCAACAGTAATAACATTAGGGGGGTTTTAAAATTTAAAAACTATAAGCTCAATAGGATTCCTGTATTTTTATTCTCTCTCTTAAGATAATAGCGTTGAGTTTCATCATTATCACGAGTTCAGACAGAAAGCAACAAAAGGAGTGTATTGGCTCTAGGTTATCTTTGACTATCCTGCTATGCGGAATAAAGCGTGGGGCAAACAAAATAATTAAAACATTATGTTTTGCATATTATTTTGAAATACCTGTGACGTCTATCGTGGCGCAGAGGCACAGGCGTGCGACTGTAAATGCGACAGGTTGGTGGGTTCGATTCCCACTCCAGGAAATGTTTTTTTTTAAATAATATTAATTTACTGGGTCTGGTAACATGGCAAAGCGCGGCGTTGAGTTCCGCCACTCAGCACGCAATGCCTTGATCTGGCGGAAAGTGGGGAACGGAATTGTTGAAAAGATACGGTGTGTCTTAACACTAGGTTCTCAGGTTTCCTCTGCCTACCCTGCAATATGCGGGATACAACATGAAGCTAAAAAAAAAAAGAAAAATGAAATGCACTTATTCCTGAATTCATTCTTAAAATCTTGACGTTTAATAAATTATTTTTAAAAACATCACGCAAAAACGATAGATAAAAAAAGAGATTTATACAAGACATAAAATGTAACTTCCATCTCAATCGTATTCTAGCGAGCCACCAACTTTGGATACAGCCGTAAACATTGTAAAGAGATTGTTCACACGCTCTAAGTGTTTTGTTGCAAGTTCGATACAATGTACGTTTATATTTCTGTTTCTAGGATTTACTTACCCTTTATGCGATGAATGGGAAATCTGTGTAAACCCAACTCTTTGATACAATCTGCGATAGGGAAATAAGTAATTCTGATGTGGTTTTTCGGAGTGGTGTATTAATTTTTTTAGGTTTTGAATAGGAATTATATAGTAAGGAAACCAGTTTAGAGTCAAAGATATTCCGTACTCCGTTTTCCACCTAAAATCAATTCATTATGCGGCGGTGTTCAACGCCGCGCTATGTCTACTAGTGCGGTGAAATGACAATGAATCTCAATTTAATAATTTATTGTTTATTAACTGAGTACTGAGAATCCATTCCACAAATATCATGTTTATAGTCAAAACTTGCTACACAGCTTGTGACGAAGGCCTTGATGACTAACTAAATAAATATATTTAATTTTTTATTTAACGTCATTTGATTTACTTTTTAAGCTTTTATTATTTATCTTGGGAATGAAAATACTTCACTTTTAAGTATCTTCTCGTATATATAAAAAATGAGGAAGATGAAAAATATTTCATCGGTTTTTAATTAAAATCGTTAAGTAAAAAATACCATTTCTATCTCTATTATATTTCTGATAGACAACGTATGAATATTTGCTATATATATTGTCTCCTGGGGAAGTATAGGTAAAGACTAAGAAAGGAATGGAGACCGATATGTCAAACGTAACTAAAAACGGTTTTTTGACTTAAGAATCAGAATCATATCAAATATCTAGAATTATCTGTTCGATATCAAACAGCGCTACACACAAAACGTAACGACAACTCGATGATGAGATAAGAAAACTAAATTAGTGAAAACTAAATTATAACGAAAACTATCGCAACTTCAAACTCGATATCTGAAAACGAATATGATATCCGGATGAAAACTTCATATCCGATATGTAGCTACAGCTAAAAACGAAAACGCCCATGTCTACTAAGAAAGGATTTCTCAAATGCGCCCTACGAAAACGGGGAGAAAAACAGAGACTTTACGTATTATTTTTTACTAAGCTTATAGCTAGTTTACACCTAAAAGTACAGCAATTAAAGGTCCCATAGAATAGTCCAATTATAAATACGTTTTTTTATCTCGTATATAGGTCCAAAAGAAACATATACATACATGTATTATTTTTAAATTCAATTTAGTAAAACCACAACAACGTGTAGGAGTATATTAATTAACTTTTCACTTCACAATTTCTAACGGATCTAATCGATATTCATCTATTTTTGCCACGTCCAAAAGTTTTTCGCTTTTCAAACTTTTCCTATTTTTGTATTGCTTTAGAGCGCTGTTGTTTCAAAAGAGCAGTGCATACAATGTGTAATCAATTTAGAATTTTTATAAAAATATATTTTTTAAAGATATTCATTTAGACATGTTTTCGAAACTTTGTATATTGAAAAAATATGTTAATATATAACTTATGATACATATTTACTTAGCTATAGCTTCACGCTATATCCCACATATAGCAGGTTAGGCAGAGGGAACCTAGTGTTAAGACACTCTGTTTCCCACTGTCTGCCGAGTTGAGGCATTGCCTGCTGAATGGCGGAACTCAACGCCGTGCTTTGCCTTATAAGTATGGAGATATTTATACACAATATTCTTATTAGCTTCATGCTGTACCCCGCATATAGCGGGGTAGGCAGAGAGAACCAGATAACCTAGTGTTAAGACACTCCGTTCTCTACAATAATCAATTATTATTATTTTAATTATTTTTTATATTCCAGAGTCAATTTCAATTACATATGTAACTAATTATACAATCAATTGTAAGTGCTCTTACTAAATTATTACGTGAGATAGATTTTATCATATATATAGCTATAAGTAACCTTTGTTATATCCTAATTGTACGCTATTACTACTTCTATGTTATTTGTTTATTTGTGTGCAATAAAGAATATTTGTTGTATTTGTATATCGAAATTAAAAAGCACCTTTAAACTATTATTATTGCGTCATTGGTCTTCACTCTAAAATACTAGCTACGTCTCTCGCATTTCAGTTTAGGTGGACAACTTACTTCGTTTACTATTTTCCGACCATTTTAGAGAGACAGTAGGGGCTAAGTGGCTTTACTTTATCTCAAAGTTTGTAGAAATATATCTACATTATAAATTACATACTTTTTTTAGCTTCACGCTGTATCCCTCATATAGCAGGGTAGGCAGAGGGAACCTGAAAACCTAGTGTTAAGACACTCTGTTCCCCAATTTCCACCGAATTGAGACATTGCGTGCTTAGGGGCGGAACTCAACGCCGCGCATTGCCTTGTTACCAAACCCAGGAAATGAAAATACTAAACTTTTACATTTCCTGAAGTGGGAATTGAACCCACAATCTGTCACGTATACAGTCGCACGCTTCTGCCTTTGCACCACAACAGGCGTTAATTAAATACTGAATCATAAATATAAACATTCAATCGTGTAGTACTTAAACTTACAATAAAGAGTTACTGATAACCATATCATATGTTCATATTTTTAAAATATAAAAAAAATTCCCCATTTTTCACACAATTTAATTATAATTGCAATTAAAAAGTAGGAGTTTTCCAGTAGGAGGTATCTTGGTTGTTCTGGTAAACATAACATGTTCTAGCTGCGAAAATATTATTGTTGTAGAACTTAGACACGGCAGCTTTTGAAATCAATCAGACGCTAAGTAATGTGCTAAAATAGCCTTGCAAGATTTTTAGAATAAATTAATAATTATATTTAGATTAATTGGTAGAATACAGTTTTTATTAGCTTCACGCCGTATCCCGCACATTACGTAGGCAGAGGGAACCAGAACCTAGTGTTAAGACACTCCGTTCTCTTTTTCTATATAGAATATTTTATTTATATAAAATTAATAAAATGAATTAAAAACAATACAAATTTAAATATAATTTATAAATAAGCAAACAACACAAGCGTATATAGACGTAAAACCTCTAAAAGTCATAACTAGATTCCTGTGATGGAACTTAAGTACACTCACTGCATCTTGTTTTAGTGTTATGGTAATAACCTAAAAGGGAGGTGAGACAGTTGGCGCAAAATAAAGCACACATAATTGTCAAGATGAAAGCGCTTGCAATTTACTGGCGAGACGTAGGGGAATGTAGTGGTGTCGACTTCGTCTACGCCAAGACTGTTTTGTATTGTGACTCGTATGGAAAACTACGTACATTATTAAATTAAAAGCTTCTTAGGAGAAAAACATTTAAGCTATATGCTTATTTTAAGCATAATGTGAAATTTAAAAAAATATATTTGCTAGTTAGAGAGCAAAGAGAGTAGAGAGTAGTAGAGCCTTTAATAAAAAAATCTTTGTTAGTTTTATAATAAGCGTAAATATGAATTAGACAGGATAAGAAAGCTGTTTATTTGAGTTTTTAATTTTTATATTAAAACATTTTTAAAGTCGTCATGAAGCAATAAGACATATGACTGTAAATACAGTGGTTGTGGGTTCAATCCCACCCAATCACACTAGAGCAAATTATAGTATCCGAACTGATTTCATTTCCTTAATCTTGTTAGATATTTGACGTAAGAAACATTATTCTAAATTTGAGCAAAAACGTGAAAAAGGTAGACGGAAAAACTGATTATCATAACGCTATGTTCTAACAACCTACCCTGTTATACAATTTATAGAAAGTATTAGGGAAAAAAATACATGACCATATAGGTACATGACTATTAAATTGTTATCTCAACAGAATTTGTACGTCTAATATGCAAAAGTACCAAAGAATATTTAAAATAAAAGAAAATTTGTTCTTTTAAATACATACCTTTTTTTATTTGTTCGTGTAGATTATATTAGCAAAAAACCGTATAGTACCGCATTTCTTTTGCATATTACGAACAATTGTTAAAAGGCTACAGCCAGCAGCCATGGAAGCGAGCACAAACGACTTGAATCTTCAAAGCCGATGTGTTATTATCTCAGTCATGCATGAAATTTTCCTACTAAATTGGGGCTTGCCATGCATTAGTACTAAGTTAATCTAGATAGGTAAATTTGCTTTTTTTTATATATATTTGGGGTTAGAGATCAAACAAGAAAACAGCTTTTACGTTTTTTCCGCAGCTAGTAGGGTGGGTAGACAGAGAGAACCTAGTACCCACTCCGTTCGCCGTTTTGATATTTGTGTTACTAACACAAGGTGTTTGTTAGGTGGTAGGGAGGTTCGTCCTCCGACTGGCTCGCGACCATCATCATGTCAAAGACGAACCGCCAAATATCTAATGATGTGTTCCGGGTTCGGATGGCATGTAAGCCAGATTTTCCCCTTTCCCACTCCATCCTTCCCCCAAAATGTGGTGGGTTCTAATAGTGGACTACAATACATTGTCCCCCCCTTCCATCAGTATTTAGGTTATAACGCATCTACAACATCCCTGGTGTTGTAGATGTCTATGGGCGAAGGTAAACTCACTCTAAACATCAGGTGTCCCTTCTGCCTGCTCTGCCGTCCCGTTATCAATAAAAAAAAAAAAAAATAAATGTAAAGATAAGATGCTTCTTAAAACATTCCCTATAAACTTGTCTAACATTTTTTTTTATACATAACGCAGCATTTAAAATAGATGCCCTCGTTTAATACTGTTAATATAAGACATTATTTGATTTAATATAATAGTGCAATGTCGTATTCCCATAGATTTGGAACTTCTTCTCTCAATAGAAATCTATGGTTTGTCCGATATACTGGGAAGGTACTATAAATTATACACATTGTGTCTTGGTAAACTATTAACAAGGCGATATTTTTTTCGATTGTATAACTTAGTTTTGAATTATTTTTAGTTATTGCCCTAAAAATAAAAATGACCTATTAAAAACTTAAAATTCAAAAAAATAAAAAAAATTTTTGTTCATCGCGAACATAAAAAATATTAATTAAAAATGAAATTTAAGAAACGTAGTGGGTACATAATTTATCAAATCCGCCATTTACAAGGAATCGCCAATACACTATAATGAATAGCGACCTAAAGCTGCCACAGAAATGTGGTCTCTAAAACGAGATTTACAAAACCTTCTCGATTCAAGCTTTATATAAAAGAACGACTGTACATTTCTAGGACAGTCTAAGGCGACTCTACTTAGATCTTGGAAACTTTGTGATTGAATACACATTGGTAACGTTAAGGCAATTTCTGATATATAATTTAGTTCAATAGCTTCTTCAAAGTATTTTTATTTTATCTAAATGTGATGAAAAAAACGCCAAAATATATATTAAAAAAAATATTATCAGGAAAAAGATTAAATTAATAATTTAGATTGTAACAAAAGAAGACAATCAACTTAAAAAATGCACTAAAAGTAATATTTTTAGGAATAACTCAAAAACTACTATACAGATCTTGACTATATTTATATAAGACTACAATAGAAGCATAAAAATCGAATCACCGAAATTGGTTCACCAAGTAAAATATTACACATAAAAAAATACGCTCAAATTGAGAACTTCCTTTTTTGGTGTCAATTAAAAATAAAGGTAATTTGTGTTTTGAAATCTATATATAAATACGTGAAGGAAAAGCTTTGGATCCATTTTTAAGAAAATTACACGGACGGACGAGTATGAAACTTGGCACACCTATAGTTTATATAGCGAAAGAATGGGTAATAATAATATTTTCTAAAAATAATGCATAAAAATATATTAAATTGATAAAATAAATGTTACACACACTACCATGATTTGACATCCATGTTTATATGAAGTGACATATACGTTACTACGCAATGCGTTATTAACGCATCAACGGGGACACTAGTAAAGTAGAAACACATAAATGTCAAGATATTGATTCAAATTTTGAGGATATATTCGACATATTTTCCTGCCAACAAAATCAGTCAGGAAGCTAAAAATTTTTCCAAGTTCAATCTCGCATGCCTCGAAGAGCACGTAAATTTGTCGTCCTGCTGACCCCTCTCTGATCGTGTCGGGTTACCGTCAAATAGAATTCTCGGACTGAATAAATATATAAGGGAACGATGTTTGCATCTTATCTATACAATGTTACTATAGTTCATATAGGGAATTAATCTGGTCTCCGTAATACTTAAGTCAAAGAAATATTTTGTTTAAATATATTCTTTGCTTATTTAAATTATTTTTTTTTTCAATGAAAATTCAAATTACTTTTATAATAAGCATATTCATAAAAAATAAATAAAAAAGCCTTTATTATTTCTTGCTTTGCAAAATATAATATGTAAATCTACTTAAAAAAACTATTATTACTAAATACAGTTACTATTTACTTTACTCTTAATAAAAACAATAATAGTGCTTAATACCTAGTGTTCTTTTCTTTTCTTTTTTTTTTTTTTTTTGTAAATTTGCATAATGCTATTCAGCAAGAACCCCTCTTCGGGTGAAGGCCTCCTCCAAAAATAATGACAAAAGGTTTTTTGTTTCAATAAGCATATTCATAAAATATCAAAAATTTAAAAAAAACAGCAATACAGTATTATACATATACAATTGTTTTGAAATTTTCTGTTTCAACAAAATACACGGCGGATTATAAAGTTAAAAATGGTAAGTAATCTTATAACTGGTAAACAAACTTTTACGAAATTTGTTATTATTATTAAACTAACATAACATAATATAAAATAGTACTCAATATAAATTTATGAGAAAACAAAAACAACTTGATAATTTAACAAGTCAGTTGACCAACTATAAAATCAATTGATATTCCAACATAAATTGTGATTTTAAATTTATTTTCTCTCACATTATAATTTCATTTTTATACTGAAAATTAGTTTCATTGCACCAATTTTCCAAATTTCTTAAATAAATATTTTGCAATGTTTAACTTATACAAAATAATAATATATATTATTAACATTGTTAAAATTAAACTTTATATAAAAATAAACTTTTTTTTTTAACTTCACGCTGTATCCGCATATATCAGGGTAGGCAGAGGGAACCTGAGAACCTAGTGTTAAGACACTCCATTCTCATAAAAATACACTACTGCTTAATATAAATTTATGAGATCCAAGTTGTAAGAACTAAAACAATACATCCAGGCAATTACAGTAACACAAATATAAAACGCTTTCTTAGTATTACATTTACGAACAAGACATTTTTAATTTAGCCTCAGGTCGTAAGAGCCGTGCAGTGGAAATATAATAGCGGTTCTGAAAATAAAGCCTTTGTGTCATTATTTTGTGTCACGGCATCATTCTTGCTCCACTTGCGTTGAACGTCTACCGCGTATATTTTATTCTTGGATTACTTTATTTATATTACCTGACACCTGGTCGGCTTTGTTTAATTGTTTTCCCTTTCTCTATCTCCTTGAGGACGTTGACTAATTTATCATTTGTTTTCCTTACTTTATGCCGAATCAAAATCTCAGAATTTGCATCAATTATTTTTATTATATTTTTAAAAAATAATTTAATATAACTGTATGTATTAAAATAACAATTTCTTTAACTATCAAAGAAAGTCGTTATCCGAATTTAAAGCGTAATTGCTTTCGCTTCTACGTAATAAGACTCGGGAGTGCAAAGCAAACTCGGCGAAGGCTAGATCTGAAATGTGCATCCGTTTGTTCGTTAATTTCATCCTTTATCTTGTCGACGAACTGTTTCGTCCAAGCTTTGCTACGGAAATGCACTGCACTCAGAGATGAACTCGCCTCATAAATTATTCAAGTAGCGAGACACTTCAAATATAGCGCAGCAACTGAACGCTATTTTGAATACGCTGGTGTAACTGTGGAATATCACGTGTTTGACGATTCGTCAAATTTACACCTAGGACATGTTTCTGCTGAAAACTTTATCTTGTTTAAAAACAATTAGCTATAAAACACAATTTTTATTCATATTAGATTCCATATTAATTTCATACAATATTCATTTTACAAAGTACAAAATTATATTACAAATTAATATAGTTTACATGGTGTATTGTAAAATATTTTAATTGCTTTATATTAAAACAATATAGGTGCCAAATGCGCGTGCAATAATCCTGAATTAATAATAAGCATTATTTTACTCAGATTAATGTGGTATTATTAACTTGTTTGTATATTTAATTTGCTTACTTCATAAAATTATGTGTTGTAATTATAAATTACTCAAAGAGGGAAATATGTCGTTCGTTGATTAAAAGTTAATCAAACGAACAACTCAAACTTTTTGCAGGCTGGTAATTAGATTCTAAGCAAATTCAAAATGTGATAAAATATATACAGGTTTTTGAACATTTTTTGTAATTTATTCTGTATTATATTTATTATATGTTTTCATAAAATGATTTTATATTTTACTAAAAATTGTTTGTAATTTTTTTTAATTTTAAATTACATCCACGCTCACATCTACCCGTGCCTTTTCTTTTCTTTTTTATTATTTGTTTTTTTTATTTATTATTTGCTGCACACTTGCAGCTACTTAAATAGAGCTACTTAATTGTATCTTTAAAAAACTATGGTGTGAGCGACTTTATTTCTATTAGTTTTTTTTTATGGATAACGGATTAAAAACGAGCAAAGGACTCACCTGATGGTAAGTGGTTACTGTTCATAGACATCTACAACACCAGAGATGCTGTGTAGATGCGTCGCCAACCTAGAGGATACTGATGGAAGGGGGACAATGTAGTAGTCCACCATCAGAACCACCAATGCTTTGGGAAAGGGAAGGGTGGGAGAGGGGAAAATCTGGCTTACATGCCATCGAACCGGAACACATCATTAGATATTTATGGTTCACCCTTTGACATGATAGTGGTCGTGAGCCAAAGTTTCGGAGGACGAACCCTCCTATGCTCACCTAACAATTGTAATAGAACAATTTTATAAAAAACGTAAGAGTTAGGTTCAAATCTAACTATACATAAACTGTGATGCATTATTGTGAGAAACACTAAGAGAAAACAATCTTTGGATCATCCCAAGACACAAATCTCAAGCGCATAGAAAAAGGGAAAACAATTAAACAAAGTCGACCAGGTGTCAGGTAATAAAAATAAAGTAATCCAAGAATAAAATATACGCGGTAGATGTTCAACGTAAGTGGAGCAAGAATGATGCCGTGACACAAAATAATGACACAAAGGCTTTATTTTCAGAACCGCTATTATCTTTTCACTGCACGGCTCTTACGACCTGAGGCTAAATTAAAAATGTCTCGTTCGTAAATGTAATACTAAGAAAGCGTTTTATATTTGTGTTACTGTAATTGCCTGGATGTATTGTTTTAGTTCTTACAACTCGGATCTCATAAATTTATATTAAGCACTAGTGTATTTTTATGAGAATGGAGTGTCTTAACACTAGGTTCTCAGGTTCCCTCTGCCTACCCTGATATATGCGGGATACAGCGTGAAAAAAAAGAAAAAAAAAAAGTTTATTTTTATATAAAGCTTGATTTTAACAATGTTAATAATATATATTAAAACCTAATTATTATTTTGTATAAGTTATACATTGCAAAATATTTATTTAAGAAATTTGGAAAATTGGTTCTATGAAACTAATTTTCAGTATAAAAACGAAATTATAATGTGAGAGAAAATAAATTTAAAATCACAATTTATGTAGAAATATCAATTGATTTTATAGTTGGTCAACTGACTTGTTAAATTATCAAGTTGTTTCATAGATTGTCAGTTGATTATTATACAAAAACTAATCTTTTATAATCAGTATGTCTTGACATTTTACTATAAAATGGCTGCCGCCATTCATACTGTGTTCTTTACGTGTTAGAACTTACGAATCGAAAAGCAGTTTCTTCGAGTGCTCTTTCTTTTCGGTGAAATATAATTAATTTATAAAACCGAATGACCGTTTTATTTACCCTAACCTCCTACAATTTATATTTTAATCATTATGGTTCGTCCATGATTGCGTGATACATATTATTTATTATACAAGTATCTTACTATAATTATATCGTATTATCCTAGAATTAGTCTACGACGTAGATGCTCTACAGTACATGTAGCTGTAAGTTCAAGAACACTTGATTAAAGCTTGGCAAAACAAATATTTACTTGTTATTTAATTTATTATATTGAATGTTTCTAAGAAAACATCTATCAGTTATAAATCGAAAATTTTAATAACTACGCAATAATACGTAATGTGTATCACAAAATGCACTCTAAATTTCAATATGAAGTTCAGAGGGGGTTCAATATGGCTACAGAACAATTTCACTGACTTTATTTCTCAACACTGAAAAGAAGTTATACTTCAACGAAACTATATGGCAGCCGAATACCTAGTAGTGCGGATAAAGACTTAGGCAAGTGCTCTCGCAACTGAGTATTTTTAGCGTCCTTTGAAATTTTCTTACTATGCGCATTAATATACTTAAAATCCAAGTTTCATAATCTTTACCAAATAAATTTTAAAAAGATAACAGAAAACTACTAGCCGTGTGAGACAAAAATGCAGTATATTCCATTTTTCATAATTGAAATCAGTTTTTCAGTCACTAATTAATCCAGTGCCGGTTACTTAAGCAATTCTCGTTCCTTTTCTTTGTCGACGCTAAAGCTTTCCAGTTTCTACTTAGTTAGAGTTCCTTTATAACGATATTTCTTTGATGGGTTACATAATTATTTAACTAACGCAGATGATTTAAGAAAATTTGTAGCTTATAGCTTTTCGGTTATGATTTTCTTCGAAGATAATCTCGATAAAAAACTATATACATATATATGTACCTATATATTGTACGAGCCTTCTCAGACTTCTGAAATAAAAAAAAAAACATAAAAATCCTAAAGATTTTATTAATAGTTTGAATTTGGAAGAGTTTTAAATATAGCGTATATAATTTCGTTACAAAAGACAAAAAATAAATCGCTAATATAAATCGCTGCTTATGATCTATGTATATATATATATATATATATATATATATATATATATATATATATATATATATATATATATATATATATATATATATATATATATATATATATATATATATATAGTCGTAGATAGTCCCAAACATCATATGCTAAGTTAATATAGCTAGCAATAATTTCGATTTACTTGATAAAGTAAGATTGGTAGGCAATCAGCAAATTGATTTAAAGAGAAGGCTAATGCTATATAATATCTGCTATAATTCGTAATATTAGTAAATTGAGTAATAATATATTATTAATATTATTTAAAATAATAAAGCATATTTCCACGAATATTCCTTTGGGTAATTGAGGAAATCGTAAAAGCTTTTAGATTGAATATGATTGTAATTGCTTTAAATGTAATCTATATATATAAAAGAAAGATCGTGTTCAGTTACACCACTTATATACTCAATGAACGCTTTTCAGAAACATGATTTCTGGCATTGATTAATATTTAGGTAGGGATGGTAGCTATATGATGCCAGGTAGATGGACATAGCCGATATTCTTTTTATCTCCGTTCGACAGCGATCCCGTGTAACTTTGACATTTAGAAACGCTCAGTCACTATACGAGAACGTGGTATAACAAAAAATAATTCAGACTATGGAATAACAAAACGCACAATCGACAGCTTACTGTAATTGACGCTATCTCATATGCGATATGGTGCACTGTGATGGTCTCTATTATATTATATATTCTAAATATACACATTTTATTTACTATAAAATGTAATATGAAACATATCTGATATACTTATATCAATAGTAACTAATAAATTTGGGTTTGGTAACAAGGCAAAGCGCAGCGTTGAGTTCCGCCACTCAACACGCAATGCTTCAATTTGGCGGAAATTCCTCTGGTTTCCTTTGCCTACACCGCTATATGCGGGATACAGCGTGAAGTTAAAAAAACCAGTAAATCCATATTTTTTTCGAAATTATTTACTTAATTTAGATTTATTGCAATTAATATTTTATAAATTGAGACGATCTTTCATAATAATCTCAATTTATGCTAAAATAACTGTATTTAATATCATAAAGTTAAGCTGTACTAAATTTAATAAAGAGGATGTTGATCTGTACGATCAATTGATATATTTTATTCTAAAACATGTACCAGAATGAATAAGGTATGTCAGAGGTGAAGTCAGCGACAAATCGTTATCGAAGTACCCTAAAAAGTAAAAAAATAATGTCAAAAACTCAAAAAGATGTTTTTACTTTAAAGTAATTTTTAACTATAAGTAAGTTAAATATTATGTGTTAAGCATATTGTAAAACAAAATATTTCAAGCATTTCTTGAAAATCAAAATACCTGAAATTTTAGAATTGTTTCATTTCATTTTATATGAATAAATAATACATAAAAATAATATAGTACACATTCCTACCGACATACATATGCTCTAATATTTTACAACCTAAAACCAAGGTGCTTTACCATCCAAAAAATATTCAAAAACGTATAATTTAAATATTTGATCTATAAAAATGTCGAATATCATAAAAAACCATTAATTGCTTTTTAAATTTGAGTCAATTTACCGTCTCGTAATAATATTGATTACGTACACGAGTTCTATTCTTAAAATACACTTCCGGCTAGTTGAATAATTTATAGCCGTAGTTCGTATTTGAGCGCGCAGCATTTCCGGTCCTGACAGAATTCATCGTCAGGAACGAAAACAAAGAATGAAATTAATGAACGAATGCATTTCGAACGTAATGAAGTTTGTTCGATTGCTGTCTCATGTAGATTACGAGAAGCGGACATAATAAATAGATTTCTGAGACGTTTTGCTTTTTAATGGGAAAGTTCTAGTTAAATTAAAAAACAAATACAATAACTTCTTAGATTGTAACGGTATATTGAATTACATATATATTAATAAATATTGAATGAAATACTTACATAATATATATGTGCTATTTTAGTCGTATGTGATTCATATTAAAGCGAATTAGTCAATTTTACTACAACATTGAAATGCTTGCATACATTCAGTCGGGAGCAATACCATACTAACAAAATAATAGGGATTAAAGAAAATATATTAGATATTTATAACATTTTTGTATAGAGAACAATGACTTGTTTTTTTTTAAATAATAGCTTATATAGTAATATACATGTTTTAATACAATTTTTCAAAAATATTTTCTCTTATAAAATATGTGAGAACGAAAAAGCTGCAATATATATATTTTAAATATAAAGTAAAAACTGAAATAACTTCACAATGCATGACGAAAAAGAGAACCAAACTGAACAGCTATTTCGAGCTCACTTATTGACTTTTCGTCCATTCTAGCGCTCTAGGATTTAGACTTTAAAATAAACAAAAGCTACGTAAAATATTAAATGCCTTAATTGGTTATCCAGTTTGATTACTTTTAACTATCCAGTTTGTACATTATAGGTAAAAATATTAATTACATTGTAGAACTGGTTTTACGAAAATTAAATATGTAGTGTTAAAAGGAAACGGAGTGTCTTAACATTAGGTTCTCTGATTCCCTCTGCTTACCCTGCTATGTGCGAGACACAGCGTGAAGCTAAAAATATATGTATATAAAATAAATATGTGTCTATTTTTTTTTTTTTGTTATTATTTTCACGAATTTTTTTTTTAACTTCACGCTGTAACCCGCATTTAGCGGGGTAGGCAGAGGAAACCTGAGAACCTAGTGTTAAGACACTCCATTTTCTTTCAACAATTCCGTTCCCCACTTTCCGCCGAATTGTGGACCGACAAATTCCTCGACGGTCCGACGAAATATTTAACTGAATTAAAAAAATAAAACATCGTTAGTGGACTTTTTTCTATATCACTCACTTAGTCTTACCTATTTAATTTGTCTGTGTATTACAATTACTTATTTGCGTGACGGCGATAATTACTATTTCCATGGAAATTTTCATATGAAATACATAAACTAGAATTTTGTAATTATCCAATTATGTCTACCGACTGTTATAATATGTAAAAAATAATTATTTTTTGACGACGTGTGGAAGAGATATATAGATTAATAATATTTTTATGTTGACAAAACCATACTAAAAAAAACTGAAATTTTTAAATTTATTTATGTAAATAGGTGAAGAGTGCAGGATACGAATCCTGCATTTTTCACCTATTAAATCTGTAATTACCAAATGTAATATATTTTTTCATAATGTGTTGTAGACAAAACTTAAAATTAATATTCACGTTCATCAAAAATTTAAACAATAATACTATATTTTACTGAGAATTCTTTTCAGATTAAAATCATTTTTCAGACTGATGGAACTCTATTTTAAAAGACACCAGTTATATCAGTTTATAAAACGCAATATTGAACACATTAAGTTTTTGATATAAGCTTCTGAGGAGCGTGGCGATTGACTGAAAGTCAATCATTTTAATTACCTTCAGAAATCGATATTTGGAACAGTCTTCGAACAATTGTCTTCTAATAATTTGAGCATAAATTTCTATACTATACTTAACTAGTACTTTTTGTACTTAATTGAAATGAAATATTTTTAAGGAAACATTTATTATAAGAGTGACTTTTTGGTTCTGGTTTGGATCGATAAGTCAATTTATACTAATTTTGGTCGTTATATATAAAATTCTTGCTTTACTGAGCAACTGACAGACAATTTATAGTCGAAACAACAGAGCATAGAGAGCTGGAATTTAACAAGTTCCTTACGTGTACAGAGAAGCACTTAGAAAGGCGCTAAAAGGAGCACTAAAATCAATTCTTACAAAAACAGGAACAAACCATATATTAGATTTCATAATCTAAGCAAACGTAGTAGCGGGCTACAACTAGTTATCTATATAGTATAGTAGTAGTATATAATATGCTTTGAAATCTAATAGAATAAAAATTATTATATATTATATATTCAGGCATTCATCATGCATGTTGAAATTCTTTATGAATATTTCAAACTTTGCAGGATTTGCACTCTATTGCATGTGTCAAAACCTTACTATACAAAAACATGCAAAAAAGCAAAAATTATATAAATTGAAATATTTTTATAAATTGTGCCTTTAAAATTCAACTGCTTTTTGTCTGGATGACGAATCGTTACCAATTTAACCAATTAAATCATATTGTTATATGTATACGCCGATCAATTGATATCAAGTTAGGTTTTATTGTTTGATTTGGAGAGCTTTTTTGTATGAGAACCAGGCTATATAAATGGTTAGAATTCAAAAACAATATATATGTAAGAAATGTTGAAACTGAATTTTTTGCTATAAATAATTTTGACGTGAAGAAAGTGACAAGCGCTAATCATATTACGTATTGAGTTACGAAACTTTGAACCGCACTTTGTTTATCTAAGGAAAGAAATGAAAATAAATACATAATCAATCAGGGGATCGAACCTAAAACCAATGTTAATGCTATCTTGTTACAACCAAATTTTAATCTGCATACTTGATCCACTACCAATTAGTTACGTAAATTAAAATAAATTTATTTCTGTTTCACATTTTCTTTAGCTCACGTGAAGTAATGACTAGTACTTATTACAAGTAACTTTGCTGGTGAAATATTGGTACTTGTGTGAGAAGGATAATACTATGTTTAATTTTTTTTTGTAATATCAGTTGTGAATGTTTGGTGGTAGGAGGTTCGTCCTCCGTCTGGCTCGCGACCACTATCATGTCAAAGACGAACCGCCAAATATCTTGTGATGTGTTCCGGTTCGATGGCATGTAAGCCAGGTTTTCCCCTTTCCCACCCATTCTTTCCCAAAAATGTGGTGGTTCCGATAGCGGACTACTACATTATCCTCCCCTTCCGTCTCTATCCTCTAGGGTTGGCAAACGCATCAACATCTCTGGTGGTGTAGATGTTCATGGGCTTAGCTGCAACCACTTACCACCAGGTGGTCCTTCTGCCTGTTTGCCATCCGTTGTATCCATAAAAAAAAAAAAAAAAACTAATAGAAATAAGTCGCTCACCATAGTTTTAAGATACAATTAAGTAGCTCTATTTAAGTATGCTGCAAATGTAACAAATAATAAATAAAAAAAAAAAATAAAGAAACAAAAGGCACGGGCAATTGTGAGCCTGTATCACTTAATCTACATAAAAAAATATAAGTCGTACATAGAAAAATCAATATTAGGCTCTTGATTTTTGCCAATGTTTTTCTACAAACAAATTCCTTTTCCTTTACAAATTTTATACGGGATTTGTATTCGAAAAAGACATGAAGTAATAAAAAGAAGTACTTTGCTGATATTGTCTTTGATATACTATTTATTTGTGTTTGTTTTTAACTGACATTTTTTTTTAATGATGTTTCGAATATTTACATCATTTTTGCTTCTATATGAGATTATTGTAAACCCATGTTTATTTTGACCGGATATGTTGGGCTACCGACCGGATATATAGGTCTACACTTTCATATTTTCATCGATAATGCTTTGATTAGTACTTTTTTTTTTTTTTTTTTTTTATTGATAACGGATTAAAATGAGCAGAAGGACCACCTGATGGTAAGTGGTTACCTTCGCCCATAGACATCTACAACACCAGAGATGTTGAGATAAAAAAGCCAACCTAGAGGATACTGATGGAAGGGGGGACAATGGTAGTCCACTATCAGAACTTTTTCACCACATTTTGGGAAATACGGGTGGGAAAGGGGAAAATCTGGCTTACATGCCATCGAACCGAACACATTACATCATTAGATATTTGGCGGTTCGTCTTTGACATGATAGTGGTCAGTGAGCCAGTCGGAGGACGAACCTCCTACCACCTAACAATTTTTAATATTGAAAGTATGCTATAACTTGTGGGTTTAAACCCACGACTTAAACTTCACTAACAAGTCAACGACTTTTCTATTCACAAATTTAAGTTATAAAGAAATATGAATACAAAACAAAATGTGTAAGTACCTACCTATAAAAGTTATAATATTATTTTTAAGCTCGGCGTCATTCTTGCTCTACTTAACTTGAATGTCTGACCACAGTCGTTTATTTTAAAACGTTTCGTTTAACAATTCACTATTTCATTCTTATTGTTGGTGATTATTATTTACTAGTGCAAGCTTGCTGCGGTTCTTTTAAGTAGAATGAGTTTTAAGATCTTCAAAAGAAAAAAATATAATATTCAATATAGACGCGACGCAATTTGACGCTATTGTGAATTATTTCTAATTTTTTTATTGTATAGGCGATGGTTATGGATATAATTTTCACACAGGTTATTATGTAAACTTAAAATATCTATGCGTGCGACTTACGCGACAGGTTGTGGGTTCGATTCCCACTCCAGGAAATATAAAATTTAATATTTTCATTTCTTGGGTTTGGTAACAAGGCAAAGCGCGGCGTTGAGTTCCGCCACTCAATACGCAATGCCTCAATTCGGCGGAAAGTAGGGAACGGAATTGTTGAAAGAGAATGGAGTGTCTTAACACTAGGTTCTCTGGTTCCACTGCCCCGCTACATGCGGGATACAGCATGAAGTTAAAAAAAAAAAAAATATATATATATATATATATATATATATATATATATATATATATATATTATTTGTATTATTATTTCCTTTATTTTACAGCCATCTAACAACGCAATGCTTCTAAAGCGAGCTGTAGGTATAGTTTCTACTTCGTCGTATAAAATAGAAATGTGGGGAAACATGAAAATTTTAAAAATATTAAACTATTTAATGTTTTAACTTATTCTATGTAAAGTAGACGAGCGGGAATTATATAAGTAGTGTATGAAAAGGTCTGGTTACCTTTTCATATATTCTCATTATGAGCTTTATTAATTTACTGTACATATTTAATATTATGAATTGTACAATTTGTAGAAATAAAACCACAAATATTGAATTATTACACGCCAACGTCGAACTATTGTTACGTTCATGCATTCAACATACTGAATTCGAAATCAAGTACTTTGAGTAACAACTTGGGAAAAAAAGAGAAAAAATTTTATTATTATAATAAGATAAAAACCGTTTTTATAGGCTTTGTTTTCACAAAAAAAATATATGTAAAATAAATTATATATAATATAAGAGTATTTTTGAAATTCAGTTTAGTTTTAATTTGCTACAAAAATAATTTATAAATTTTATAATCTCTTGTCATTTTCTAGTTAGCACTGCATTTGGCGCATGTACTTAGTATCGTACAAAACATATGCAGTGAAAAATCTGAAACAGGGTATCCCTTGTGGACAGTCACGATCTTATAGATATAACAGCTTTTAACAGTTGTTGTAATATCAGTTGTGAATGTTCCTTCTGGGCAGAAACGGGAAGTTTGGATGACATCACATTAGCAGAACGACAATAGTTATAACAGGTGCCGTCTAACGTTTGAAGTTAAACGGTTTCAATATATCAAAAATGAATTACGGCCATCATGATAACTTAACAACGTCTAGCTTAGTATATGCATAAGATAACAATAAATAAATAATCTAAACGCGATATGTTGTGGGTTCGATTCCGACGTGACTCGATTCATTCTTTGGGTTTGGTATTAAGGCGAAGCGCGGCGTTGAGTTCCGCCACTCAGCACGCAATGCCTCAATTCGGCGAAAAGTGAGGATGGGAGTGTCTCAACACTCGGTTCTCAGGCTCTCTCTTTCTACCCTGCTATATGCGGGATACAGCGCGAAGCTAAAAAAAAATAATAATAAATATCCATACTAATATTGTAGTGTGTTTGTTTGTTTTTCCTTCTCTATATTTTAATTGTAGAAAGTCTGGAGAGTAACATAAGGTACTTTTTTACCATGGTAAAACCTACCATTCCCATGGTTAAGGCCATAATAATGTGAATTTCCATTGATCAAGCGGGCAAAGCCGTGGGTAATAGTATTATTATATACCATTGGTAGTAATTTTATCTACCTTTTTACTTAAAGCAATTTACGTATGTTCAGAATTTTTCAAATGTATTCCATACTTACATATACTTGTATGTAAATACCGTTTGTTTAAAGTCCATTAAGTATGAAGTAAAATTAAAAAAAAAATCTTGTCTAAATTATATTTATAAAAGAAGTTGCAGGGACTGAGCACCCTCTTCCCTCCCCCGGTGTCGCTGTAAAGACCGCTAGGGTCAACAACATATTTATATGTTCGAAAAAAAAAAAACGCGTTGTATATAAAGTACGCGACAAGTTGTGGGTTCGATTCCAACTCCAGGAAATGTAAAAGTTTTGTGTTTTCATTTCCTGACAAAAGCGCGGCGTTGAGTTCCGCCACTCAACACGCAATGCCTCAAATTCGGCAGAAAGTTCGATCTGCGTGCTCTATTATATGCGGGATACAGCGTGAAGCTAAAAAAATTTAAAATGATTTTCTTCAAATAATACGCTATTACATTTTATAATACGATTAAAATACCAAATGTTAAGCTTCATGAAAACATCCCATTAATTGGCGTACGAGATTAATTATGGTGGCGTAATGAGTTTTTAAATATGTCATTTTTATGAATGCCTGTGCTTATTGATACTTTTATTTCAATTTATATAAAGAAAAACTGGTATATATATATATTTAATATTATATTATATTAGGGACATGTGGGTTCTCTGGTTCCCTTTGCCTATCCTGCTATGTGCGGGATAGAGGGTGCAACTAAAAAAAAAAATATTTTAGACGTCATTCATTACAATTGGAACGAGTTTGGCTGAACTTGATAATTGTTGGATTTAATTTAAATTTATGATTTAAATAATAAATTTAGATGTGTTTGTAAAAAATATATATTGTCACTCTCTGCTTAGTGACGTCAGGCGACGGGTGCGTGACAGCCACCTAATGAAATAGTTATCAGCTTAATTAGTGTATTCTAGATGTGCCCCAAAATAAGTGTAATACTTTTTTAATAAAGATAGATTATTAAGTTTCCAACGTAATGCTGAAATATTAAATTTCTTCTATTACTGCTTATAGAAATAATTTTTAAAATACAAAAGGCGATCTTAGTGATATATTGTCTCAACACCTAAAAACTATAAAAATGGTAAGTGAAATTTCAAATTCAGAAATTTTCGTTATCTGATGTTCTCTAGACAGATTTTCTACATTACTGTTATACGACATACATACATACATACGTAGCTTCACGCTGAATCCCGCATATAGCAGGGTAGAGAGAGGGAACCTAGTGTTAAGTCACTCCGTCCTCACTTTCCGCCGAATTGAGGCATTGTGTGCTGAGTGGCAGAACTCAACGCCGCGCTTTGCCTTGTTACCAAACCCGGAAAAAGAAAAATTCCATTGCCTGGAGTGGGAATCGAATCCCCAACCCGTCACATTTACAGTCGCACGCTTGTGCATCTGCGCCACGACAGGCGTTATAGGACATTTTTATTGAATCATTTATTAATCAAATAGGCTTATTCATTGAATAAAAATTTAATTTCGACTTAATGAGCCTAGTAAAGTAATGATTTTTTTATTAATAATTCATTACTATTCCATTTGAAATTACAATGTTGAAATTGTATAAAATATTATTAATTTCATTACTTTATTTTTGGGTAATTTATGCATATATTGCAGAAGAATGGACAAATAGAGAGTGTATAATATTGATCAACGTACGTGTATGTGCATTTATTTTTTTCCAAGCATAGAACAAATATTTATGTTCTTAATACTGACATATCTGTCTTAAACGTCGGTTATCATGCGTAATAATCCACCTCTGGCTTAGTTTTAGACGAATAGATTTTAAAAGTAAGTAATTTTTAGGTGCTTTTTGGGATATATAAAGATTGCTATTTTGAAAAAGACATCATAAATCAAGAATAGAAAATTGAACTAGATAGCTAAGAAGGAAACAAAAAAAAATGAACAATACTACATTAATATCATAATAATCACATCATAATATCAGACTGGGATATGACACTAAAAATATATTTTTATAATATTTGATCTGGCTGAATATTCAGATGAGAATGAATTTTTGCATTTGTCTTTTTTCTGAGGGGGAGTATATCTTATAAAGATAACTTATACTAGCTTATAGATATATAAGTTATGTTTATTGCGAGAAACAAAAAAATCGGAGCTGATTAATTTTATTTTATAAACGCCTGTCGTGGGGCAGTGGCATAACGTGCGACTGTAAAGCGACAGGTTGTGGGTTCGATTCCCACTCCAGGAAATGAAGTATTTTCATTTTCTGGGTTTGTTAACAAGGCAAAGCGAGGCGTTGTGTTCCGCCACTCAACACACAATGCCTCAATTTGGCGGAAAGAAGGGGAACGGATTTATTGAAAGAGAACGGAGTGTCTTAACACTTGGTTCTCGGGTTCCCTCTGCCTACCCTGTTATATGCGGGATATAGCGTGAAGTTAAAAAAAAAAAAATTCGTAGTAGCAATATTTGCGCGATTTGTTTTATTAATAAAGTGGATATTACATCTAAGTTATGTTGATAGTAAATTAATTTACTTCTACAAGTAACAGCAGAAAATATATGTGGATTGAAATAAGAAATTCATTCACGCCGCATTGATAAATACAACCAATAAAGGGAAGCGTAATGTCCACGAAAAATATTACTCTCATTTTTCATAAGACGCCACTTCTTTTATCGCAAATATAGCATTGAGTTTCTTGAAACATTTAAATAGCTTTTGTTTTGCATGCCAAGTTTGTTATGAATTTGTTTTTATACTTTTAAAACCTGATTTTATTATTACCTTACGAGAATTATTAGACTAAAGAAAATTTTAACATTTTTCAACTGACTTCTAGAAAAGGAAGCTTTCGTATTTTTTGTGTGTTAATAATGATCTTTTTATATAACAGCTATATGATTGCTTCTGATATGGTCCCCTTTAAATTTTGTCAAGTAATTTGGTTTTGTAATTTGGTTTTTAAATTTTGTTTGGTGGTAGGAGGTTCGTCCTCCGTCTGGCTCGCGACCACTATCATGTCAAAGACGAACCGCCAAATATCTTGTAATGTGTTCCGGTTCGATGGCATGTAAGCCAGGTTTTCCCCTTTCCCCCCATTCTTTCCCAAAAATGTGGTGGTTCCGATAGCGGACTACTACATTATCCTCCCCTTCCGTCTCTATCCTCTAGGTTGGCAACGCCTCTACAACATCTCTGGTGGTGTAGATGTTTATGGGCGAAGGTAACCACTTACCATCAGGTGGTCC
>JAKGSA010000508.1:66499-148042 GCA_033558755.1 Philaethria dido
TTATGATATTTAGTTTGCGTCGGATCGAAGTAGTAAAGTCTTAAAGCTGTAAAAAAACCTTGACATTAGGTTTTTTACACACCTCGTTCTCCATTTTCCGTCCGAAATCGAGACATTGGCAGAATTCAACACCGTACTTTGTCTTGCCAAAGCGAAAAATGATAATAATATATCGAACTTTAAACCAATCGTGATTACAGTCAAAAACTGTCCCACTGCACCACGATGTATATCAGGACGGCTATGTCCAATCAAAAACCTAATTATTATTTTTTTCTGCCGTTCTGTTTGGTCAGTTCAGAAAAAAGACAATTCTTGGAGCTATTTTTAATGGAATTGGTACACATAGATACTTTACAATATTTTTTAACCATTTTAGTTGTCTATTAGAAATAAAAATAAAGTTATAGCGAGACTAACGTTTTGTTCTACGTTTAATTATCTCAGTCATTTTCGAAGATAGATAAAAAATATTGAAACAAATATTTTTTTCTCGAGTTAACTTTTATTTAGATATGCTAATAACAAAAAAACTTTGATGTGACTCATTTCATAGTCATAAAGTACGTTACAATATCACTTTGAATACAATATTATTTTATTTCTGAACAGAAAGTAAAACTAAAATACCACGGAAATGAAATGGAAATCTCTTATTATAATGATCCTGTTCGAAACCATTCTGCTCTATTTCAGCTTGGGTTTTAGTTTCAACGTAGGTAAGTTTTAAATATAGGAAACTACGAATTTCATATCCGGTACATCCATTGTTATTCTAGGGACTATGGATCGCTTTAAATTGTTATGTTTAATTTGTGAGATGTTATTGTTGAAGTTATCATACACAAACTTTAACTAAATTAATCACGACCCGGGGATTTTAATGACTTCCGAGGTATAACTATAAAATTATCTTTACTTTTGATAATTTTATACGGCCACGAATTAAACTGTATTTGTTTTATATGAATTTTGATAACATTCTGAAAAGGAGAATTGATATATTGACTCACAGAAATAAGTTTATATTTTCTCTATCTACTATTAACTACCACAAATATTTGACTTCATTTCGATAGTTTGTTTATCTTTAGACGGTTTATGTATATACATTATAATACTTGATGTTGAGTAGTAGAGTATCTGTAGCAACACGCGATGGTTGTGAGTTAGTTCTCACTCGAGGAAATTATTTTTGGCAACTATAAAAATGAAGACGGTATATCATTATAAATGAAGAAGAAATTTGGTCTTTTCTGCATGTTCCTCTTATTTAATATACTGTATGATTTGTTTTACACTAAATATACAGAAGGAACCTAGAAATAAGTCACTCCACTCAACTTTTCGCTCCAGTAAATTTTTCATCTGCTGGGTAGGAAAAATCTATATAAAATAATCACCACGAGTGAACTTTGAATCCATAACGAAGGTCATCGTCTCTCCTCCCTCCAGTCACACTAAGCACAAAAGAATGGTATTGCAATTTTTATGCTACAACAAAAATAATTGCTTTTCTCACGACATTAATAAGTAAGACTTTAATCTATTTTACATATCCTCAGGGAAAATACAAGTCTGGCATACCTTTAATATTTGTGGAACAAGATGAGTATGGCTAGACAGCATTGTATTTATTATTCATCTTTTAATACATGTAAAACTAACTTTGTATTCGTCGCACCTGTATTCATGTCTGTCTTTTTAAAGCAGCCTCATGCTTTAGTCTGTACGAGTATAGCAGGTTACTCAGAGAGTTCACGGATGATTGGCTGTAGCCAGTGGCGGTAGAGAAGGAGCACCGTGAGGTTTTAGTGGGTACAATGACGGACTCTTTGCAGCCGGTCTGGAGTCCCACATAACCCGCCTGAGTCCCCGCAGGCGGGTATCCGTAACGGATTTCCTCACGTTAAAAAAAGAGAAAAGAAAGTTAGTCTTAGAGAACTATACTAGGTTCTCTGTGACTGACACGATACTCCGTACTCCGCGTTCCGCCCTAATTTAAACTATTATACACATACATACATACATAACTTCACGCCTGCTATATGCGGGATACAGCATATAGCAGGATAGGCAGAGAGTACCTAGTGTTAATACACTCCGTTCTCCACACTCCGCCGAACTATTATATAACTTTTGACATTGTCAGATATTTTCTCACAATATACGTTCTTTTGTCAAGTTAACGTTCTATTTCAGTATGAAAGTAAAAAAATTAAGCGATACGTAAACCAATTTCCATTTTATCAACGACAAAAAGAGAAAAAGAGTTACACGGGAAAATTTTATATCTTAAAATAGAAAAGATGTTGACATATTCAATGCGAGTAAGGCGGAAATTAAACTTTTATGAATATCGTGAACCATTTTAAGGATTATATTTTTTTCTTTGAAGCAAAATTTCCTAGATATTATAATAAAATATATTTATTATAATATCTAGGAAATTATATTTAGAAAATATAATATAAATAATTTTTTTAGATATAATTTCCTTTTACTTTGTAGCCATAAAATAAATAGGTAAATATTATTATTTACTAAACGTAGTAAAAATGTGGTAAATTTGATTAAAAAAACGTGATTTACCGTCTCTAAGCCTTTATTAGGTATAATGATGATTTTTTTTCCCGTAAAATAAACATAAATGATTTTGAAGAGAAATAATTAATTAATTTTATTTTGTTTCTATAAAAAACATAATTTCATAATGTTGAAGCGAAATACTTGAGTCGTTTAACAAGTTTTTCTTTAGTACCACTCATAATTAGTAGATAGTTTATATTTTTCTAGTAAAAAGAAAGTAGAGAGGAAAATATTAATTGCTATAAATTTAAAGCGGGGGCAGGCTCCAAATGAAATGTTGATTTTAAGCTCCCTGTTCCAACGGCAGATGAAACAAAATATACGTTCATTAGCGTGCTGCGGAAATTATATTACTACAGTACTTGATTATATCACTGAATTCCGTATTCCGAATTGCCTCGTCTTGATTTGGTACAAATTGTTGATATGTTATGCTATTTCCAATAAATTCAGATGATGATTTATTTTATTTATTAAGTGGATTGGTTGTTTTTATTATCTGTGTCAATATCAGAGTTTTATATCGAGTTTTATTCTTTGTATATCGAATTAAAAGCAATTACATATGTATGTATGTATGGTAATATAGTAAACATTTTAAGTACATACGAGTAAGAATAATTGATAATTTTTATTTTTTGTCCGTATACGTAAAAAGTGTATGAATCGAAAACTAACCAGACATTAATGTATACTAACTTTGCCTTACGCAAAGTAGATTTTTCATCAAAATTTCTGCAGTTGACACAAAATTTTTCTAAGTTTTTGTTATATAAGGAGCCCAGTCTATCTTTAAACAATAAAAGCTTTGTCTCTGTTTGAAGCAACTATTTTTAGACAGTCGATCGGCTTCCCATCAATATCTACGCGGTAACTATTACTCAATATCGGTCAAGTGGAACATCCCAATTTACAGCTACATTGAACGGAATCGATTGAATCTTTCAAACGTTATCCTACGCGAAATATTAAAAGCGGGTAAGATAAAAAGGGAAAATACAGACGGATAACACTAAGTGGACGTAAGAGCTTTCATCATTTATTTTAATATGAATATTTTATACACACCTTTTAAGTATTTGAAATGCAGTTAGAAGTTCTGCAATATCGTTTGTCTGGTCCGTCCGGCAAGGGAGGTAAGGGTTGATCTTCTTCTCGGTTGACCTTCGAAAATATAACATCAATGATACTGGAGGAAAATCACGTAAAAAGCATGAGGAACCCCCGGATACATTCCCATACATGAAAGGTTAATGACTGTAGATGAAGCGAAAGAGGTATAAGTTAAATTTGTTTGTATGGAATATTCATATGCGTTTAATACTAAGATCGAAGTCACCAGACAACTAATGACTGGATGTCTCATTTATTATTCCATTTATAATATTAACAAAAATATCATAATATTAATCCACTAAAAGTTTCATAGTAAAATTTTATTAAAAAAATTTAAGCAGAAATCTGCAAGAAGTTTCAAGTGCTGCAAACGAAATGAAGCGAAAATGGTTCTATTATTTAAACGGCTCTTTAACGGCATGCATATAAATGCAAAGATAACAGTAATTTTGAGCAAATGAGAGACAATTCTAGGACGATTTATCTTCGACCCACTTGAATAACACTCGGAAAGGAATATCGTTTTCGATAGCTATTTCATATTCGGAAAGTTTAACCTATACCTATATTCTGGATACGTTAGTTAAAACAAATTCTCTACATTGGACGATTTTAATAGTTTTATTTTCTATTGCTACTCCGATCACAACCATGCAACATCTTTTCTTTATTCGTGATAAAATTAGAAGTAACTTCATACTTTTAAAAAGATATTAGGAGAATGTAGGGCAGGGTATTCTAGGATCCACCTAGTGTTAAGAAATTCCGTTACGTTTCCCTTTCGCCTATATGGGTGCTTTTTTACAATTATAATTAACCGCTGTATCCCGCATATAGCGGGGTAGGCAGAGGGAACCAGAGAATCCAGTGTTAAGACACTCCATTCTCTTACAACATTTCCGTTCCCCGCTTTCCGTCAAATTGCTTTTTCTTTAGCCTTATTAAATGCTAATCAACTCTTCATACCCCCTTATCACAAAATCCTCATACTTTTTACGTGATCTCTGGTATCAACGATACTATGATTAAAAGGTTGGTAAGGCTCACCCTTCCTCACGACTCACACTCGCATAGTAGTAGCTACACCATTTGTAGCTTCGTCCTCTAGCATGATTAAAAATATATATAAATTCATAATCTTAATAATACTGAAAATACTTTATCTATCTTTTCTACCTTTTCATTCTTAAAGTCGTAATAAAATTAAAAAGATGCTTTGTAACTAATCTTACAAAGTATCTATAACAAACAAAGAACAATTTTATAGTCAGCTTACAGTTATAGTTGCGGTAACTGTATAACTTTTAAACTTGCGACTTTTATTCTATAGTTTTCCTTAGTGGTTATTCAGAGATAAAATATCTGAACAATATAAAAGAATTTAAAAACGTTGTTTCAAAATCTTTTTTAAAGAAAACTTTCTAAAACAATATTTCTGGGGTAAATCATTTTCTGGGTTTGGGAACAAGTCAAAGCGCGGCGTTGAGTTCCGCAACTCAACACGCAATGCCTCAATCTGGCGGAAAGTGGGGAACGGATTTGTTGAAAGAGAACGGAGTGTCTTAACACTAGGTTCTCAGGTTCCCTCTGCCTACCCTGCTCTATGCGGGATACAGCGTGAAGTTAAAAAAAAAAAATAATGTCACGTACATTATCTGTAATTTTTTCTCAACTTCATGTTTTACCCGCACGGCAGAGTAGACTGAACCTAGCGTCAATACATTCATTACTTCGCTTTCCGCCCAAAATCGAGATATTACATGATGAGTGACAAAACTTAACGCTGCGCTTTGCCCTAACAGATAACAGAATCGAACCCGCAACCTCATTTACATGTTGTCCCACTGCGCCACTGCGACCTTGGCTGTTAATTATATAAGAAATAAATATTCTTTTCTCTTTCGACTACCTTAATTGGCTTCTCTATTTATGTATAAGTACTATGTAGGTATTTTTATTTTATCATTTGTACTTTGAAGAAGCCACATAATAACTAAATTTTTTGTACTGAATTATTCCTTTACGTTGTTGCAAATTTTTGTTAAGATTAGTATTGGAACATCATAACATCACTTTTAGATTTTTTAACCGCCTTCAAAGAAAGGAAGAGGTTCTAAATTCGACTGTACTTTTTCTTTATCTATGTTGTCCAATAACTCGTTACTGGGTATACTAATTTAATTGATTTTTTTTATGTGATAACTAGTAGTTCTACGGCGGTAAAACTGTATTTAAACAACAAAAATAACATGCTACACAAACAAGCTTAGTTTCATACCTTAATCCAAGCCCACGTACAGAGCGAGAGACGAGTGTAAATGATTCAATGTAATTCCTATGAGGTCAAGCCCACACCACCTGAATAACGAATGAGCGTCCGCAAATGTTTCAGTGCATGTGCACGGCTTAGAGCGGTATGGTAATCTCGATGTTAGATACAAGCCAAATTATTTTATTCTTACTTTTTTTTAGCTTCACGCTGTATCCCGCATTTAGCAGGGTAGGCAGAGGGAACCTAGTGGAGGGAACTTAATACCGCTAATATTTTCACACATTGTTTTTATTTGATGTTGCTTGTTATAGTAGCAAATTTTAATAAGCAAAACAATAACTGATTTATATATCTTTCATATGCATTTAGCTACAGTATTCGTCAAAAATAACGGTCAAAAATTAACCTCCCTCAATTTTGATGAAACTAAATCTTTCTTACTGAGCATTGTCACTGTATTTTGCTGAAAATCAAACGTATAATGTATTTTCAATAAACTTCTATCTTAAATAGAAATAACAATCTATATGAGTAAAATTTATATGTATAAATAAGAAATAGTCGAACAATTTTACTTTTTTGAACTTTTCAAGGTCAATCAAATAGAACTACCCTGTTACGGTTATTACTATAAACCCAAGCAAATTAGAGTACACAAATTCAATATGAAAACAACTCCCGTGGGCAGATACTGCACTGGCTATTAAATCCCAGTCTCACTTCCCTCGAGACTATCTTCGCTGACCGCAGCATACAAACTTCATATTACTAAGTGAGAAAACATGTTTAAAATGATTTTAAATTATATTTTAGTGGAGTTTTTAAGCAGGTTAAGCACCAGCAGGTTAACCTCAGTGACATTGTTTCATTTACTAATTTTTAATATTTTTGGTAGTTAGGTACATAGAAACTAAACTAAAAATACTACTATTAGATATATCCTCCTTTAAGATCCATTTCCCTGCATATAAAAAAGCAAACAGCCAATTTGAGACTAATTATTACAAAAAACATGTTTGATAATTAAAAAATCAAAATTTTCCCATCACATATATACAATGTAGACATACAAACGCATGACGGTACACGAAAAAGAGACGAAACTCGATTCAAAGGACCGCCGCTCCGCGCTGATTTACAGCCAGGACCCGTGAATGTCCTCATTTAAATGAAAATTATACACATCTCTCGGTCATGGGCCTCGCTCTCGTAAAGCAACTGAATTATGACCTAGAGATATTCCAGCGAAGGTAACCGCTCCGCTCTTGAAATTTTAAATACCCATGTTGTGAATTTTTGAAACACGCTACCTACATGTTTGATGTAAACACTGTGTTTAAATATGCCAATGCGTTGAACTTTAAATTCTTTAAACATACTGCTATTTATGAGTACGGGAATTCGATATTTTGGGTTGAGCTGTGAGAATCGTTTAGCTTTTCGAGTGATAATGTTTTTACTACGTTAAGAAGCTGGAAGGTTAATGTAAATATACTAGTATTGTTATTAAGTTTTTGTGTACATTGCATATGAGCTGCAGCTCTTTATCTAGGCATAGATATACAAAATCAAAAAATCAAAATGAAAATATGATTTATTCATGTAGGCTATTACAAGCCCTTTCGAATCGTCAATTTAAAAAGGTGTCAGTCGTGTCAGTTCTAACGGAAGCTACCACCGGCTCGGAAGGCAGTTCTGCTGAGAAGAGCCGGCGAGAAACTCGACAGTTGCTCTTTTCAAATATTTTTTTTACAATAAATATACAACTATGATGAGCCTCCCGGGTGAGCGTCAACAGCATTTAATGCCACACTATATATAGTATTCTTGGACAGAATAATACACTTTCTTCAATAATATGTTCTTAATCTTAACTTTAAATTGTTGAAGAGGCAGCTCTATAATTATTTCTGGAATTTTATTATACATGCGTATACCTTGTGACAAAAAAGATTTATTAACTTTTTTGAAACGAATTTTTTGAGACTAGATGTAATTAGAAAATTTTCCTTCTAGTACATACATGTAACATCAACAGCGATATATAAAGAGCTAAATTGTACTTATATAAATCTTAAAATTATTACGTTTGTGTCTACACTATTTAATTTCAAAATTTTATCAATAATGTTGATTAAATATTGTTTATTTAATACATTTATTAAATATTTTTAGTTAATTTAAATGATTTTCGTTCATAAATAACTAGTATTAGTACAAATTACATATAACGAATATACATACATTGTACACTTTTTTTTTCTTTTTTTTTTTTATTGATAACGGACGGCAAACGAGCAGAAGGACCACCTGATAGTAAGTGGTTACCTTCGCCCATAGACATCTACAACACCAGAGATGTTGTAGATGCGTTGCCAACCTAGAGGATACTGATGGAAGGGGGGACAATGTAGTAGTCCACTATCAGAACCACCACATTTTGGGGAAAGGATATGTGGGAAAGGGGAAAATCTGGCTTACATGCCATCGAACCGGAACACATCATTAGATATTTGGCGGTTCGTCTTTGACATGATAGTGGTCGCGAACCAGTCGGAGTACGAACCTCCTACCACCTAACAAAACTTAACACTTACTCTTGATGCATGTCACATATTAAATTTAGCCTTAACCCAGTTTGTATCTAATTTACTTGTTTTACTTTAACATTAACTCAGTTGGCTCTCGTGATAAAAATGTCGGCAACACATTTAACGAATAACATTTTATTACTGAAGTGGCTTGTTACACGTCGCACCACTGTATTTATTTATTTCTGCTCTCTTTAAACACTACCTAGTATCTACTTTTCGTAAATATAAAGAGTTTGCGTTTTATAGTGATGAACTCAACTTATTTTAGGAAGGAACTGCAGAAACAAAATTTTATTTATAGAATAGATAATTTTTTAACACATTTCCTGTAGAGGAGTGACTTAGCACTAGATTCTCAGCCCTCTGCCTACCCTGCCACGTGCAGGATACAGCGTGAAGCTAAAAAACACAGCGTGAAGCATTTTTTGTATGTAACGTAAAAAGCTGAAAATACTACTAGGGTTAAAACAAGTTTTCACTATCCGTTCATCTTAAAATAAATATCTGTTTGAGAGAAAGAACGCTAAGTTTGGCTAAATCGGGAAGCTGAAAATGTTATTTATAAATAAATCCTCCCATAAGCATTGTGTATTTAGTCACATTTCTCAGTTAAGGCAAGATGGCGTCATATATAGTAATAAAAAGGATTATACAGGAATATTAACATAATGATCCAAAAATAATCCCAATAAAGCTTGTACCCAATGAGATCAATCGTGGCGTAGAAGCAGAGAGTACCATTGTAAATGCGATACGTTGTGAGTTCGATTTGAATAAATTTTATTTGGTATTTTCATTTCCTTGCTCTTGTAACAAGGTGAAGCGCGGCGTTAAGTTTCGCTATTCAGCATGCAATGCCTCAATGCGGCGAAAAGTAGGGAACCGAAATCTTAATAGAACAGTGTCTTTTCTTATTGCATCTTAGAGATTGCTATCACTGTACAGTTAACTAACTTTATATACATTTGCTAGAAATATAAGCATGTATCAATATTTAAAATGGATTTGTGTACTTTTATTGAAGTAAGCTTTCTCTCCCTAAAATGATCGACGAAAAAATCATATTAATTCAGTCAAATGTAATACTGAATTTTCTTGACTCTTAATTTGTTAAAACTAGCTAGTTCAATCTGGAATACGAACATTCTGTAACCCAAAACCATCTCTGTGCCTGTTCCGTATTGTATATATTTTTTAATATAATTTTTTTAATTACTAGAATTAGAGGCAGAGGCAAATAACATTTTCTCCAATTTATAAAAAATCTAAATATAATTAATACAATAAAAATACAAAAATATAAGAATCATGACATAATATTTTTAGTCGGTATATTTCGCAAAAGGCAGACAGAGCGTAACTTACGAATGAAAATAACTTTGCTAATGAAATTTCACCTCATAATAATACCAAACATCTGGAACTTTAATTGAAATAGTTCGGGCTACTAGCTAAGGTCAAAGCACGTTCTTGTAATCACAATATGTACTTGATATTGGATGTTGCAAGCTTCTTGAGAAAACTCGGAGCACTCTCGAGCAACATATTTCATTTGCGTCTCGTACCATTCACAACTTGGCTTGTAATTTTGTTTGGGTCTATCCAATGCTGGCCTAGAAACGATATTGGTTAAATAAACTATTTATAATAGTTTAAGAGATTGAAATATTGTTTTTTCTTTTATATTTATATTGTTTTAATCAAGGCATAATTGACAGGTTAAATCTATAATATGCTGATCAGACTACAAAGGTAATATACATACATTATATTGGTACATTTAAAAAATGTACCAATTTTTTTATTTATTATTATCAAATAATATATAATTGAAAATGTAAAAAAAAAATTATATATTAACAGGTTCATAAATCAGCATTCAGCGTTCTAGAAAAAGAATCTCTGTAGAATATAAATTTACTTATTAACAGATTTCCAAAAGGAAGGATATTTTCAATTCGACTGTATTTTTTATGTGTCTTAGCGCATAACTTGTAGTCTTATTTAAATTTAGTTAAAATCTGACGAGTAGTTTTTGAGTTATTCGTAATAATGTTAGTTTTGGGCATTTTATTTAAAGTCGAAATCTTTATTATTGAAGATTTTAAAATTAAACGTCACTCACCTCCTTGTACCACCAAATATTTTCAAACACACTAATTGCCTCCTATTCACTATAAATTTTGTTGATTAATTATTGCTATAACTATTAAATTATTAATTGTAACTTACATTGATTAAAGTTCACGGCTGTAATAATAAAGGCCAGTCCTTAATCATAGAACGAGCATGTGTTGATATCAATAAGTTAGAATTAGAGGGCCATATGAAAGTTATGGCACTTGTACGCTATCCAAGGGCGAAAGGCGAAACATTTTATATCACTTATATAAGTTTCTGTTTATTGCTAACTTGGGAAATATGTTTTGCAAATCCAAAGTAAATATTATTTTATTATTAAATAATGAATGTTTAATGGCTAGTTCTTGGTTTTCTCTAGAAATTATGAATAATGGAACACAATTGTTATTTTATTATAACTAGTGTCCCCGTTGACGCGTTAACAACGCGTTATCTTCAGCAATCTATATGTCACTTTATATAAACATGGATGTCAAACCATGGTGGTGCCTATAACATTTATTTGGTTAATTTAATAAAATTTTTATGCATTATTTTAAAAAAATGTTAACATTCTGCACTCCCTCTTAATATAAGTGTGCCAAATTTCATGCTCTTGCATCCGCGTAATTTTCGTAAAAAGGGGTACAAAGTTTTTGCTTCACGTATTTATATATAGATATTTATGTAATAGCTAGTTCACGTTGTATCTATATTATTACTTTTAATTCATAATTTTTTTTTTATTAGAATTGAAACAGTAATTGTATCAGTTCATGTAACGTTAATCCAAAAGCTGTTATTATTTTTTGCTGTCGTGACGCAGTAGTTCAGCGTCTAAAAGTACTTATTATTTGTTCTAAGATTCAGAATCTAATCAACTAGAGTCGTGGTTGTACCAATACCACACGAGGATTTTCAAAATCCTTTAATATTTAAAAGAAGGAGTGTACAAGTGTAGTGATATTAAACATAATAAAAGTGCTTTTAAAATATGACACTTGCTTACTCATCACAGCATCCACACAAAGACTATTTTGGTGACATAATATATGAGTATAATGTATCTCGATACAGGTTCTCGGGTTCAAAGGAACCCGGTCCTTTGGAAGGCTTGCGTGGGGACACAGGTCCAACACGTAGAGGCCCCTTTGAGACAACAATATTTTTTATTCTGACGCATTGACCGGGATCCATCTCTGAGTAACCATAGGCAATTGCTCAGAGATGGTCATCGGTCAATGCGTAGGAGCTATGGAACATATGGAAAACTAATATAGGGCTATGGAATGGAGTTTGGATGGACTAAGTACTGGGCTATTGATTGAGACTACCGGACGTCCGCCTTTTCAACAGTCTCAAATTGAAAGGTTAGCGGACGGTGACTCGCCTCTCACTAGATGGGCCCCCACAAAGCGGCGTAGTGCCTTGGGCGCAACATCGGTGTGGTCGGCTAAGGGTGTCGAGAGGTGTGCACCGGTTTCACCATCGCGAGAGTGCTCGTGAGCGGGTTTCCCCGCTATTACGCAGATTGAGCACTTCCACCCTTTCGAGCATATAGCTCTTGCGCTCCACTCTGCCGGCCAATGAAGGCAAGCCAGAGGCGGGGGATAAATTACAATTCCCCTCCGGAGGTCTCAGGTCCGTGGGGTCGCCACTCCCCAACAGCTCGCCACAAGCTGCCCTGCGGGCTTATTATTATTATTATTCAAATATTATTGAAAGGAAATTAGTGATATTATATTAAAAAGTCCAGCATTATTAAAAAGTATAATAAATAAAAAGATTTTAATATAACTAAAGTTTTTTGTTTTTAAGGACGTGTTTTTAAAGTATTAGTTTAGTACTTTAGAGTTAGTTAAATACCAATACAAATCATGAAAATTTTTGGTATTTTCAATTTGAAATAATAAATCAATAAAGTATTATTGCATGTTATACTTAAATTTATATCTAAAAATATTTCCTTTATAACGCTTGTCGTGGCGCAGAGGCACAAGTGTGCGACTGTAAAGCGACAGGTTGTGGGTTCGATACCCACTCCAGGAAATGAAGTATTTTCATTTTTTGTGTTTGTTAACATGAAAAGCGCGGCGTTGAATTCCACCACTCAACACGCAATGCCTCAATCTGGCGGAAAGTGGGGAACGGATTTGTTGAAAGAGAACGGAGTGTCTTAACACTAGGTTCTCAGGTTCCCTCTGCCTACCCTGTTATATGCGGGATACAGTGTGAAGTTAAAAAAAGAAAATAATAATAATTCCGTTTTTAGAGCTATATATGTAAATATATTTTAGTGGATATCAAATAACACATATCAAATAACATGTTCTTTCTTAGTATAATACTTAAATTTATTATTTTGACTTGTATGCAGTTTCTGCTACTGCAAGGTTAGTACCTCGACGTGACCACGGCCGATAAGACAGACAGATCGCCATGCACTTACGAGATAAATAGAAGCGCTTAACTCCTGAGTGAAGAGATATTGTTAGATTATCTGTACAATGAGACTCGTGTATTTTAGATTTACACACACTGTAACAATGTAGGGTTACGTGGAGAATTACCTTATATTTTATAGCAGCAAATTGTCAATTAGTTTACGTTGTGTACTGAGAATGACTTTACCTGTGATCACTTTTGTTTTACAATAGATAGACCTGTAAGCTTCACGCTATATCCCGCTTTTAGCAGGGTAGGCAGAAGGAACTAGATAACCTAGTGTTAAGACACTCCGTTTCCCACTTTCCGTCGAATTGAAGCTTTACGTGCTGAATGGCGGAGCTCAACGCCGCGCTTTGCCTTGTTACCAAACACAGGAAATGAAAATATTAAGCTTTTACATTTCCTGGAGTGGAAATCGAGCCCACAACCTGTCGCGTTTACAGTTGCACGCTTGTGCCTTTGCGCCACGACAGGCGTGGAAATTGTAAGAATTCTGGATAAAAAAAATACTAAATTTGTAATATATACAATAATTTATGATTTTCAAAACTTATATATTTATGTATAAATAAAAATATTCTGTTACAATGAAATTTCTATCGTATAAACTATTTTAATATAACAATGTATGAAATATGACTGCATAATTTTATGCATCTGAAACTCGGAATAGTGTTTCACGAGTTTCTCAGATACTAAGCCAGATATTACAGCACTTCTTTTATCACATGATATATTAAATAACAATGTTACACTTTTATACTTACTTCTCAACTACATGAAGAAAATGATTTCTTAGAAAATAGTTACTCGTAGAAATAAAACGATCGCTTTCAAAGCAGATCGCTTGCAAGCTATTGTTTTAATAAAAAAAAAATTTTTTCGTTTATTAAAGGAATTCATTTTCAGAATATTTTCATAAGTTGATTTTTAATTTAAGCCGTTTAATTTTGTAAAATATATGAGGAGGAAGCAAAACATGCTAATTTAGAATAAAAACAATAGTAATATGATTGTTGTAACTCATAACATTAATAACTAATAGTTGTAACTTTACGCTCTTTCCTGTATAGCAGGGTAGACATATTTAAGATCATGATACTTCTCTCTCTTACTTTATACCCGACTTGGACACATTGCGTGACGAATAGCGGATCTCAACCCCGTTTTTAGGCTTAGGGTTTTTAGGCTTTAGGCTTCAATTTATAGAATACTTTTCTTCAGGTGTTGACAGAACCAATAAATCTTTTATCTACATACACCTACATATGTGTAGCCGATGTTTTATTTATGTGGTTTTCAAAAGGGTTGGGAAAAGCAAAGGATTGACAGCGTAACAAACCGTCTGTATAAACGAGGAACATTAGCATTTTTTGTGAATGTTAATGTTAAACAACAAGCATTCTGTAACTTTTTAATATGTTGAAAAATATTTTTTTCAATAAGATGTAGTATCTAGTAGTAAAATAAAAAATGGTGATAGCTCATTTTTAAGCCAAGAAATTGAATGCCACATTGCATACTAAAATCTTCGATTGGATATATTATTAATAAATAATAATTGGACAAAAATTACAGAACGAAGTGTTAAGCTTATTTGCTGTCTAAATGCAAAATGTACAAATTAAAAAAAAAGAATTCTTCATATGTTTCGTTTAGGTTTTATTTTACTACTAAATTAAAAATATTTGAATATTACGTCAGAAGGAAGGCAGCACAGAAAAATCAGCGTAATCATATCTACAATTTAAATGAGAAATTGAGTTATAATTTAAAAAAAATATTGCTAACGAGTTTATTACAAAAAAATAACTTTTTTCGTGGAAACAAGACAAAAATATAATTATGAAATTCAATAATTACTTTATAAGTGCAAACATATTAAAGGATTTATATATTTTTGTATCCTTTCTTATGATCCTCTCACATCACGGTGTATAGAGAAAAATCTGATAAATCCCTATTTTTTTAATAGTTTCATACATTTTTTCGCATAGCAGGATAGAAACTAGTATCAAGGCACTCCGTTTTTCAATTTTCGATCGAATTTGACTCATTGTATGTTAAGTGGCGGAATTAAACGCTGCGCTTTGTATTATCAAAGGGAGAAAACATTTCTCCAAGTAAAAATCGAACCCACGGGTGATGCTTATAATCATATATATGATGAAAATTTGATTTATATTGTAAGGTAGTTCATAAATAATCTAGCAAGAGTGGGACCATCGGACTACTGTAAAAGCCTCGTCTTCAATTTTACAACGCAGTGTGTTCACGTCAGTATACCTAATTCTCAATATATCCAGTTATAATACAAGTGTGTGGTGTTAAAGAAACATATTGTGAACTAATCGAGCTTTAGTGTCGTGCTCTTTTAGTACTTACTACTTTACTTTTTCTTCTTCATCTGATAAGAACTGCCAATCAGAACCCGCTCCTACCCACATAATAACAAAGGTTACGTCAGTTACCTAAAATATTGTTGTCCATACATGTAGGTAGGCACATGATTTAAACATACATTTAAATTGTTAGTTTCTCTGTCAGCAGGGACCGGCATAAGTAATTTATACTATTAACCTAAACCTTTTTCGGGTGTACATTTATATAAATTTCAGACTATGACCACCATTTCTATTTCCTGACCGCGATTAAACAGTTTTATTTTTATCTTTTAGAAAATGTTTTATTATTATATAGGTTACCTTACCTTACCTTATTAATTAGATTAGATTTTTAGATTCTAGAGAGATTCTAGATTTTTATCTGAGAACTTAATAAACGTATTATTATTCTTGAAGTTGACTTGTATTCAAAAATCTGAATATTAAATATATTTTTTAATGAAAAATATTATTAATTTTCCCAAAAATTTGCATCCCAAATTTTTCACTATTGAAAACTCGAATTAAAACAAACCGTATCTACTTCTTTTAACATAATTATTTTTAATTTGGCTCAAATTGTATAAATTAAGGAAAAATATTATTAAAACAAAGATCTCATCTTGACTTAGACGAATTATGTAAATGTCAATCCCAGGGTCTAAAACTTATTTTCAACCCTCAAAAATAATGAAGACTTAATTCAATGATATTTTCGAAGTGTAATTGAATTGTTGACATAAATATTAGCACATTTTTTATTTGTAAGATATCTTCATGAGACTGAAGGCGTAATCTCAATATCAATACCTAATAGGCGTAGATAGAAAACTAGAAGTTTCATTTTTTTTTGCAGTTTTTTGTTGGGAACTTTTCTAATGGATTTCTTTATATATAATATCCGTATCGTGAATAAACGCAAATCAAGAAAAATGCATACTTTTCCGATTTGCTTTTAGATTTTTAATTTTAGTTATTTATTCACTTTATAAGCCAAAACAATTTTGAGATCCTTGGATATTTTAATAATTGTATATGCATGTCGACTTTTTGAACGTGTCAGGGCTTGTTTTTCAAAAATATTTGCAAAAAATATATCCTATTTTACCGTGTTTTAACAAATAAAATATCAAAGAAGGATTAACTTGCATATGACATATATTAATGTATTTCTCTTACATGATGTACGCTTATATTATAATATTTATATATAAAAACATATATTCATGTTAGTACCACTTCACAGAATCTGTTTATTATGACAGCAAAACGTGTCAATTCAGTTTTCCTGTTCCTTATATCCCAATTTGAAACCGGAAACTTCATACATAAAAAATTTCCCTACAAATTGCCAGTAATGAGAATTCAGAGGCAGTATGTATACATTGTTTACTTATGCCCTTATATCAGCAAAGTCCAAACGACGCAGACATTTGTTACTAAGGGCGACCTGTAGCTTCGGTTTATATGGAAATTATATGGGACACCCCGCTTTGGGGAGGATGTGACCTTCCCTAAGGTAGTAACTAAATTATTAACTCATGATATTTCGACGTAGGCTCCATTGTAAAATTTACAACATACGGCCATTTACATGTGATACTGTTTCAAAGATACAAATATCTATAGCTAAACTAACTAAAGCTTTGTCTTTTTGTTTTTATTAAAGTTCGAGGGATTACTTTGTGTACCTTGAAATGTTATAGGTGTATTTGTTTAATGTTTTCTTAATCTTTATACAATTAATTTTCTTTTTTTTATTAGATATCATTTAAATAGTTTTTTATTGAGTTCGATTTATAAATAAATCAAAATCAAATAATTTTATTCAAATCAAGTTACAAGCTTCATTTTTGAACGTCAAATAATTACAACAGTTCCACAAAATTTAATGCCTCAGACCTGGAAGAACCGGCGCAAGAAACTCAGCAGGACCTGACCTACCAATAACTATCTTAATCGTCTATAGTCTTTACCTCTATCTTAAATTATTCATGTTGGATATTTCACGGCAAACTATGCGTGATAATATGTTCCATTCACGTAAAGCACAGTGTTTCAAAGCAATAATGACTTTTTTTTTTTTTATGGATACCGGATGGCAAAACGAGCAGGAAGGACCGCCTGATGGTAGAAGTGGTTACCTTCGCCATGAACATCCTACAACACAAGAGATGTCCTAGATGCGTTTGCCCAGCCCTAGAGGATACAGATGGAAAGGGGAGGATAATGTAGTAGTCCGCTATCGGAACACCACATTTTGGGAAGGATGCGTAGGAAAGGAAAACCTGGCTTACATGCCATCGAACCGGAACACATCATAGATATTTGGCGGTTCGTCTTTGACCCATGATAGTGGTCGCGGAGCAGACGGAGGACGAACTTCCTGCCACCCAGCAAACACTTATTGTCTTGACTTACAGCCACGTTAAAATTTAATTACGATGCGTTCGCACAACAATCAGAAGGAACTAAGAATTAATGAGGAATCCTATTAACTTACGTACTTTACTAACACAATAGCGTCACGTAACAAATCCGGTTACAATTGACTCTTGCTTCTTGTGTTTGAAAACTTGTTGTTCTCATTTCATTTTGTATTATATTATTTTAATGTAAAGCTTTTTAAATTCAAACAGAAACTTTGCTTTTAAGGTATTTCATTTATTAAGCAAATATGGAATGCAAGGAATTGAATAGATGAAGTTGTTGTTTTGTATAGCTAAGTTTTGTATGATTTGAGCTAAAAATAAAATAATTGAAATAACTCTACCATTGTGACATACTTTTTTCATACTATAGACAATTCTGAATTTGAATTTCTTTCAGGATGCATATATTACAGATATGTACCTCCCTCAACCTGGTTGAGATAAAGTATTGTGTTAATATAAGCTAGTAAGTAACGTAAAGAAGTAAGTGACTACCCCTTCCAATGATTAATATTTTAACAAAAAAATGTCAATTTCAAATATGTTAAAAAAAAGTGAAATGATTTCGAATTACTCATCAGATCCTAACAAAGTTTAAATGAGACCTCCCATCCCACCTTACCTTATTTTACTTTATTAACATAATCTAACCATCAAAAGTGCTACCTATCATATAAAAAAAAGATTATCAAAATTGGTTCAGCCAGTAATAAATATACGGTAGCAACCTTAAAAAATACAGTCGAATTGATATCCTCCTCCTTTTTTAAACTCGGTGAAAAAGACAGCATCACGAACAAGTGACAAATGTTTTGCGGTTTGACATATATACGTGTGACTATTCTCTCGCATATGGTATTTGAATTAATCGGATTTCTTATTATACATCATAGCTTTCCGCTTGCCAGAAGCTTTCATTCAGCCGTCTCTACTAATTACTTCTAATAAATAACGTCAAATTAGTTGTTATTACTGTAATGGCTTATTTCTCGTGCTTATTGTTTATATTTATATATATATATATATATATATATATATATATATATATATTTAATTAATATAGTTTTTTAGTGCATGGTACCATTTCGATGGTTTTCAGTACAGAACAAAAATATGAAAGTTTCCCGAATTTTGGAATCCAAAGCGCTATTAAATTTAAGTTAATAGATAATTGTGTTAAAATAGACTGTTAATTAAGTAAAATGCTAGGCTTATTTTATGTACATCATAAAATTCTTATTGTTTTATTTAATTATTTGCATTTCTCTGTTCTTGTAAGGCAAAACGTGGCATTGAGTTCTGCCGCTCAATTCGCAATATCTCGATATCGGACGAAAATTAGATAATAGAGTGACCTGAGGTTCTCTCTGACGACCGTGCTATGCGAAAAAATCGTGAAGCTGAAAAAAAATGTCAAATATAAAATTAATGTATATGTATATGTACAAAGTCAAAGTCAAAGTCAAAAAAAAATATTCAAAATAAGAAGTTACAAGCTTCATTTTTGGAACGTCAAATAATTTACCACCAGTTCACTAAATTTAATGCCTCAGACCTAAGAAGAACCGGCGCAAGAAACTCAGCGGGACATTTTTTTTTTTTTAATATATTCGATAATGGTTTACAATTCTTTATTAATGGCAATGATACTTTTGAAACAGACTGGAGGAAGCATTTCATTCCCAAGGTATGTTATCATTTATATGTACTCGTAGCTATATGCTTTTAGTATAGGTTATACAATTTTGTTTCCAGTCTTCATCACGCTCTGTTTACACAATTACACATATTTTTATTAAAATCGTTTAAATATAAAATAACCCTAACATTCATATCTTTATACTAAATTTGTATTATATTTCTGCTAGTAACGTTTGAAAATTTCTTATTCGTTTGTTGGCGCGCTGTTGCAAAGAATGTACTTTATGATGAGAAGCGCTATGCCGCGATGCCGATGAAAGAATTTATTCTAAACTGGTCTCCGCTTATCAGAAAATCGCATTTTCCCTTTAAAATATTTCAAGATTCTTTAACATAACTCGTTTATATAAATGCTAAATTGTTCGTTTTTTTACTGTAACACAATTATGATACGATAGCTGAAAGATACAAAAATATACGTCAGTTAGCTTCAATCATGTGTATCTCAAATTTTATTTAGTAGGTATTGATTTTTACTTTATTACAATTTTAAGAGAATTTTTTTTTAAATAAAAATGAAAAATATTTTTTTTCATTGAAGCCTGTAAAGTAAAGATATAATGAATAGAATAGAAATTGAAAAAGTTACTTTTTCTTTTTTTTTCATTGCAACATTCTTGTCTCAAGTCACTTTTTTGATCGGTTTTCCATATATACTTTGAGTTGAAAATATCTATAAGCAGCAACGGCTATACGACTTCTGAGATTTCATAGCGAGATAGTGGGACTGTCCGCAACTTTGTGGTTACATCAGTTACTAGAATGCCCGCAACGACTATCGTTAATGTTAGATCGACAGCTAGAAACTGTTAAAGTGTCTTCTGAAGCACGAAGGTACTCATTTGCATACCAAGTAACTTTGGATAGGAGTGAACGTTGTTTAAACCATGTAATAATGCTAGTAGATAGTGAATCTGTACCTTTTATAAACTATCTTTCTATTTTTTTCAGTTGCATACTTTATTATGCATTGCAAGGCGGTAGACAGAGACATCCTAGGATCCATATACTACGTAATAAATTACTATTAATTCTGTAGTCAATGTTCTCCATTTACTAATGGAGAACATTTGCTACAGAAATTCAAGTTTTTGAAGTTGAATGGTAGATCTAACCGCCGTATTTTTTATACCCAGAGTGGGGAAGTGGATATAATTTACATATATAATTCCTTTACATTCATTCCTTCGAACAATGTTCCACTAGGCCACGATGGTTTCTTATAAATTTCACTATAATATTTTTTTTAATCTTCTAATCGTCAATAATCATAGAAATGTATATCAAAGATTGCATAGTTTAATTTAAAGCGATTTTCTTTTTTTTTTTTAGCTATCGTACAGTATAAAAGATACACGAAAACAATCTCTTTGCTCCTCCTCCAGCCTTCTAACGAATCGTTGCAGGTAAAGTGCCGCAAATGTCTATATCAAATCATTGGCCACTTGTTATCTAAAACAACCTTTAAAACTTCCACGGACTGTCAAAAATCAACTACTAAGAGAAATTTAGAATTTAAAATTTTGTAAAATTCGATTTATCACCCTTTCGTATAAACATGTTAATTAGTTTTAATTGCCAATAATAATTAACAACATTTAATAGTTTTGGCAGAACAAATTTATCCGTAGCCTATAAAGAAAAAAAATTGAATTATTATGATAAAATTAGTAAAAACGCCACTCTACTTCGTATAGTTGGAAGCCCTCTTCTTTAGTCCGACTTGTTGTAAGCAGGACGGTTCACTCTTATTCTTTTTCCTTGTGTCACTTGACAAGTGTCAAGTGAGCACTCTCTACGTTGACATCGTTACTTGTTAGCGTGGAACTTAAACTTTTGTACAAAACTAAAATGTAACGTAAAATAAAAGTGAATTATTTTAATTATATTTGTTGTATGTTGTATTAGATAGCTAATATGATATATTTACATCTGCGTAACACTTAACAAAAAAATCAGTTCCTTTTTAACAAAATTATGCGCAACCTTCCTTTACAAGCATCTTATATGCAGAAGAAGTGCAGAAAAAGTTCTGTTTTGTGGTAGGAGGTTCGTCCTCCGTCTGGCTCGCGACCACTATCATGTTAAAGACGAACCGCCAAATATCTTATGATGTGTTCCGGTTCGATGGCATGTAAGCCAGGTTTTCCTTTTCCCCATCCATCCTTTCCTCAAAATGTGGTGGTTCCGATAGCGGACTACTACATTGTCCTCACCTTCCATCTGAATCCTCTAGGTTGGCAACGCATCTACAACGTATCTGGTGTTATAGATGTTCATGGGCGAAGGTAACCACTTACCATTAGGTGGTTCTTCAGCTCGTTGGTCATTCGTTATCCATAAAAAAAAAGAAAAAAAGATAACCATTTTTTATAACAATGTCTTAGAAATCCATTAAATTCACAATATAAATTATTATATGATTAATATACACTTTGGTATTAAGCAACATATATAATACGTTGCTAAAGTAACGCGTATTTAGGATTCTACGTGTCTTTTATAGATATTTGCAGATAAAGTTTCTCACTTTATTTTTTGGTGGAGTAGTCAAAAAGAGCGGGTCGCTATCATCGATACTATGTTTTCCAATGTTAACCGAGATGACCCCCAAATAAAATACAATTAATTTGTATATCGCTTTCAATCAACTTTCAACTTTTATAACTTCCTTCATAACTTTTTTTGGTGGTAGGAGGTTCGTCCTCCGTCTGGCTCGCGACCACTATCATGTCAAAGACGAACCGCCAAATATCTTATGATGTGTTCCGGTTCGATGGCATGTAAGCCAGGTTTTCCCCTTTCCCACCCATCCTTTCCCCAAAATGTGGTGGTTCCGATAGCGGACTACTACATTGTCCTCCCTTTCCATCTGTATCCTCTAGGTTGGCAACGCATCTAGTACATCTCTTGTGTTGTAGATGTTCATGGGCGAAGGTAACCACTTACCATCAGGCGGTCCTTCTGCTCGTTTGCCATCCGGTATCCATAAAAAAAAAAATAAAAAAATAACTGTAAACGGCGAAATATCGTGAAATTCCAAAATAGGACGAGCAATATAAAAATGTTAAACTCAGTTTCTCAAAACTCATATAAAACATACTCAAAAAACGCTTTTGAAAAACTGCAATGAAAAAGTTAAACAACGCTTAAACTTTGAAATACCTTAACTTTGTACCAATGTTCAAAGTATACTTTAAATAAAGATTTGCGCAATATATTTGAATTTCAGAATCTCGTGGTGCAGTTACAAAAAGTTTCCCCTTTAAAATGCAAAATCCTTCATATCTTGTTGTTTCAGACTTGCATTATGCCGCTAAGACCACTCCACCACTGCGCGCCGAGATAGCGACTCAACTATATAAAAGAAATGAAAGAACATTTGTTTTATGCTCAACACTGACTCGAGGGTTATTAAAAGGATGCGTTAACAAACAACTCGTCTTGGATAAAGGCACTGACTCCCTCAATGTACTATCTTCTTGCCTGTTTTAATTTTCAAAATTACTTCATTGATGTAATTATATTCTAAGCGTACCTACTACCTAGTATCTCTAGTCCTATATATAGCAATACGAAACCGTTGCTCATTAAGCACCTTGATTAATTAATACTCACGACATATAGATACAATGCTTCATTTTTCTTCATTTTCGAGGCTGATATAGTTTCATACACTCAAGTATAGATAGAACTTTAAATAATTAAATATCTTAAGTTTCAAATATGCATGAATTCAAAAAGAAGTCGGAGATAATTAAGTACCGCAGAACTATAGAACTACATCTGTTTCCACTTCACAAAGTTTTTGTACATTTTGAAAGGCCGAAATAATATATTTTTTTTTTTTTTATGGATACCGGATGGCAAACGAGAAGAAGGACCGCCTGATGGTAAGTGGTTACCTTCGCCCATGAACATCTACAACACAAGAGATGTACTAGATGCGTTGCCAACCTAGAGGATACAGATGGAAAAGGAGGATAATGTAGTAGTTCGCTATCGGAACCACCACATTTTGGGGAAAGGATGGGTGGGAAAGGGGAAAACCTGGCTTACATGCCATCAAACCGGAACACATCATAAGATATTTGGTGGTTCGTCTTTGACATGATAGACGGAGGACGAACCTCCTACCACCAAAAAAAAAATCAGGTAAACCAATATTTTTCAGCTTTAATGTAAAACTGTGCATTGAAACTTAATTCTATTCATGCGGTAAACTTTCAAAAGAGAAGCGAAAAGTAAAAGGATTGACAAGGTAACAAACTGGCTGTATAAATGCTGGCCATTAGCATTTCGTTCCGAGAGCAATTAGGGGTGTCACTGTACAATGTTGCCCTGTAATTACAAGTGACCCCGGTTGTTTATCAGCTCCTGTTTCTTCCTTTCGTATATTATTAATGATTTTTTTTTTCAACGAACAAAAAGGTAAAATTTAGGTAATTTATTCTACAAACATTTTATCTCAATTATTTATAAATGATTATTTATTTTAATAAGTACAGCATTAAATATATACAGCAGTTTACAAGTGATTTCATGTAATTTCCTTGAAATTATAATAATTATGAATGAATACTCTCTAATAACCACAAATAACTGTAATAACTTTATTCATTATTTATCGTCATCTCTTTAAGAATGAGTGCAATATTCACGTCTCTTTATTTGTAATTATTATAATTTTTGAATATACTTTGCATTTGGCATTTGTTTAGGTAACAAAAGTTGTTTTTTTTTTTTAAATAAAACAATAACTTTTGAGCACAACAACTATAATCTTAGTCTTAAAAAATATATTAAAGCAGCAAAATGAAAATAATTTAAATATAATTCTCAAAGCGAGATCGACCTCACAACCTTCATATTTACAATCACACGCTGTCTCATCATACCAAGATGGCCTCAAATGAAGTAACTACTGTGGTAACATTAATGATTTAGTGTCTTTACTAAAGCTTAGAGTCGCCTAAGTGACTTGACTCAGAGTGACTATTCACTCCGCTCTTCATTTTCTACACATTTTGAGATACAGGAAGGTAGATGGCCATTTCTTCCCAATCTCAATTTCACATTTGCCATTTCTCGACAGAACTCTGTATTTTCTCTTTAGTTTCACATAAATTATTCATATATACACGTGAACCTTTAAAAGAACATGTATTATACATTGTATTACGAAATGTATTACCAAAAATGTCTTGTCATTTCAATCTTTTTGCTTATAATATTTAGTTCTTAGGCAATCGCCCAATATACTTTTTTAAAATATTTTTTGCATATGAATGAATAAAGAAATGTTTTAAATAGAACGGAGTGTCTTAACACTCCCTCTGGTCTACCCTGCTACATGCGGGATACAACGTGAAGCTTAAAAAAAATGTTGACAACAGTTGTAACAAGCATATATAAATTTCTACGTGTAGCTTAATTGACAATTTAAATTTACTTAAAATCTCAAGACTATTTTTGAGTTATTTGTAATAAACTATTTTTTGTTTGTGCATTATATATGAAGTACATTTTCTGTTTTTGGAAAAATATTAATTAAATATTTAAATTAGATATCAAAATATTCATGAATGGAACATAAATTTATAGATAAATCATTAATTATATTTTATTTTTTATAATACATATATCATATAATATAGTTACCGTTAAAGCTCTTATCAAAAAGTAGCTGAAATTCAGGCAAATAACGTCAAGATTTATACAGAGTGTCTCTTAAGCAATAATTTATGCATAAAGCGTCCATGTTTAAGCCAAGCTAACTAAGCATGGTTAAATGAGTTCGTCAGCTCTTTGAAATACGGGCTACATATTTGGTAATCCTTGCCGGTTTTAATATAGAATATTATACTGTTAATAGAACCTTCCTTTATTTATGAAAATATTGTTTTTTTTTGTGTACAAGTTGTAATTCGCAATTTTATTAGAGTGTGTTATACTAATAACGAAAACCTCTGGTTTTTTTCTAATCCTTTCTTAGTTTTTCTAATGTTGCTCTCATTGTGAACTCTCATTGTGACATTAGAGACGATAAAGTCTTAAAGAACAATATATGAATTACTTAATAATAATAATATCCACGCCGTTTTCGGCGATGGCGACTCCATGCGTGTCTCACTTTCATTTTTCACGTAATTTCGTTGGTGTTATGGTGAGCTCTTATGTGGCTTGCGAATCCTATTTTCGCCTTGAAGATCCGCTTACAGGGCGCAAAGTAAAGCTGGCCAGCACTGTTATACGTGTACGTGTAGAAGAGCTTAGATTTAGTCTTCCGTAATTGGCGCTTGGCGTCGAGGTTTTCTAGACGGTTTTGTTCAAACTCGTCCACATTTTTGCAAACGGTGTGTCGCCATTGAATTACTTAATGTATATACAAAATGAAATATAACAAACATTTCATTAAATAAATTTAATTTATGACCTACCTACTTAACTTCACGTTTTATCCCTAGCGGGGAAGTCAGAGAGAACGGAGCGCCAAACGCTACGGTCCCTACATACCTCTTTCGCCTCGTCCACAGTCATTAACCTATTCATGCATGCTCTCCTGGAGGTCCTCATGCTTTTTACGTGACCTTAATTTAATTTATTAAAGTGGTTTATACATAGTAAATGTTAAATATCTGATCTGAAATGTTTAATCATATTTATATTTGTTTAATTACAAAGCTATACAAATATTAATAAAATAAATATATCACATATAATTACATTATAAAATACTAACAAAGCTTTTAAAATTGGTAACACAAATTAATGTTATGGCATTGTAATTGCAATTTCCTGGAGCGTAACTTAGAAGGATGTAAGCCTTTATTCGATCAGAACTGGGAGACTGAGAAATCCGATTAATTTACGAAACCTGTTACAGAAACAATACTTGAGGCTTGAGAACATCGCCATATCGACACAGTTCTTTTCCTTGTGCTTGAAATTAATTTAAATACTGATATATATATGAATACTTTATCAAGTTACAGAAATAATTCACATAGTACTGTAGTACTACGAAATAAATAAGTAGATAAACTTCTTATGGATAAGAAATTTTAGAATTTTAGGAAAAGCGATTTCAATGTTGACTGTATTTTTTTTTTTTAACTTCACGCTGTATCCCGCATATAGCGGGGTAGGCAGAGGGAACCAGAGAAACTAGTATTAAGATTGTATATTATATATACTTTTTTTCTAAAGTACTTTACAGGACAGTAAGACACATTTCTACGTTTACCTTTCGTTCACCCGTTTCAATGCATTACGTATGGCAACAGAAATTAAAGTTAATATAGGTCTTATGAATCGATCCATGTTATAAATATGAACATTTCTTATAACTTACCTATAAAATATGGAATGGTATCTGTTATCACCTGTGCTGTCAAAAATATACCCACATTGAATTATATGTCTTTCCCAAGGTCTAGACTATTTGTCAAAATTGGTTAAGTGGTGAAGTCGTAAACAGTTAAACAATCTTACATGATTTTATGTTTGACAATAAGGAATCCCCTATTTCAACCCCCTCTATCATTTTTTTCGCGATAAAAAGTATCCTATGTCCTTTCCCAAGTTTAGTTCTATCTTCATGTCGAATTTCATCAAAATCGGTTCAGTTTAGGCGTGAAAGCGTAACAGACAGACAGACAGAGTTACTTTCGCATTTATGATATCAGTAAGGATTTAAAATAATTACTAATTGCGTCACTGAAAATATGCCATAGTAAATAGTTATACATTTTATCATTTTAGTAACACCGCATAACAATTACATATAAATTAGTAAGTGATTCGTCGCCGATCGTGTCTCACCTGCTGGGCTGATCGCCCGGGTGGCATATGGCTCTTCCCCTCGACTACCATCCTTCGGTTCCCAAACCGGAACCGAAATTGTAAACAGAACCCCTACAGAGGCTCTATGGGCCAATTAGAAGACCCGCCCATGTTCATGGATTTTGAGAAGACTCCCATGGCCATAGGCCTAAGAGCTCCAGTTGGTCACCCCTCCTCCCCAGGGAGGAGAGTGAAGACCCCACCACCACAAATTAGTAAGGTTAATTTTCATAAATAAAACAATTTCGTGACAGTGACTGACAATAAAAACAAAGTTGCGGATAACAACTCGTAAGTGAATAATTATACTCGTACAAACGCTACTCTACATATCAGAATAAAGCTACACGCCATGACATTGATAAATTGAATTCATACTATAATTAGAAATGTTACGTTACGGTAGAAGATGAAAAATTGTAGCAAAACAAAAACATTATTTTACAAACAAGAAAATTAATTTCGACTAAAAAACATTTGCGTATGACAAACAACACTTTGCACTTCTTGATTATTTTACAGATTGCTGCCGTCCTGCTTCTGGTTTACGGAAGAGTGGAAAAAATTTTATGATGCTAGCGTTTGTTATAATTGAAGCAAATATTAATTAAAAGAAGAGCTCTTGGCGACTGTTTATTCGTGGTAACACAGTGTAATGCGTTATTATTATATTTTTTTATGTATATATTTTTCACAATTAGCAGGCAAAAACTAGTACAGAATCACCCCCTCCTTAAATTTTTTATGAAGAAAACCTGGGGATCCAGTGTTGTATTGTGCCTAAACAGAAAGTGAAACTACGTGCGTTTTGCACATAAATTTTATATTACTCTATAAAAATACTAATTTTGTTAATATTTTTAAATCTACGTAAATTTCTTATACGAGTATGTTTCACATATGATAGCTTATAACACAGCTTAAACTCTGTCCACAATGTGAGCATGACTGTATATTATCACCTATAGTGATATTTGAGCCCACATCTATCCTAAGAACTCAAGTATCTTCCAACTACTATACTATGACAGTGTCTTTTTTTTTTTATTGATAACGGACGGCAAACGAGCAGAAGGACCACCTGATGGTAAGTGGTTACCTTCGCCCATAGACATCTACAACACCGGAGATGTTGTAGATGCGTTGCCAACCTAGAGGATACTGATGGAAGGGGGGACAATGTAGTAGTCCACTATCGGAACCACCACATTTTGGGGAAAGGATGGGTGGGAAAGGGGAAAATCTGGCTTACATGCCATCGAACCGGAACACATCATTAGATATTTGCGGTTCGTCTTTGACATGATAGTGGTCGCGAGCCAGTCGGAGGACGAACCTCCTACCACCTAACAAAACACACACACACAGACAGTGTCTTCGTCATTTAACTTAAATAAGTAAATTATGAGCGCCATATTGGTTAGTTTAGTGATACTTTATCTCTTACCAAGCAATTTATGCATGAAGTGTCTATATTTAAGCCCAGCTAACTAACTATGGTTAAACGAGCTCGCCAGCTCTTTGAAGTACGGATATAAGATTTGGCAGTACCTGTTAAAGCAAGCTTATTTCAGCGGTTTATAAATTATAATTTGAGGAATATAAATACTAAAGAAGTTGTTGCCTATTAAAATAATATATTTAACAAGTTCTTGTTTCATCGTGAACTCGAAAATTAAAATTATTTATTATTTTAAGCATACTTTCCTGGTACTTTTATTTTATTTTGAGCGTATCTCGGAAAATTTCCGTCCATTAAGCGGGGAAGTAAAGTATATTCGAATAATTGACGAAAACCATAAAAGCTGGCTGTTGAAAGACAAAATCAGTTTATTGTTCCTGTCGACTGTCTCTCATTTATCACATGTACTTGAATGTTTTTGCTGTTTTACCTTCATATTAAAAAATATTTTACGATTGTACTTTTGTTTGAAGCGATTTTCTTGACTCATATATTGGTTACATTATATTATTCAACGTATAATTTTTATATGATTTTTTATTAGATTCACATCCGTGTATTGATATTGAATGATACTAAACCAAATTTTGTTGACCTATTTGCTTGAAAATTTGCGCATGTTACCGGAACAATATGACAGGTAACAGATAACAGTCGACCAAGATAACGATGTAATAATACTAAGCGTGTCATTTTTACTTCTTTTTTTTAAATAATTTCATATTTATCTATGTAAAACTCTTCGTCTAACGAGAGTAAAATAATACATACATACATAATAAATATATATCTATCATATGAGTGGGACTTAACGAAATCCATCGCATTCTATAAGAATCATCTTAATTACTTTACTTTAGTGATACTGTACTGTAGTGATGTGCATTTTTACATGTCACAATGTGCAATCGAGGCGAAGTGGCAATACACTAAAGCAACAGCATTCAAACATCGAGTGTCCCATTGATTTCACTTTACACTCCAAGCCTTTGTGAAAATAGTTGTAGAGTAGTGCAGAGCGTCGACGCTTCAATATTCATGAGGCGACTAACTGGTGCGTTGCCGCCGCCAGTGGGCTTAAAGCGCCCATTACTTTAATAGGAACGTTGTTTTCCTATTACGAGTTTGGAACATAGAAATTTTAGTTACAACAACCATGTTCTGTGTATTTACATGGCTTTTGAACTTCAGGTTGTTTTATGGTCAGTTTTATTTAATGTTAGCCGCTAGTGCAGTACTATAGACGAGAACGTATATAAATTGCATTAGTTGTGGTAAAAAACAGTTTATTTGTCCACTGTTGTTCGCATTTACGTCAGGTCATTGAGACTATGAACGATATGAGAATAATAGTAAAAAAGTTATTATACAAGTAAGTAGATAGATAAGAATGGAGAGACCTCGATCAATCTTTGATAATACTCTGTCGTTGATACTAAAGGGACCATACACAAATAAAGAAGACAACCGAAGAACTTGAATGAAGTAATTGATAACTGAAGAAGAAAGAAAAGAAGTATTTTTTTTAATTTTGCACTTATTTTTATATCAAGTAGAGTCAGTACATTTAAGTTGTTTTTATTTTCTATATATATAACATACACCTAAATTTTCATAATAATAAAATACTCTATGTTTAAAAGTTTCTCGAAACAGGCCATTGTGTATGCATGCGTTTATTTTTCCTTTTCTTATTTCATTACTGCCAAATATAAGTTAAATGTAAATAGGTCTATACCCCTCGAGGATAGGAGCCACTTCGAGAGTTATTGCCATAGCAATATTTTCTCGTAACATCTCCGGGGATATTATCAGAATGTAGGGAAACAGTTTTTATAGATGTAACAATATTTAAATATTTAGAAAATAGAAAACTAACCTTAATTTTTAAAATTAAATGAACAATGAATGTTAGTATTAGCTATGGTTTATACATGGTTAGTTAAAATTTAAGTAAAGTTTTTAGGGTTGGTATACAATTTATTAAGCATTTTTATTGCATCATAAATTTTTGATTTTGCTCCTCTGTAAGATGTTTGAAATTCCGCTCAGCAAGACTTACGCTTTACGTATGCGTCATCATATATTTATAGAGAAAGCGTACTGAAAATCACTATTCTCTACTTTTAGTCTAGCATAGGTATCGTAATATATCTCAAAAATTGTGGAGCATGGATGTATATTTGCTTACTCCTTTCACGCAATTATGGGCTCAAACTGGTCATTGTTATATATTTATAAAGCAACGAAAAACAGTTAAAAGTTGTGATTGATTTAGGAAATGTGATTTGCCCTGTTAAGTTACGGGTCTATAGCCCGGAGGATTTCTTTTTCTTATAAGCGCTATATATTCCTTGAAATTTTGTATGAATAAATAAAAAAAAGGTCGAGAAGGCAAACAAGAAAAACCAAATTTATTTGTTTTCTTTATGGTTCTTTATAGTCTGTTTATATTCTAAAATGTATTTATGACTATACATATACATATATATATATATATATATATATATATATATATATATATATATATATATAGCATATATATATATATATATATATATATATATATATATATATATATATATTTTATGTTATTAACTGATTTATTATAAACTATATAAACCTGAGCTTGTATAATTTTGTAAGAAAATTATCTTTATAATAAATATATAACGGAGTATCTTGACACTAGATTCTCTATATCTACTCAATTACGCAGGAAAAGTTCAGTCGGTTTTTATAATGCAGTTATTAGATCGAACTGAAACTATGTGTCAAAAAATAAGAGGCAGGCCCTTTCACCCATTTAATTTTTTCTATCATGAACTTTGGCATATACTCGTATACATGAATCAGATGACATTAATGATATGATACTATCCAGCCGATGATGAAGCCCAAAGGTGGGTGACGAACGCCTAAGATTCCTACTATTACAGCTCAGATAGTGACAATAGTGATAGGCGGGCGTGTATTTATACTTATAGGTACAAATTATAAAAATGAATTATTAACATAATTTTATAAGCATCACCTGTCGTCGCCGTCGTCGTTTCAGCCGTGCGACGCCCACTGCTGGACAAAGGCCTCCCCCAAGGACTTTTTACTTCTACTTCTTTACTTCTCTCGACCATTACTTCTTTTCCCGCATCCAGCGGCTTCCGGCGATCTTGACCAGATCGTGGGTCAACCTGGTAGGGGGCCTGCCCACTGAGCGTCGTCCGGTTCGTAGTCGCCATTCGAGAATCTTTCCGCCCCAACGGCCATCGGTTCACCTCGCTATGTGTCCCGCCTATTGCCACTTCAGCTGAGCAATTCTTCAAGCAACGTCGGTAACTTTTGTTCTCCTTCGGATCTCTTCATTTCTGATACGATCACATAGGGAAATACCAAGCATTGCTCTCTCCATTGCTCGCTGAATGAGCACTCACCTGCCACCTGCCAACAAACATCACCTGTAACACAATCAAAATAAGAAAATGTTGGAACGCTCCTTTGCTCCGTTTTTCCTGTCCGATATGCCTGAAATTTTGCACACGTGTCCGGTTCCGATAGAAATTATATATTTTTATAGATTGAACTTGATATATTTGCTAATATTACCAAAATAAAAAGTTTTCTATTTTAGGATTGCAATTATCTAGATAGACGTAATTAATTGTTTTAGTAAACAAAAGTAAAGGTGATCAGTTCTTGGGAATTTGTAAACATTGTCGTTTCAAGAAACAAGTGTCACTTTTCGTATAAGTGAAAATATTTTTTTTCATATACGCCCTACATATTTTAACGTCAGAGAGAACCAAATAAAAATACCTTTTCACCTATTTAGTGACATCCCTTGCATTAAGCACAGTAGTCGGAGAAAATATAGTGTTAAGGTATTCTTTCTCCGCTCTCCGTGAATTTAGTCACATTGCGTCCCATCGCCATATTATAATATGCTAAGCCGACGAAATGTGTACAGTCTGATGCTGCCTCACCGGCATATTACAATAATATCGCACTTTTAGAATAATAATGACCTATTAAAAAAAATCTACATTTTTATTTTTTGCTACTAAGCGATCTAAAACAACGATTTTTATCGATTTTGATTAAAACAAGAATATATTCTTTAATTTTTTCTATCATGAAATTTGGCATATACTCGTATACATGAATCAGATGAAATTGATAATATGATACTATCCAGCTAGTCTGAAGATGAAGCCCAAAGGTGGGAGACGAACGCCTAAGATTCCTACTAATACAGCACAGATAGGCGACAGTGATAGGCAGGCGTTTTTAGTTTTTAAAATTAATAATTTATTTATATTTCTTATACTTGATATATTTGCTAATATTACCACAATAACAAGTTTTCGTTTCGTTAAAATATAATTTAAAAAAAAAATCATTTCTTTTCAAGAAACTTAAATGTTCAAATCTATTATATACTCGTATATAAAAATATTTACGTTACCCAAAAATTCATATTTTTTAAGTAGGTCACTATATTTCTAAAGGTGCGATATGTAGACGCTTTTCCATACAACAGAGTAGTCAAAGAGAACATAACGGCAAAACACTTCGATTGTTCTCTTCGAAGAACGAAGAGCGGGAATTGCGCATTGAATGGCGGAACTTAGCGCCGTGCTTTATTTTACAAGAGCATATACAAACACAATTTAAAATAAATTATACTAAGCCTAAACGAGAATATATATATTTAGGGACAAGCACCTTTAGCACTAATTTAATGGGATATTAACATTACACGTCATGGTAATGAGAACTTGTATGTAAAGTAATAATCTCATAATATCGTATTCATTGTAGCAACATAATAATAGTGTGCTGTTGTTAGGCTTAGTCTATGGATAATAGGGCTTTGATGTTACTCCATATTAAATATTAAGCTTTAGTTAAAATTTAAAGTATTAATAACAATTAAATATTACTTTGAGGACTGGGTCGTGGCGCAGAGACACAAGCGTGCAAACTGTAGACGCGAGAGGTTGTGAGAGGTCAGGGTTCGATACCGACAATTCGCATAAACATTATTTTAATATTTTCACTTTCTCGCTCTGGTGGGCCAAGGCAAAGCGCGATGTTGAGTTAAGCCTCTTCAGCACGCAATGCCTCAATTTGGCGGAAAGTGGGAACGAAATGTTAAAAGAGAACGGGTTTGCCCCCTGTTCCTCTGTTCACCCAATATGTACGGCATACAACGGAAATTAAAAATATTTATACTTTGTAGATATACTTCTACAAAGGATTTGAATTTTTTTTTTTTTTTTTTTTTTTCCTTTTTTTTTTTTTTTTTAAGTGGAAAGGACAAGGCAAACGAGCTGCCTGGGCCTGATGGTAGTGGATCCCTGCCGCCCACGGCCCCGTGTAACACCAGAGAGCTACAGGTGCGTTGCCGGCCTTTAAAATATTTTTATGCATAGATGGTCATAGTGGTCCAACTTTAAGATGACTAAACAATTATTATAAAAGTCATAGATGCTTTCTTCTATTAGTTAAAATTTTAGTACTGATTTTACGCTAATAGTACTGTAAGTGATAAAAAAACAAAATAATTGCATTTAGGTAGTTCACTCTATATATATATATATATTATATATATATATATATATATATATATATATATATATATATATATATATATATATATATATATATATATATATATATATATATATATATAGAGTATATATATATATATATATATATATATATATAGCATATATATATATATATATATATATATATATATATACACAATAATCAAGAAATTATTGATGTAATTGAGTCTGTCAAGCGCAGTGGCCCGAGTGTGCGACTGTAAGCGTGGCAGGTCAGGAATCCATTCCCATTCCAGGAAAATACCATATTATTTAGTATTTTCATTTCCTCGTTCTGCACAAGGCAAAGGTGCAAGTGTTGAGTTTTGTCACTCAGCACACATTCGGTGGAAAATGATGGAAAAAGAAAATTGTTAAAAAAAAAGAGAACGGACTGTCTTGGCAATTTAATATTTGTGTCCTTCTGCCCTCCCATGCTATGTGCGTGAAGCTAAAATAAAATAGTCAAAAAAACATGCAAATATTATGGTTTTACTTATACCGCATATTGAAACGGAATACATAGACAAAAATACGGCTCTTCCATTCTACATCTACATTCATATAAAGAAAATAGTTATCAAAACTGATTCATTCAGTAAAAAGTTTTGGGGTAACGCACAAAAGATACAGTCAATTTAATACCTTCTTTCCTTGAAATCAGTCAAATTGTTTCAATGAGATGTAACTGGGATTATATATTTCGATTACACCGAAGAGAGGAGCCATATTTATAAAAACTGTTTAATAATGCATGAGTTATTTGTATTCTCATTTCAGAAGTATTTTAATTTTACCAAGTTTTGACGGATCTGGAACTAATATAAAAATATGCATTTCTGTATACGAAAATTATCATAAATTTAAAGAAATTTCGGTTATAACGCTTTGAAATATTATGGTAAAACCGTTAAATAATTTGAACGATGGATGAAAATTCATGGTATATATACAGAATTTTCAATACTTTAACATATTCTTACAAGCAGTTCTGATTTATTAAGTAAGTACGTAACGTACATAATAATCCCGAATTCGGACGGAAAGCAAGTAATGGAGTGTCTAGACACTAGGTTCTCTCTGAGACTCTCCTATGCCGTATAAAACGTGAAGCTGCGTAATAATGTAAAAAATTCTAGCAGCGATTCTAGCAGCGATCCGCCGAATATTAGCAAAAGCGAATCTTAAAGTATGTCTTGATAATTATATCCAGCAGATGCGAAATAATATATTTCGATAGCCTTTGTTATTTTCATAAATAAATTCATTCGCAAATGTGGACATTCACATAACCAATCTCGACATAATCAGCTTTACTTCTCACTACTGAATTCTGAACACACAAATATAAATTGAAACGTGACCAAACAAAAAGTAGCTATCAAACGGCTAACTTTGCCTTGTTTGAACCCGTCGATTCACTTTTACTGGTAATTTCCGTAATGCTAAGGATACCGCCTTCCTTTTCAGGATACACTCTATACACGGACGTGGTACGATTTCTTAATAGCTAACGTTCGATAATGTTATTGGACAGAATGAAAATGACCACATACCTACTTTTTTCATACTAACTAATAATACAAACCTTAAAGTTTTGTATGCATTTTATGGAATAACTGAACCAGTGGTAAATTATTTAACGTTCAAAAATGAAGCATGTAACTTCTTATTTTGAATAAAATTATTTGACTTTGACTTTGACTTTTCTCAGTATGATGTAATTTAGGTGCTCATATATTTCACGCACATTTAGAAAAGAATATCTTCACGTATTTTCTGATTACCTTCAGATTTCAGAAGTCTTGCATTTTTTTTAGCTCTCAAAGGAACATTTAGTAGAAAGGTAAAACGAAAATATTTTAAAACAAGAAAAATAATGACAGATATGTTATTTTATTTACGATGACATTTTTCATTTCTCTTGTACGAAATCGATTTCTTTTATTTTTATTTTAAAAAGTACTTTAAAAAATACTGACAAGTTTCTGTATTGTAATTTCAATACTTGACAATTCGATCCATACTTTTTTTAAAACTTCGTTATGACTATACGTATTTTCATAAAATAAAAGTTTTTTTTTTTAATCTTCACGCTGTATCCCGCATTTAATTAAATCAATCGAAACCCCAGTTAATCAAAACCCAGATAAATTGGAAATTCCAGTTTATCGAAACTCCGGTCAATCAATCAATCAATCGGTTTCGCTTGACCTTGAGTAATAGTGTCGATAATATTGGAAGAAACACATATAATACACGACAATACCGCAACGATCCCCTGAAAATCCTATGAAACGAAGGTGTACTGTTGACATAAAACGTAGCAAGCCCTAAGCGATAATACAAAAAAAATAAAATTACATGAAATATCAATTTAGTAAGTTAAGAAAATAGATACTTAGTGACAAATAGGTCTACAATATATTAATATGAAGTTGTACAATGTGAGGGAATCAGTGAATGTTTTAAAATTGTTATTTTTTTTTTTTAATGGATAACGGATGGCAAACGAGCAAAAGGACCACCTGATGGTAAGTGGCTACCTTTGCCCATGACCATCTACAACACCAGAGATGTTCTAGATGCGTTGCCAACCTAGAGGATACAGATAGAAGGGGAGGACAATGTAGTAGTCCGCTATCGGAACTACCAGATTTTGGGGAAAGGATAGGTGGGAAAGAGGAAAGCCTGGCTTACATGCCATCGAACCGGAACACATCATAAGATATTTGGCGGTTCGTCTTTGACATGATAGTGGTCGCGAGCCAGACGGAGGACGAACCTCCTACCACCAAACAAATAATAAAATAATAATGTCTATTCGTCCCTTACAATCTAACTTTTTGTTGAGTAGGCAAAGAGCACGACCATGGGCCTTTAGCTCAATATCTTCAACGATTTACTTTTACGAAATATCTTATTAACGTTTCATTTATAACAAATCAATATGAATGAATGCATCAGCAATAAAATAAAATGAATCTCATAAAGCGCCAAAATATTACCAATGTAGTATATGAATTAATATTACATAAAGGACCTAAAGAATGGCCCCTTATACCTTTAAATCCAGTATAATGGTATTACTTAGAAAACGTTATCGTGCCAATAAAATACAGGATTTACTCCTTTTCATATATCTTGAAAAATCTGTGCTATGTTATAGTGCTCATATTTCACATAATCGAAGTCCATAAAAGTGTATTACGTTGCTGGAAAACTGTCCGTTTGGTGTATATAAATATTTTAATCTAAATATTATATTGGCTCCTACAAAAATTAATATTGAAGATGATATTTTCCATAATTGTATGTATTATGGATAATTCGCTAATATAATAATTTTATAAGCATAATCAATTAACCTGTCTTTATGTCTAAAAGAAAGTCTTATACTTAGAGAATAATTAATTCTGTGTATGATATTTTCGAAATAGATAAAACACAGTACCAAATAAAAATAACCAAAAATACCTTTACAAAAAATCACATTAGCAATCAATAACAATGTAAATTGTAAAGGTGTATGCTGTATAACAGGTAGGCATTGTCGCAGACGCGTTACATCATCACAGCGTGGAATTCAAAGAGAGGTCGGAAGTACTTGATTTATGAGAGCCGCCGATGTACGAGCGAATATTAAAAAATTCATAAAAATATCCTTTATGGATTCACTGCATTGAATTGGGCGATAATTTTCGTATGAATACTTTATAACGGCAATAACAGAACCGATGCCCGGTTTAAAGCTGATGCGGCGTTAATGCCAACGTATACTATTGAAATATATTTTGCATTAAATGTTGCGAATTTATATTCTCTAAATTTACTTTTTAAATTTTGTCACTTTTATAAATAAGTACAATCAAAACAAATATCGTAGAAATGAAGTAGGTCCAATATTAAGTCTCATATATCATCTCATAGTTTTTAGAAGAACGGTTATTTCAAATGTTACGAAAAGTTAAGACCGGTCTTTACACTGGGTTCTCTCTAGCTACGCTTCTATAGAGGAAGAAAGGACTGAAAACAATTATTATAGTATAACATTGTAAAATGCCGTTAAATTTTCAAAATAATGAACTATTTAAATCATAAAAGATATAAAACTATAAAACCCTTCGAACCCAGCTGATACTTTTCCACAATTAGAGCCTACCATACTAAATCTGAAGTGTTAATTTGCAAGAGCGAACGGATAATGTACGCTGGATTTAATGGCTGACGTTGGCTGCTCGCTAAAGATATTCTCATTTGACCAAGGATTAATACGATTATCGTTAAAAGCTGAAGAATGTTCACAGTTATTTTATTTATTTTGTCCCTATTTGAGGGTAACGGTGAAATAAATAATTTTTAATTGCATTACAAGTTATTATCAACACATATGTTCAATATTATTATATATAGACCATAGGGTCTGTGTTTTCGTCAACAGGCCTTGTTAGGTGGTAGGAGGTTCGTCCTCCGGACTGGCCTCACTATCAGCGTCAAAAGCGAACCGCCAAATATCTAATGATGTGTTCCGGTTCGATGGCATAAGCCAGATTTTCCCCTTCACCCATCCTTTCCCCAAAATGTGGTGGTTCTGATATAGTGGACTACTGCTACTGTCCCTTCCATCAGTATCCCCCAGGTTGGCAACGCATCTACAACATCCTGGTGTTGTAGATGTCTATGGGCGAAGGGGTAACCACTTACCATCAGGGTGGTCCTTCTGCCTGCTCTGCCGTCCGTTATCAATAAAAAAAAAAAAAAACAGGCCGGGAATTCGAATCTACGAACATAGTATAACAATTAAAGTAATTTGAATACTAAATTTTTCTACGTATTTTACTTTATATATGCTCATGTAGTGACTTCATGATAGATAAACTATTAATTATTTAATTAGAAAATTCCTTTATTATTAAACTTACCTTACTATTAATATCTAACTACAAAAATATTGTTATACGAATATTCAAGCATATTTTAAATATATACTTCTTCTTGGTTTCTTGTAATATGATCATGTACATAATGTAATAATCTTTCGTGTCACGCACTGATAAACAGACGCACAAAAATTTCGAGGTACAAAAATATAAAATATATGTACCTTTTTTTTTATGGAAAGACTAGACAAGATTTCTGGTAATTGTCACAGGAAACGAAAAAAAAAGGGATTTTAGTTTCTAAAATCCACGTGAACGATGTAGCATGCCACAACCATCCTGAATAAAAATAATAAAGTAAAGGAAACAATTAATATATATAAATAAGTTTATTTTGTTCCATTTCAAACATGTTTGGTATAAAAGCCACAGGTCCGAGTTGTAAATTACCTTCATAGGCACCTCTTTTGGATCTAAAGAGAGAACGTCCCTCGATTGTACGTAGACCGCAACAATGTAAAAAGACATTTCCATTATTTCGTAATAGGGGTATTGTGACGTACCCTCTTCTGAATATGCAAATCACGTTTAGCGACGACCCTTTTGCAGGAAATATTGAGAAACTTTGAAAAATGATTAAAAATTACAAATGAGCCTTGGGTTTTGTATTGTAATTTTGAAGTTTACCTTTACATTTACTGCTTTAATTTAGTTGCCATAATGTTATAGTCAAATGAGTTTCAATGATTAAACAAGCCTGTATGATTTTAAATAATTGAAATTATTTCTATAGTTTTTAATATAAGGTTATTTTTAAAAGTGTATTATTTATGAAATCTTTTTATTTATTTAATTTTTGAACTTCACGTTTTATCCCGTATAGCAGGGTAGTCAAAAAGAAGCTATCAAGACACTTCCTTCTCCGCTTTCCTCACGAATTCGAGACATGACGTGTTGGCAAAATTCAAGGCCGCCCTTTGTAAGACAAAATGTAATGACAAAACGTAATCACAAAATGTAAGTTAAATAGCAGAGCGATGAAAAAGTAATTTAAATATTACCATTCCTACGAGTGGGAATACAAACCTCGAAAAAATCGCGTTATCGCGTTCGCGTTGTCTACCCTGCTATACTATATGCGGGATACAGCGTAAAGCTAAAAAAAAAAAAATCACGTTTACGGTCAAACGTTATCCCGTTGCACCACGCTTGTAAATTGGATCATATTAAAAGGTGCTATTTTATAATTTTCATTATTACTAAATGGTTAGTTACATTTTGAGAACCGCAAATCTTAATAAAACGCTATTTTGGTCAAACACGCAATATATCGCTAAAGAATCTCAGCACGTACATAAATAGAGGGCGTTCTAAGAAAAAGGCAAGACTGTATCATTACCCTTAGCATTTCGGAAAAGACCGATAAGGGAAGGTCATAACGTCAACGAGGCTGAAGCTGGTCATTTGCTAACAATTTACTGTAAGGTCACGTTCCACTAATGTCTGAGTGTCCAGTGCCGTCGAGTGGAGCGTTAAGACTCATTTTGACGGTAAACACTGAAGAGCGCCGTAAAAATATATAGGTTTTGACATCGTTATTTCATTTATCATTATCTATAATGTGAAATTATTGATTTTTTTTTTAACTTCACGCTGTAACCCGCATATGTAGGTAGGCAGAGGGAACCAGAGAACCTAATGTTAAGACACTCCATTCTCTTTCAACAATTCCGTTCCTCACTTTCCACCGAATTGAGGCATTGCGTGTTGAGTGGCGGTACTCAACGCCGCGCTTTGCCTTGTTACCAAACCCAAGAAATGAAAATACTAAATTTTACATTTCCTGGAGTGGGAATCGAACCCACAACGTGTCGCGTTTACAGTCACACGCTTGTGCCTCTGCGCCACGACAGGCGTTCAGGATTATTGAAAATTAATATTATATTATGTTATATAAACTCTTTAGTCATTCTAACGTCCGCCATTAAAACCAAGAAAAAATTGTTATATTTTTGTTGCTAAATATCAGATATAAGTTAAGTAAAAATACAAAAATATATAATTTTTGGAATTCGTTTTATTCTTATAAACATAATAGAAATCATTACGTGCCATGTGGGTATTAGTTCGACACCAGTCACATCTAAACAATTACGGGTATCACAAAACAACACAATTTGTTGCCAATATATCACTGAATCGCACCTGAACAGTAATAACAAAGAGAAATAACTGTTATACGGCAGTTTTATGGCCTCCTCATTGAAACACTTTATGTTCTACATACCATTTGTCTGTTTGATTAATAGGTCGTTAGTTTTTGCGGACAAAAACAATTTCAATTGTGTAACCACGTATGAAATTGTTTAATTGTAACTGAATAGACGGGCCAGTTAAACAATATATAATGAAATTTATGACGATCTATTATTTGGATATACATACATATATAATAGTATTATACTGCAGAGGGTAATCTCCAGTTCTTAGTAGCTAATTTTCATTTTTTTTCTCACGTTTGTTAAAGTGTGGGAGCGTAGCTTATTAATAATTCAATTCGACCGGACAGTAGACCGAGAACAAAAGCAAAGAAAACGGAGTGTCTTAACACTATGTTCTCTGGTTCCTCTGTCTACACCTCCACGTGCCACTCAACTGTGGAATGGCCTGTACCTGCGGCAGTTTTCCAGGTCGATACGAAATGGGTAAATTCTTCAAAAAGCGCGCGCTCTTACTCCCACTTCAAAGGCCGGCGGGCACCCAGCTCCTCTGGTGTCACACGGCCGTGGGCGGCGGGGGACCACTACCATCAGGTGACCCGAACGCTCGTTTGCCTTATCCTTTCCATAAAAAAAAAAAAAAAACAAAACCCTGCTATACGGGGAACACAGCGTGTAGCTAGAAAAGATTGTTAATATGTACAAATAGTATTCAATAAATGTAAGTATTTAAGTAATATAATATTTAGTAACTACCAAGTATTTTAATTTCTCGAAATAAATAGAAAATTGCTTTCTTAATAAAAAAGTAATAAATTAGCACATAAAAGCAGTCGAGTTTAAGCTGCAATGAAAATCTTTAAATTTTGTCCCAAGTCTTTAAAGTCATATCTTTATTTTTATTTAAAAACGAATACGTTTTCATAATAAGTTACAAACTCAAGCATCTATAAATTCCATTTCGTTCTCATTCGCAATGAAATAAAAAAGTACCTCTTCTGTAAATAGATAAGTACGCGTATCTAAAATGAACATTTCAATTTATTTTTCTAAGTAATAAGAAGTTATGTTTATAAAAAGGAATCAATAAGTCGCAACTTTCATAAAAATATATATGTAATAACTCAGTTGCTTCCCTCGCGGCTTCGCCTGTGTTTTCACGGTAAATTATTGAGTTAATATTAAAAAAAAATATCACTCTTTCAGCCGCCTTACTGCATTAAGAAATTACTGACATATGTTGTTACATATTTTATGTCAAATATTAATAGTGCATTCAGGAATTTTGTAGAGACACATAAAAAAATTATTATCTTAAAAAAAAAAATAAAAGGTATCCTATGTTCTTTTCCATACCTCTAAGTATATACGTAGAAAAAATTCATGATAATCGGACGAGTAGTTTTGGCGTAACAAACAAACTTACATTCACATTTATAATATTAGTAAGGATAAGGATAAATGAAGTGTGTTATAAAAAGTAACATATATAAAAATAGTGAAATGTATTGACTTAATCGAAAATTTATTGATTTAATACAAATTGTTGTAATCGATTTACTCCATTTAATGCCTGAATATTTTATATTTTAATTTAAAAATGATTACCTGCGGCCTGCCTGAAAATGAAGGTTGTCCTGGCGCAGAGGCACAAGCATGTGTGTGGCTGTAAGCGAGACAGATTGTGGGTTCGATTTCCACGCCCGGAAATTAAAATATTAAATAATATTTAGTATTTTCGCTTAGGTAACAAGGCAAAGTGCGGCGTTGAGGTTCGCCACTCAATTCGGCGGAAAGTGGGAAATGAAAATTGTATAAGGGAAAGGAGTGTCTTAACACTAGGTACTCTGGTTCCCTCTGCCTACCCTGCTATGTGCGGGACACAGTGTGAAGCTAAAAAAATTATTGCCATTGCGTCTCTTGCTTAATGTCACAAAAAGACGATTATATTTTCTTATAAACTAAGTAAAATTCTATCTGGCATCTGGTCCATAAAAAGTTATTTGCAATTAAATTTAACATTATGCTTCAAGGAGCGTCTCTAAAACAAAAACAAGATAATTGACAATTTCTATTCATTTCTCGTACTGAATAAAGATTCTTTCAAATTAGTCGATCATTACAGTATTCGTCCTTTTATTTTTTCTCATTAGGATGCCAGAATTGCTTCTGTAAAATAGAAACACCTTTCTTTGTGAAGGTGTTGCATATACATATTGTACTTAGTTAATTTTATATTAAATCTATTATATATCCATATATATATTTTTAAACTGCCGCCTTCCGCATATTTTATATTGATCCCAAACGATAAACGAGGGAACATTGACCCTCATGATGAAAAACAAGCAAAAAGACTAATTTAAATAAAATGTATCCCATTATCATTTAGTTCCGTTCCCGTAGGAACTTATTGAAATCCTCTCTCAGTGCTCCCCTAAACTCTCCTAGGAGCCCACTCATTTAGCAACGGGAACCTATATAGAGGTGTTGAACTTAAGATCCGCATTCGATAGATTTACGCATCAAATTTCTTATGAGGGAATCGAATCCACAACCATTGCGGACAAATACGATCATAAGATGTACCTCGCTGCTTTACGATGGAGCAATAAATTAACTATTTCAAACAGTAGCAATTCGATTGCAGCAATTTCACTAACGAATTAATCTTTTAACTTACAATAAAGTTGTCGTTATTACACATAATAAGTAAGCAAAAACGTTATTCGCGGCTATTTCTATCGAAATAAGTTTACCAAATATATAATTATGCTCGAAGGTCCCATAAGACCGCCACAGTATTATAGTAATTTAAATTTTAATTGAGTTATTATAAGCCTTATAATACCCACGACCTTTTTGCCGTTGGAAGCAAAATACTGTTCTCGGAATGCCTTTATATTTAACAAATATTATTAGTAATGTTGTATTCTATTTATTCGACTGTGTATTCGCACGTGAAATTCGTGATAAATTTATAAATGGCATATTTCGTAATAAAAGGACGTATATAATTTGAAGCCATCGTGTATAGAAGAGTTCATTATGGCACACTGGGACAAAGCCAAACTGTAAACATGATGATTGTGGATTCGATTCCAACTTGGTGGAACGATGGAATTATATTTAAATTATTTTCATTTCCCCGCTCTGATAAGACCAAGCATGGCGTTGACTTCCATCATTTAACACGCGATATCTGGAATTGGGGGGGAAGACGGACAACAGAGTGTATTGTCACTAATTTCTCTGCGTTGACCTTGCTATGTGTGCATTACATTTAATTACAATACTGCAACTGTCGGATACACGAGAATCTTATACGTACTAATGTTTTAATCACTTCATAAACTACTATTTGACGTTTTCGCATCCAATTAATTTCATATAGACGTCATTTATTAAACAAATATAATATTTAAAGCGAAATCAGCCAATGATTATGCTTATTTCTACACATTTTCTGACAGTAAGAATGATGTCATTACTTTATAGATATATTTATTTGTAATTTCCTTTTTATTTTATGTGCTAAGTACATGAAGATGAAAGAATGAATGAATCCAGACGAAGATTAAAATGATGACAATATATACATATATTCAAATATATACAATTTCGAAAATTGCGAACGTATAATTATTTTTAACAATAAAGTAAAATATGTGCGCATGAAAAGCTTTGTTTCACGTAGTAGTATGTTTTCAGCATGGTCAGTTACTAATGAGAAGCGCCTACATGCGTACTTTATGAATAATTTGCATGGAACAAGCGGTAGCGAGCCAAGATAGTGTTCCAAGAGAGCTTTAGCATTTAATGACCTGTCTGAATATTTCATAGCAACGTTATTTGCAAAGCTTAACAATTTTGAATAACCATTAATATAGATGGAATTTATCCATACAAGCTGCCAAATATTCAAAATTTTAATATTTCGACTTGGTTTACTATTGTAATTATTAATACGGTACCTACCTAGTAAACACCGTTTAAAGGATATGGTCTTGCCTTCAAATCCCGTAGAAAGAAAAATATTTATTTTGTTTTATATGAGCCAATGTAGTTACTGTAACTAAAAAATCGCACAACTATTGTAGGTAAACAACATTTTTATAAAAAAAATCATAAAATGCTCTTATATTGTGTCAGTGGCGAGGGGTGAAAATTTTAGTTAGGCAAGCGGATAAATTCAGAGAAGCCGATGTATATGTAGGGAACTGGGTATAGGATGTGAAGGTATTTAGTAAATTCCTTATCGAATTTTGGCGATGACCTTTTTTTTATACCTTTAAGATGTCAGAGCTTGGTTTTTTGCAATTTTAATCCCAATATCTTACTGGCGACCTTTATTTGAAGCTTCTTGATCTTGTTTTTTTGCAAACCTGTTTTTTTTAGCTCTCACAGCTTGTTTAACTTCTTCTTCGAGCTCGACATTTTACTGGCGAGCCTTTTCTTTTAGGTCTCATACTTGTAGTTTCAAAGGTTAGGCACGCCTCGCCACTGGTACTAGTACACTTAAAATATATTTATCATAACTTTTTGTGTTAATTTAATTATTTTTTATGTAGTTAATAACAAAAGCGCAGTAAAACTTTAAAAAAAACAATTGAGCGCTAACAGGTCAATATAAACAGTGCGATGAGAAATCACTGTTATCTTAAATAATTGCAATTTTAAAACAACAACTTTATTCTTTCTAAGAATGTAAAACCATATAAAAATTATCTATAAAAAACATTTTATACGCTAATTGTAAACTTAATAATAAAATAGATGAGTTGCCTAATGAAAGAAATATATTGTGTTTGTATAAGTTTTCTCTGCCTACAAGAGGTAGGCCCTTGCAGGTAAAAAAAAACTAGTGTGGATACTGCAAGCTACCTTGTAACTTGTAACATTTTGTACAGATATTAAGACATATATATAAGACATATATATATATATATATATATATATATATATATATATATATATATATATATATATATATATATAAATATAAGCAGCAGCTAGACACTTTGAAAATAGCTATAAAAGAGGTTCTAAAAGGAGAACAATAGGCTTCTAACAAGTGTCACCTAGGTATTATTTCCTATTGTATTTTCAGTGGCGCGGATTTGTCACACTACACTCATTCCTCTTGCCATTATTTTCACCTCAACACCATTCTACAATTTATTCTCTTGAATCAAAGAAATAAAAACAAACCAGAAATAAAGCTTTATCACCTTTAATTGAAGATTAAGTACCGTAACAATAGCCATTTGGTTACTTAAGCAATAATTTTGTTTTTCAAAGCAGTATTCTTTAAGATTTTCTATGTTTCGTCAATGTTCTTTGTTCAACTTCACTGTGTGACCAAAATAAGGAGTTTTATATTAAATGCAAGATCTTGTGAGGATAGATACATGGATGTTTGTTACTATTTCACGCAAGAACTACCGAACGGTTTTAGATGAAATTTTACTGTGGTATATAAACACCAGAATAAGACATAGGCTACATTTATAAATACTAATAGTAAACAGTAATGGATTACTGGATAACATTAATTAATATAATTTATTTCTAACGCATTATCTACGGATTTCTGCACTACTCCTTTATTCTTCAATTTCGTTCTTCAACATTAAATATAGCAAATTTCCTACTCCTTCGTCATTATATTCATAATTATTAAAACAAATATATTCAAATATACTGACTATATATAGACTGGAATATGTATATATAGACTGGAAACGGTCAGATAATCAGTCTAAATGGCGCTACAATGGATGACTATTAAAAGTAAATCAATATAAACTTCAAGTAGAATAATTGAGTAACCCATTTTTAGTACTGCCAAATTGACAGTTAATATTATGAATCTTGGGTCAGATGAGGCCATCATGATGCAATTGACACTTTTATTTTAAATGCAATGACTGTGGATCCCATTCTCACAGGGGTAAATAATTATTTTATTTAGCTCAATTTTTTCAGTCTGGTAAGAGAAAACGGGGAATTGGGTCCCGTGACTCAACACAAAATATCGAAATATAATTTATTCATTATAGTATTTTAGATACTGAATTCGGCGGAAATGGGGAACGGAGTGTCTTAACACTAGGTTCTCAGGCTACCTCTGCCTACCCTGCTATATGCGGGATACAGCGTGAAACTAAATAAAAAGTACTTTAGAATTGTCGTTTAACATAAAAATGTCAGTATTGTCAGTCCTAAAAGGAACTACCACTCACTTGGAAAATAGTATTGCTGAGTTGAAATACTCTTTCAAAGCATTATTTTACAAAAAAGTTGATAACAATAATTAGCTTCCCGAGTGAACATCAAAAGCATTTAATTCCACACATTAACGTCATTATGTCATTCTTGGATAGAATAAAATATTTCACTTAATAATATGTTTTAATTATAAATTTAATTATTAAATTAAAAGGCCTGAAGTCATTAATGGATTGTACATACCGTATATGTATAACTTTTTTTTTTTAACTTCACGCTGTATCACGGTAGGCAGAGGGAACCAGAGAACCTAGTGTTAAGACACTCCATTCTCTTTCAACAATTCCGTTCCCCACTTTCCGCCGAAATGAGGCATTGCGTGTTGAGTGGCGGAACTCAACGCCGCGCTTTGCCTTTCTACCAAACCCAAGAAATGGAAATACTAAATTTAACATTTCCTGGATGGATTTCCTGAATCGAACCCACAACCTGTCGCGTTTACAGTCGCACGCTTGTACTTCTGCGCCACGACAGGCGTTATAGGCATAACTTGTGTCATATTATAAGTCATAAATAAAGGAAAAATGGAGAACAGAGTGTCTTAGCACTAGGTTCCAGTAGCGAGGGGTGAAAATTTTAGTTAGGCAAGCCGGTAAATTTAGAGAAGCCGGTACATATATTTAGGGAAGCCGGTAATTCTTAGAGAAACCGATACATTTAGGGAAGCTGGTATAGGATGTGAAAGTATTTTGGTGATGTCTTTTTTTATTAGATAATAAGACGTCAGTGCTTGTTTTTTTCCAATTTTATGCCCAAAATTTTCCTGGCAACCTTTCTTTTGTTTAAGCTCTCACATCTTGGAGCTCCACATTTTCCTGGCGATCTTTTTTTTTATTTAGGTATCGTACTTTCAAAAGTTAGGCAAGTCGGTGGGAACCCGGTTGTATGGACGCCTAGCCACTGCTAGGTTTTATCTGCTTGCTATGACATATGAATATTTCTGATACTAAAGAAAAAAACCTTTTTTCACAAAATATTTGTAGCAATATTTTAGATATTATATACAACGACAAAAATATTATATGAAACTATTTTAACCGGATTAATAATAATTTTGCTTGGTGGTAGGAGGTTCGTCCTCTGTCTGGCTCGCGACCACTATCATGTCAAAGACGAACCGCCAAATATCTTATGATGTGTTCCGGTTTGATGGCATGTAAGCCAGGTTTTCCCCTTTCCCACCCATCCTTTCCCCAAAATGTGGTGGTTCCGATAGCGGACTACTACATTGTCCTCCCCTTCTATCTGTGTCCTCTGGGTCGGCAAAGCATCTACAACATCTCTGGTGTTGTAGATGTCCATGGGCAAAGGTAACCACTTACCGTCAGGTGGTCCTTCTGCTCGTTTGCCATTCGTTATCCTTAAAAAAAAAAAAAAAAATCGCGTATATTTTAGTATTGAAAATAACATTTATGGAAACCCGACGTTTCAAACACTTTACAGTAGTCCATGGTCACAGGTAGATTTGCGAATACTAAAATATACACGATTATTCCGGTTAAAATAGTTTCATTTAATATGTGTAATAATCGCGAAAATCAAAGAGCTCATAACTATAAAAATGTTAATATACTAGGATTCATAAATCAATATTGTTTAGCGCTCTGACCTGCATACCTACTAACTTTGACCCTAATTTATGATTTGCCGCTTAGTTTCAATTAAATCGTAATTGGCTAATTACATGAGTTACATATTATTTGATTCATTTGCGTTGTTTGCGTTGCGTATTTAGTTGATTGATTTAGAATATTAGCTATACACATAGCAGTGATTGAATAATTTCTTGTATTTGTTATGAACCTAGCGTTAAAATACTTGTTTCTCTTTTTAAATTCGAAACATTGTGTGTTAAGTAAAGGAGCTCAACACCGCGCTTTGTTTTACAGAGAGTGAAAATAATTTAAAAATAATCATTCTATGGAGTCGAAATCGATCCTACGACCAATTGCGCTTATAGTTACATGCCAAAACAAAAAAAATGGAAGTAATTAAAACAATAAAACATTAGCAAACTACACAAAGTTAGCGCTAATCGTATGCAATTTCCATCTTCAAACTAAATCATCCAAACAAAAAGAAAACAAAGAACAGCCAACTCCATAATCTATTACATTACATAAACACAAAGACAACGCTAACCAAGCAGTTACTTGGTAACAGCTAGTTAGTTTGCGTAAGTAAAGAAAAAAAATCATTAGCAGGAAATAAGAAACCTCATTATACCGAGGAGCCGTGCGAGGTCTCGTTATCTGCAAATAAAAAGGCTTTTCAGAGGCGGGTTGCGGCCTGAGGTTTAAATATTTAAAGTTGAGCCGCGGAGATAGCTCGTCTAATGCGCTATTAGCCTCGAAGCGCGTATTTGGCGAGCTTCACTTTGGATTTTGCCGTCCTACCGACATTGCATATTTATAATATATTATTTATTATATTGTACTGTTATTATTAATAATAATAATAATATGCTTTATTGTACACCAAGATTATAGAGAAAAAAACGAAATGATAAGTAAAAAAATAAATGTGAAAGGGTGAGGCCTTATCGTTGTAAGCGATAAGGCCGTCTGTGTTATTCGTTCATTATTAGGTTGAGTTGGGTACTTCAAATTGCTTTGCACTCTATGTAAGTTATGAATATAACAAATTTATAAAAATAATACATATGAGTTATACATACATACATTAGATATTACGTATTATTGCCATACATGTATGATGCAGGTAGAGGGAACCTAGTGTTAAGACACTCCGGTTCCCCCCACTTTACGTCTTTCGTTGTTATAAAACAATATGAGTATAACAACGAAATCAATATATAAAAAATTAAGAGCGGGTAATTATGTTGATTTTATAAATATTATAAAGAAACCAATCCCACATACGTCATGTGTACATCAGAAAAAACGATTATTAATTGATACCATACTCTCTGGGATATTCAACTCTACTACTACAATAGTAATTGTAGTAGTAAGTTGAATATCCACAGAGTCATATTTGATTATCAATTAGTAATCGGTACAATAGTAATTTCTCGGTTAGTGTGAGGTTCGTCCACCGCCAGCAATCGCCACTTATCATGTCAAAGACGAACCGCCGTATCTAATGATGTGCTCCGGTTCGATGGCATGTAAGCTGATTTCCCTTTCCCACCCATCCTTTCCCCAATGTGGTGGTTCCGATTTAGTGGATCTACATTGTCCCCCTTCCATCAGTATCCTCTAGGTGCCAGTAACGCATCTACAACATCTCCGGTGTGTTGTGATGTCTATGGGCAAAGGTAACCACTTACCATCAGGTGGTCCTTCTGCCTGTTTGCCGTCCGTTATCAATAAAAAAAAAAGTAATGATGAGCTTTGAAACTCATTGTAAATAGTCTGTTATAATTTTATTAATCTTTGGTTTCAAAACAAAATACTGTGCATAAAACGACAAGTCTTACAGAAACTGATGTAAGCTGCAGCTTGGCTCCACGGATTTTCCTTATAAGTCGGTACAGTTTTTAGCCGACTCAGCAAAAAAGAAAGAGATCATTAATCCGGCTGTATTTTTTAAGAGTGCTACGAGGTTACATCACTTTTTTTGGGTAAATCTCCCAATAATCTAATTTTGATGATAGCTAATGCTTATTTTTACTTTTTAGTGCATGTAAAATCGGTATTGTTTTGATAAAAATTTTAATGATAATTATTATTAAATTATATTATAAATAATAACCCACTGCTCTCGTTGAGGCATCATAGCAGCAGTCTGACTGTTACCAATGATAGTTGTAGATCTTTCAATTTCTACTTATAATTAATTATATTTAAAAACATTTTAGTGTCTACGTACTGGTGAAATAAAAACGTAGACTTCTCACCACACAGCATTCTAGTCTCGAACTCTAGCGAAGAGCTGAAAACAGAGTGTCTTGAGAGGACTATGAATTCACATTATTCAGCAGTGTAGTTTTCTATATGCCTAAGCATCTTTTTAGTTGTTTATATTTTTTATGAAAAGGCCAAGGCAAACGAGCGTTTGGGTCACCTGATGGTGATATCCCCTGCCGCCCACGGCCCCAGCAATGCCCAGAGTAGCCACAAAAAAAGCTGCAGCCTGCTCCTGAGGAGCAGTGCTTTAGCAAAATTCCATTTCGTATCGACCTGGTAATGCTGCTTCTGCGTGTATTCATTCTTCGCCAAGTCTCAGGTGGTACGCAAATATGCAGCCTCAATAAACGTAAGGCTGGAACGCCGGCCAAGGTTCGTAGGATGGTATTAAGTTTCAAAAAGACGGCCAAAATGATTAGAAAAACCTGAGGTAGGAATCGTGAACCGCAAACAGCTCCCCGTAAATCACTCCCCAGTGATATGCAGTGTGCGGTATAATGCTACGCAACGAGGACACACGTCTCTTCGTAACGCCAAGGTGTCAAGCCCTTTACGGATTGTTGGATACTTGATCTGGCCTCCTTTATGGCTGAATAATGCTTTTCAACAAAATTAACTCATATACATATATATGCATAAATTGCCAATCCAACTTTAAAGGCGTATTGCAAGCCTTATCCCATAGCAAAACTTTTTAGGTTTTTAATTTATACTTCTTATAAATCCAGAGATGAGTATAGCAGAAAGATATAGCAGTATATATATATATATATATATATATATATAGAGCAGCATATATATATATATATATATATATATATATAGGGTATATATATATATATATATATATATATATATATATATATATATAAGGTATAAATACTCTTAGGTATATAATAATATATTTTATAAAATACAAAAATTCGAGTGAGGCAACAAACCAACTTAACAAACAGTTATGAAAAAACAAAAAGTTGGTCTAACTGGAATTCGGCAGTCGCGCCCGAGGCATCTGACCGGCAACAAATTAGTAACTTTGAAATAAATTAACTCATGGCTTAAGCGTTTTACTTTATGTTTCTTTTATAAAATGACTTTTTCTTGTGTTGTTTGTGTTTTGACATGATTCAAAATGGAAATCAAGTCTCATTTGACGGTAAGTCATAAGAAAGTTATTGTTATTGTTATAATATTTTATCTAGTTACATAATTTGTATTGTCCGCCATCTTGACGCAGTGGATATCTATATATAAATACGTGTAGCAAAAACTTTGTACTTCTTTTTACGAAAATTACGTGAACGGAGAAGCATGAAACTTGGCACACTTATATTTTATATAGAAAAGGAGTGCAGAATGCTTACATTTTCTTAAAATAACGCACAAGAATTTTATTCAATTAACAAAATAAATGTTACACCCACTACCATGGTTTGACATTCATGTTTATATAAAGTTGCATATATATTGCTAAAAACACGTGTTATTAACGCGTCAACGGGGACCCTAGTTATATTTAAATGACTAGCTTTCCGCCCGCGGCTTCGCCCGCGTGAAATTTGGTTATATAGTGCGATATGATAAGAAGTATCCTGTAGTCTTTCCCAAGGTCTAGACTATTTGTCAAAATTGGTTAAGTGGTTTATGTGTCAAAGTTGTAAACAGTTAAACAATCTAACATGATTTTATGTTTGACAATAAGGAACTTCCATACAAACTTTTATCCCCTATTTCAACCCCCTCTATCTTTTTTTCGCCATAAAAGTATCCTATGTCCTTACCTAAGTTCAGTTCTATCTTTATACCGAATTTCATCAAAATCGGTTCAGTGGATTAGGCGTGAAAGCGCAGATAGACAGAGTTACTTTCGAATTTATAACATTAGTAAGGATGATTGTCATTTCCCTGCTCTGGTATTACAGACCGCGACGTTGATTTCTGCTATTCAACAAATAATAATTAATTAAACTAATTCAGGTGGTAAATTCAGGATGGAGTGGTTAAAGCTAGATTCTCTGACTACTCTGCTGGATAAAGCATAAAGCTGAAAAAAAAAAATATTTGGTTTTAGGATTTTTTTTTATTTTCTTCCTTTCTAATAAGTGATTGTATTATTTACTTTCCACCAATTTATAGATATTACCAGGCTCAAAAAACAAAAATATTTGTAATAAAAGCACTGTCCAAGTAAATCCAAATCAATACTACAACTAAATTATATAGTAAAACTTTTCTGAACAACACCAACATCACTTATATTACTCATATATAGATATAATATATTTTGAAGGTTATTTTACCCATTTGTTATGTGAGTATCTAGTAGTATAATGAATATAATGACGACCAAAGCATAACCACAGCGTGCGGGGCGGGATCAAGCCGTGAATGTGGCGTAAATGAAACGCACGTAACGTAGCGCAATGTAAACCTACTTACATACGAGTGCCCGCATACACCGAATATACGTACCGACCACTAATGCTCTCATTACTTCAACGTTTGCTCTAACTGCATATTAAATATATACGAAATATGATATTATGTCATTGAGCCGTGACTGCGTTAACCTATTTTTAAAATAACCTAAAAGTCCACTTAAAAAGTCCATTAATATTTTAAAAAACATACGTAATAATATTACTTTAGATGCCATCAGGCGCACAGAGGATAAGAGAGTGATTTGCCACTTCATTCTAGCACCACGGACTATTGTAAGTATTTGGAAGGTTGGGATCAAAAGAGTTTGTACGGAAGTAATTATAATCAAGTATTTGTAAAAAATATAGCTAAAAAAATTCTATATTCTAACGTAAGGTACATTATTAAAATTATACTACAGTATTTGAGGCCGTCTTTGTTACTATTGATTAATTACCATTACACAGATAAGATAATAAGCGTGAGGGTGTCGTCATGGCTTAGTAGGACATGTGACTGTAAACTTGATTGATTTGATTGCGGGTTCGAGTTCGAGCCCACTGAGTGAAAACATTTTCCTTTCGCCGCTCTGGCAAGACATAAAACAACGATGTGTTTCGGCACTCAACACGCAATGTCTCGATTTTGCATAGAAACTAGAAAGATGTCTCATGTAAATATGTTTTCCTTGGCCGACTTTGCTATGTGGGATAAACTGTGGACCGCAAAAAGGAGCAATAAGTGTTTATCAAAATTTGTGTAGAAGACATACAAACCTACATGTATCACTTCTTACTTCACTTTTGACTTAATATTGAATATATCAATTTTATTTCGAATAATGTCATTTCTATAGATTTCGAATATGTTATATAGACCTGCGATAGCTATAGAGCGATAGCGTGAAATGTAGCGAGTTTTTTTTATTTGCTACATACCAATGACGAGCGGTGAAAGTTTTAGTTAAGCAAGCCGGTAAATTTAGAGAATCCGATGTATATTTACGGAAGCCGGCACATATATTTAGGGAAGCCGGTATTTTTTAGAGAAGCCGATATATTTACTTTTTAGGTTTTTAAGATGTCAGAGCTTGTTGTTTTGCTATTTTACGCCCAACATTTTCCTGGCGAGCTTGTTTTTTTGCAAACTCAATTACAATTTTTAATTCTACATTTTCCGAGCGACCTTTTTTTAAGTCTCGTTTTTTAGGTTTTTTTTGGGTTTGAAAAGTTAGGCAAGCCGATGGGAACCGAGTTGTATGGACGCTCGCGACTGCTACATAACCTACCTTTTTTGATATAACTTTAACCGAAGTAAAACAACATTCTCATAAATATTATGTATAACGCGTAGGACGCTGTTCTGCGATACAGTATAATCATAAGCCGTCCTCTTTGTGTTGAGGTCGGTGTTTTAAAACTGAGTACCTTTTAGTTGGCGATGCTACCTACACCCGCCTTTCGGCTCTCTCGGCTTTCGCCCACGTATTTCATCTCAATGCAAAACCAAGTAGTTTCTATAAAATAAAATTTTTGAAATGATAATTTTCTTCTATAATTTTCAAAAGCATTAGTAGTGAACACGCATTATATGTCGCTTGATATTTTTACTTTGTATGTATGAAAATTAAAGACAAAAAAAGCACTAACTCTCGCCAAATCCCGATTGAAGAACAAATTCGTTATGAAAAGTGACGGGAACGCTTGCTCATTTTATTATAAAACTCTTAACTTCTATATCACGAAATCTTGATTTTCGGTAACTTCTCTCAGCGTTATCCAAATATTTTGAAATTACCAATTTGGAAAGATTGTTTATTACCAATCCATTACGTATTATCGTAACAAGTTGTCAGATAAAACAAATATTCATAGAATCTTTGCAGTACCTTAGATTAGGTATTAATAATGTTGTATTCTTTAATGGTCAATGGTCACATTTCGAGTCTACTTTTGATATAGAAGCTGAATTTAGTATGGTTATCGATGTACACGGACACACACACCTATAGACACTCGCACACGCACACACACAAAGGTATAGTACTCACAGATGTCCCAGTATTAATGTACATACACTCAGCCCTAGTTCAATACTATTGCACACATACACAGAGTAGCACACATGTAGAATACATTATAATGAAGAATAAGAAAAGAATACAGTTCCATACTATATAATAAATACTAATATATGTACATAAACTCTTAGTGTACGGACACTACTACAGTACTTATAGATGCACCAGTAAAGCCACTTATTTATTATAATCTAATATTCTTTTTTACCATATACAAAAAGACTAAGCTAACCACAACGTAACCATACATGTACAACCATCAATATGATATTGCCAACATTCGTGGAACTGCAACGTAGTAGAACGTATTCGTATTAATATTAGTCCCACGGTGAGTTAGAGCTAGACAGAGTGTAAATGATTCAGATTTCGTAGTAAGTAACTCCTGTAAGGTCATGACGCTCTCTGCACGTCTTGAATAAGGTATGAGGTGCTGAATATTTCTACACTTCTAAAGATCTCACACCTAGACACTGAAACTTCAGTGGGGGTGCATTCGTTTAAATTATGCAATAATTTATACTTATTATATATGACAGTGACTTTTATTGTTTTTCATAATTTATTATTTATTTTACAAATTTAACTTAGTATACAGTATTTTTTAATATTTTCAGCCTTCAGCTTAGGGTTAAACTTTATTTTTTTTTAACTTCACGCTGTATCCCGCATATAGCAGGGTAGCCAGAGGGAACCAGAGAACCTAGTGTTGAACCTAGAGAACCTAGTTCTCGAAATACCTGCGAAGAATGTGAAAAAACTGAATTTCAGTCTGCCCAGACGAAGTTGTGGAATACGGCGAGTATAGATATAATTAGATAATTATTAAATTACAAAATAAATGCACAGTTATACGCGTCTCACTGAATAAACGATATAATTTAACAAAAAAAAGCAAAAACGGCCAGTCAATCAAGATAGCATAGAATGGTTTCGATCCACGGACCTATGGGTTATGGGCCCAGCACGCTTCCACTGCGCCACTCTGCTTAACATGAGACAATAGTAAATATGCGATCTTAACGTTAGCTATTGGAACACAAACAAAGATTTTCTAAATGTTTGACCTTCCTTTTAATATTTGTTTTCTATTCTATTTGTATTATATTTTAGGGGAAGTTCGTAACTCGACTGCATTTTTTGTGTGTAACTTTTTACATGATGAACTAATTTTGATGATCCTTTTTTAATATGATAGCTAATACTACTGATGTGGTCCCAATTGAGTTTATATTAAGATCTGGCTAGTGACTAAAGTTACTTTTTGGTACATTTTATTTGAAGACGATTTTCTTTTTTGTTAAAATCTGAATTATTTCGGCACAACTTTTTCTTTTACTATTAGTAACTTTATACCAGTCGTGAAAAGGTCTATATGTCCACTTGCATATACAAGTATTTAAATAGTGACTCTTTCAGACATGATTAAAATTAAAAAAAAATTAAAGAATATGCTTCAAAATCTACTCGGATCTTACATAAACTTCCAAAGCAATAGCTATCATAAAAAAAAGATTTTGAATATAATTATCATAATAATTTATTATTGATAGTTCCATATATAATGTCCGTCACCTGTGTTTCGACACTTGATAAATGAAAAATTAAGCTGACGGATAAAAATGACCTGTTTGTTCGATACATTTATGTTACCAGGTTAAATTTCATGTATTTTTTTAATAAGAATTTAGTATAAAATTTATATTAAGAAAATAATATATTTCTAGCTTTAAAACAAGTAACCAACGAGGTTTGTCGTAGCGTAGAGGCACAAGTGTGCGTCTGTAAGAGTGGCAGGTTGTGGGTTCATTCACCACTCCAGAAAATGAAAATGTTAATAGTATAATTAATATTTCGTATTTCCATTTCCTCGTTCTGATTACAAAGGTAAAGGCGCGGCTTAAGGGTTTCCACCACTTGGCACAGTAATACCTACCTCAATTCGGCGGAAAATGAGAAAGAATTTTTTTTTTTTTAAGAAGAACGGAGTGTCCCTAACATTAGACTCTCAGGTTCTCTCTGCCAACTCATCTATGTGCGAATACAGCGTGAAGTGAAAAAAAATATAAAGATAAGCTGCTACCCATCAAGAACAAGTTGGCGTCCATAAATCCTTTATAACGTCTGATGTAAAACGGGTGCAATGAATCATGTTATAAAATACATTAAATTTATGCTCATCCCATACTTTCTTTACAGAGGATCGATTTCACCAATGATTTAACGCTGTGACGCATTTACGGCGGAAGCACTGAGCCGGCAAATAAGGAATATAAATATATCTTAGTTCTACACTTCACTTAACACTGATGAGCGATGTTAAAAAGCACCATAATTTTCTTTATTCTAAAGGATTCTCACGTCGTATTATACGTTTTTAATATCAATAATTTTTTTTTTTATGGATAACTGATGGCAGACGAGCAGAGGACCACCTGATGGTAAAGTGGTTGCCTTCGCCAAATGGGACATCTACAACACCAAGAGGCGTTTGTAGATGCGTTATAACCTAGAGGATACAGATGGAAGGGAGGACATAGTATGGTAGTCCGCTATCGGAACCACTACATTTTGGGGAAAGGATGGGTGGGATAGGGAGAAAACACAGCTTACATGCCATCGAACCAGGAACACATCACATAAGATATTGGCGTTCGTCTTTGACATGATAGTGGTCGCGAGCCAGACGGAGGACAGAAGGTCCCTACCACCAAACAAAACCAGATATAAATATTAAGGTTTATGTTTTTTATCTTTACTGTACACACATACTAGTTGGTATCCACGCCGTCGCTAAAGTCGTCAATGGAAGTTTATGCTATAGTGTAGAATGCGTATATACGTTAATTTGAAGAGATCCGAAGTTGATAGATTTTCAAATTTTGACAAACAATCATGCCTGCCAAAATATATATTTAGTAAAAACTATCCTATTTCTTATTTAATGCCTTTAACAATTTGTGCTTAGTAGCGTAGTTGTATTATGATAATTGTTTTTTTTTTTTTTTTTTTAGCATGGATAACTGATGGCAAACGAGCAGAAGGACCACCTGATGGTAAGTGTGGTTACCTTCGCCCATGAACATAAAACAACACCAGAGGCGTTGTAGATGCGTTGCCAACCTAGAGGATACAAATGGAAGGGGAGGGACAATGTAGTAGTCCCGCTATCGGAACCACTACATTTTAGGGAAGAAAGGATGGGTGGGATAGGAAAACCTGGCTTACATGCCATCAGACCGGAACACATCATAAGATATTTGGCGGTTCGTCTTTGACTTATGATAGTGGTCGCAGAGGCCAGACGGAGGACGAACCTCCTACCACCAAAAAGTGTTAAGTAGTTTTGGCGTGAAAGCGTAACAAGCAAACTGACATTCACATATATAATATTAGTAAAGGGATGTCTCTCGCACTTAATATGGAGACTTATACAATAGGTAAGGAGGATGTAAATATAAAAACTCCATTCCACTCCACTACAAAGACTGCGTTGGCCAAGTATCTCATGGCCTACATAACACACACGAACAGTTTTAATCCTAAACATCGTATCTCCATTCCAAAAGAATATCATTTTGTGTATTTCTAATGAAAATAAAAGTGTAATATGTATGGTACTTATATACACAATCGTTACTTAAATTATTTATTAAAGGTCTAGTTTCGCCTCAATGCTCAAGAAAAAGATAAAATTATTCAAACCAAAAACTTATGAATGCTACTTTCATTATAATCTCATAAGAGTGTAAACTTGTCTCTCGTACATAAAAGATTCTCCACTGACAAAGTTTAAAAATGTGTTTTCATCTTTCCCTAAGAGTCAGCAACTTTACCACATTACGACAGAAACAACAATTTTCAAACTTTACTCTCAATTTCCGAGCGTATTATACTTTCATTTTTGTAAGAAACGATTTTTCTTTCTCCTTGTTTGTGCAGTAACATTTGCGAATCGATCAAAAAGTTAAACGCTTGAACGTGCTTGGTTTAGATTTAAAGGTAACGAGTATTTGTTTTTCCGTACCTGACAGAACAAACAAGTTTAGCGGCGGATACTCGTGTATTGTATGGAATACAGCAACGTCACGTACCACACTTACGTAATTGTAATTGCTTTAACAGTCTGTACTATATTAAATCGACTTATAGAACTAGCTTGCCGATTAAAAATATATCGATTTATCTGGTTCTGCAATCGACTAGATATATTTTAGTAATTTTTGGATATCTATGAAGTAATGTATAGCCGTCTACAATTTCGTTTGCGTAAACTTTATGGCTTTTGTTATATTATTCCCCTGTTTTCTTCCACAGTTTCGTATATAAAATGTAAAATTTCGTTTTCCCACGTTCCCGTAGGAATGACGGGAAAAACTATCTCAGTGCTCCTATACACTTCCCAAGGCTCAGCAATTTTTTACCAATCGTGGATAACTGATTTTTTTTATTTAGCTTTTGGACAGCACTCCTTAATATTGATAATATTTTTAAATTTCCTTTTCTTTAAAAGTTATTAGTGTACTTTTTTATTTTTATCACACTTCTTTTATAAAAAAATAATTATTATCATATGTAAAATGGGGAACAAACAAAAAAACATGAATCGAAAACATAGATCGGTTAAAGTTTAGTTCATTGCCAACAATACTTAACGTCACAGTATTTCAGGAGATCGTTAACAGACAATACAGATAGGGAAATTAATTGCGATGTAATTTTACTTAATTCCCCCGAATTAGACATTCAAACGTAATTTTCGGCCAAGCGCCCATTTTGGTTGCAATTTACGGCTAATTAAACTCTTAAGTGCAGGCCGCTATAACCCACAATCCTCCAGGAATGCGAAAAGTATAGCTTTAGAAATTCACACCTTCCAACAGTTCATAAATATAAATACAAATAATAGTAACAATTTTCTAGTTCAGTGAATCGATGACAGAATCATTGGTTAAAAAGAAATAGTTACTATCGATTTACCTTGAGCTGTCTCCTATCGAAAACTTTTTTTTACTATAGTCTCTATACGATCGACTATGTGTAACACGGCGCCTTGTCGAAAATCCTACCTGAAAGAAAACAAAAATCATAGTCGAGATACTAAGCTTTCATAACAGGTAAATTAGGTTAATATATAATAAACCAGACAGACAGATTAAAATAAACACTAAAACCAGTCGACACTGTTTAGTTCACGTTATTTTAATGTCTGAGTGTTCTAAAATTAATAATAGAATATAATATCTTTATTAAGCGATTTCGGTTAACTGGTGACAGGGTATTTATACCTCATGTCATTGATTGTAATTTTTGAAATTACCTTCATTAAAATCAAGGAAATAATATAAAATAAATAAATAAACAACTATAATAAAATAAAGCACAAAATTCTAAATTAAAGCTAAAAAACTGCACACATTCGTAATCTTTTTCATTCATCCATCCATTCAAATAGTATAGGTATCAGTGGCGAGGTGTCCATACAACACGGCTCCCACCGGCTTGCCTTAAGTTATAAAATACAAGTACGAGACCTAAAAAGCCGCCAGTGACATCTAAAACCCATTCTAAGCAGCAAGCATTCTAAGCAGAGATATCTTATTGACAAGACACTCTGTTCTCCGTTTTCCACCCAAATACGAGGTATAATAGGATATATGATTTTAAACTATATATGAACGGAGTGTCTTAACACTAGGTTACTTCTGCCTACCCAGCTATATGCGGGATACAGCGTGAACTTATGTATAATAATAATAATAATAATACTTTATTGCACATACAATTTTACAATACTCATAATAACAATACATAAAACATGATAAAAACGTTATGTGCAATGGCGGCCTTATCACTATAAGTGATTTCTTACAGGCAACCATTAAAAATACAAAACTATGGATCAGAAACAGCAGTAGGGCTTATGTATGTATGTAACTATATAATATGTGGAGTATCTTAAAAGAAAATTCAAAGTATATATGTACTCAATTTGGCGGAAAGTGGGGAACGGAAATGTTAAAAGAGAATGGAGTGTCTTAACACTAGGTTCTCTGGTTCCCTCTGCCTACCCCGCTATATGGCAGCATGAAGTTAAAAAAAAAAGTATACATTAGGGAAATGTGATGATAATAATTTATTTTATATAACTAGAAATTATTTGCTCTATACTATATCCTAAGATAAATTTGCAAGACAATATCATCGTAGTATTTCTCATGAAATATTAAAGCAAATGTTGTAATGGCTTCCTATGTTTATGGGTTAGTGTCGTCATAGAGAACACTTAGGTGATATTATACTATATTCCTTTAGAAATTGTATTGCTACATGACACTATGACATACTGGGTAACCAACTTATTGTTCTTGTCATTGTGTTGTTTAGAATATACAATCAATGTTAGACGAAGATAGCCGTCGTGGCACAGTGGTACAAGCATCTGATTATAAGCACGATTGTTTTGAGTTTGATCAGTACACGGGGAACTGTTTATATTAATTATTTTCATTTCTCTAGAAAAGGCCCGACGGCCAAATTTCGAACGAAAAGTGGAGAATGGAGTGTTTTAGCACTATGGTCTCTCTACTACGCAGCTATGCGGGAAAACAACGTGAAAGTACCGAAAATAAAAAAAAATAGAAAAGTAATTTAATTATCTTCACACACCCAGCAGTCTGCTCTAAAAAAACGCATTTGCATATTGTTAGGGAAAACCAAAGTACCCTGCTAACGCTTGGCCCGTTAGGAAAATATTTCAAATATAAACGAGCCTCCAAATATGGTTCAAGTCTTCAAAGGTTGTTTACAATCAAGTATGTTGGCTTCGTTATTTTATCAATATAGCAATACTAAATTTATTACGAAGTTATGTATCCTTCATTTTAGAATACTTTATTCATTTTAATAGTACAGGTTTGGTTTAACTCTAGTAAATTAAATTATTTATTTATAGAGAATTATATAAGATTTAAGCCTGCGCCTCTTGAAATCCGTTCAAGCGGTCTAGTTTAAGCTATATGTATGCTGATTTACGAAGTAATTTGTAAGCATAATAATACGTTGCAACTTATGCTTGTTATCAGCATCTCTGTATGTTTCTAAAAAATATTATTTGGCTTAATAGAATATTATTTAATATTTTATGTAGCGTTATCCACAAGCTTAAGATAAGAAAAATAAATAGAAACGTTTTAAAATATTAGCGTAGCAGAATTTGAATCTGCGTCTTTTGGAATCCGATATATATCCGAACTATAACTATTACATTAATACCAAAATAAAAACTATACGCCTATAAAATCGCGTACAAACGTACAGAGTACATATTATGTATCTTGATAGTTAGTCGTGTCAATATTGACAATTCTCTGAAAACATTTTATAAAGGCAGTGTTATATTCCTTTTAATTGCTTGTTATTTAATTTAGTCAATGAAACCATTGGAAATAACGCGATAAATTTTCATGAGGGCTTTATTTTGAATATTATTCAAATCGTACAATACATATTTATACCTTTACCATTCATAATAAAATCATTTCAATTCACCCAGTTAGTTTTCACTCCATAATTCTATTTTTTTTTTTTTTTTTTTTATTGATAACGGACGGCAAACGAGCAGAAGGACCACCTGATGGTAAGTGGTTACCTTCGCCCATAGACATCTACAACACCAGAGATGTTGTAGATGCGTTGCCAACCTAGAGGATACTGATGGAAGGGGGGACAATGTAGTAGTCCACTATCAGAACCACCACATTTTGGGGAAAGGATGGGTAGGAAAGGGGAAAATCTGGCTTACATGCCATCGAACCGGAACACATCATTAGATATTTGGCGGTTCGTCTTTGACATGATAGTGGTCGCGAGCCAGTCGGAGGACGAACCTCCTACCACCTAACAAAATTCTCTTGTTATTTGTTAAATATACTGTGTTTTAATACTCTTATAGTTCATTGAAAAATAAAAAGCAATAATGACGCTATATTTTTCAATTTAACTTATCATTTTACTTAAATGTTATTCATATGGATATTTTTCCTTCACTTTTGGTAATGACACCCACTCTTAGAGATGATAATTAACGTTAACTGACACTTAATTGAAGCCTCTTTGTACGGTTAGTCGTAATTTGCATATTTTGATAATGTCGTCAGAATTTTATAAAATCATTTACCATTTTTGATTGAAAATCTACATCAAATTAAGTTCCTAACATTAATTATTAATGAAATTAAATTTTGTTCTCTGTTTAACCAATTATTCGACACTCAGTCAGAACCAGGCCATGACCCTCTCAGTAGTAAGCAGTGCCTCAACTATGACCATAGCTTATATAGATCATTCAGCTCAATCACATAGCTAAATAAATAATAATGATATTTGTGAATTTAAAAAAAGAAACTGTCTTTAGGTAAAATGCTCTAATAATCCGATCTTAACTAAATTTAAATCAAATCAAATAAGAAGCACTAATTATGAAATAAAAAGGAAAGGTCAAAATTGGTTCACCTAATAAAAAAATATACGGTTAAATAACTAAGCAATTTGCGTAAACAAAAAATATTTTATATAAAGGAATATTAATTTACGCCATCAACTATAAAGAAAGATTTTGCTATAAAATATTTATTTTTCCAATAATTATAAATAATAATTAAATAATTACATAAAATAATTTAAGAATTCGATTAGTATTTTTTTCGCCAAAGTTTTGTGTACCATATAAAAAGACACTCAGAGGTTTCTGTGTGCCTTTTTGTATGGTACACAAAACTCAGCGACACTCTGTCCTAGCGTTTATTTGTATGTAAAATGGAAAAGTACAACCCTTTATTTAAACTAAACAGAGTGTACTAACGTGTATATTTGACATATTTGTATGAATATAAACATAAGATCATACAAGGGACTTATAATACATATAACATAGATGCCTTCAAATCCTACAAACTTGTTAATTGTAATTTCTATATCTACAAATAAAACTTAAAAATAAAAAATATATACAAATTTTCGAAGCCTGTCGTGGCGCAGAGAAATAAGCGTGCGACTGTAAACGCAAAAGGTTGTGGATTCGATTCCCACTCCAGAAAATATAAAAGTTTAGTATTTTCATTTCCTACGTTTGGTAATAAGGCAAAGTGCGGCGTTGAGTTCCACCACTCAGCACGCAATACCTCGATTCGACGGAAGGGGGGGTACGGAGTGTCTTATAACTTGGTTCTTAGGTTCCCTCTGCCTACCCTGCTATATACGGGATACAGCGTAAAGCTAAAAAAATAAAAACCTTTTTCTTTCCAGTATAAATGTACAGAATTCTTATTGTTATCTCTTCACTGATAGTGGGCAACCACTTGAAATAATAACATACAATAGTCATAAAAACAATGTCTTTATAAGTACTAGAGAAGAAATTGCCAATATAATAAAATGAAAGTTTCCCAACAGACGACGTTTGGGGAAAATTGAGACCCAGACATCTTTAAGATATTTGAAACTGAAAGTACTTTAATGTTGTTTTATACTTACTGTTAAACTCAATAATTTCTACAAGTAATGTATCTACACTTTTTCTATTTTAATAAATATTTATTTAATATAGTTGAAAAAGTATTTTCAAGTAATATTGATGTACCCGAATAATGGATAAAGAAAATGTAATCTAACAAAAAGTAGTTATAATATGCTAACATATTTTAAGCCTGACTGCCTTCAAATTACGTTTATTTCTTGCAGCTTTAGAACCTAGTTTATTTTAACTTTAACGCACTGCCTTCTCTACTTTCCTTCCGAACTCAAAATATTACATTTCGTTTTTCCAAAGCAAGGAAATGAAAATAAATACAATTATTCCCCCAAACGGGACTCGAACCCAAAACCGCACTCGTTGACAGACACTGTACCCCTGCGGCATGATGGACGATTAAATTACGTAACAAATATATAGCAACATAATAAAAATACTTAAATATTGCAATATTTTTTTATAGATCCGTCCTCAACTTGATGTAATCCCAAATATGACAAGCTGGGTGGCAGTCCCAATGGCCCCACTAATATGGAACGCACTAGTATATCGCCTCGACGTAACATCCTAGCATCATACGTCATGGTGGTCGTGACAAATAAAATTTTGTAACCTTTTGCACGGATTGCAGGGCTAACGTTTATTTACCGTAGCATTTCACGCTCCATTGTCATTGCTCGCCCTGCTAGAGATAGAGTGTGAAGCTAATATTAAAAAAGTAGTCTTCCACTCATAGAATATACTCAAGGTTAAGCCTATAACTACTACAAATAAAAGCCAGTCTATAGATACACCACTGAGATGGTTTTCTTATACTAATGTTACTTTCATTTCGTTCGACCAAATATCTTATGATGTGTTCCGGTTCGATGGCATGTAAGCCAGGTTTTCCCCTCTCCCACCTATCCTTTCCCCAAAATGTGGTGGTTCCGATAGCGGACTACTACATTGTCCTCCCCTTCCATCTATCCTTCTCTAAGTTGGTACAGTTGTTCATCCTATCCTCTAAGTTGGCAACGCATACAACATCTCTGGTGTTGTAGAGGTTCATGGGCGAAGGTAACCACTTACCATCAGGTGGTCCTTCTGCCATCCTTTATCCATAAAAAAAAAAAAAAAAAATTCATATATATTGTACATTCCAGAGATTAATAAATGCCTTTTTATCCCAGGAAACAATACTTACTTTTATATACAATTATATGATTGCTAAAATCAACTTTCATAGAGATATAATAGTTGATATTGTTACAATAGTTAAAATTTTCTTACAAAATTTATCTAATCAGTATTTCAATCATATATTTTCTTGGCTTAGTTGGAAATATTTTTAATATAAAAATTTATCTTTAATTTAGCTTAAGCTTAAGGCTTCTTTAAACTTCTTACGTTATGTTCAATATTATTATACTTATATGAAAATTCCAGAAATCAAATCGCGTTACAAAAGTTAATTTAATGATTCCATAAATACTCGTTATCAGACGACGTAAGGAGCTTTGCTGATTGCAAATTGTCTCCATCGCTGAATACAATTTGTAAGTTTCTACGACTCTAACAAACGCTTTATATCCGTACATAAATATATTATTTATATATAAAAACGTGAAGCAAAACTTTAGATCCCTTTTTACGGAAATTACGCGGACGGAGAAGCATGAAACTTGGGACACTTATTGTTTTTATAGAGAAGGAGTGCAAAATGCTAATATTTTTTTAAATAATGCATAAAAGTATATTAAATTAATAAAATAAATGTTACACACACTACCATGGTTTGACATTCATGTTTACACAAAAATGACATACGCAATGCGTTATTAACACATTTACGGGGACACTAGTATATAAAGGATGTCCCAAAATTAACGCAAGATTTGACTTTGCCACCATTTGCTATTGTATTCATTATTCATTCGCTATTAAAAGACTAAAATGGCATTTTCTATTTAATTCAAATTTTGCGTTAATTTTGGGACACCCTATATAAATGTTTTACAATCCTGTTTCAATACAAGGTCTTTTTTAAATTGAACACGATTTCGTTTATCTGATATGTACATACTATTACTATGTCAACAGTTAAATTTTATTTATTTCCATCTAAATTTTATATCCTGAAAAACATTTACTATCAGTGAATGACAATTTGTAGTTTTAACTGGCGCTCATTGCATTTTATTTAGAATAAACTGTATGCAAAAATATTGAAACATGCAAAACGATCGTTATTTCCATTACAATAGCCAAAAGGTCAACTAAGTTAGTCGATCTAAAAACAAATTTTCAACCAAACGAATCTAGTGTGATATCGAATTTTAGCGCGGGGCAAATCTATACCGTTGTAATTTAAGCTCGGTTAACCAGTTTTAGCCTACAATAAAACTATAAGGCTAAACGAAAACGGGGCTTACCGCATTTGAAACAATCCTCATATTCATTTTCAGATGAAAATCGTAAACGAATACAGCTCAATATACGTTTGAATATAAATAGATATTATTATTCATAAGATTTTATTTTTGTGTTATATCATTTGGTACAGTAATTATAGTTTTATGATATAGGCTCACATATTATAACTATAATGTTTAAGCTTAAAATAGTACTGTAAATTTTCCTATCAAATAGGTAAATATCGTCTAGGAAATGATATGGACATCTCATTATGAATTGATTGCAAGCGTGGACCTAAATAGTGTATAGAAGTAGAAATGTTGATGTTATATATTTTTGTTAGACGTTTCTAGTGTAATATATAAATACATACATACATATGTATATATTTATATTACACTAGAAACTTGTAACAAAAATCTACTATATGCGGGATACGGCGTGAAGTACATACATAGCTTCACGCTGTATCCTGCATATAGCAGGGTAGGCAGTGGAGACCTAGTGTTAAGACACTCCATTGCCCACTTTCCACCGAATTGAGGCATTACGTGCTAAGTGGCGGAACTCAACGCGCTTTGCCTTGTTACCTAACCCAGGAAGTGGATTTTTTCATTTCCTGGGGAATGGAACCCACAACCTTTCGCGTTTTACAGTCGCACACTTTTTCCTCTGCGCCACGACAGTATATAAATAATGTATTGATTACATGAAGTTAATGTAAAAAAGAGTATATGACTCGGATCCTTCTTAACGAATTTTGCTGATTGTCAAACTAGTATTGTTCTTATATCGTTGCAATAAAAAGTTTTCGAATCTCAACCGTGTGTTGTAAGTATAGATACACCTGGCTAGGTCAACAACTGAAAGAATTGTAAAACGTGACTAGAACAAAAACTGGAAATAGTTAAGATGAAGGCAAGGCAAAAGACCGTATGACCAAGCTACATTGATCTACTTCTAAATTCGGCTGTGTAAATAAACAAATGTTCTACAAATTTATATTTTTATAATTTGCTTCACTGAATTATGAAGCTCTAATTTTCAAACAACCTTCCAATCTCGAATTTTGTTTAAAAAAATAGTACAATATACATAGCTTATTCAATCAAATAAATTATTCTGATTCGTATTAATTTATATTCAGTGTATATGAATAAAAATGAATTGCCGCTTGGCTGGATTAATATTTTCATTTATTCCTATATTTAATAAAACAAACTCATGACCTATATAAAGTTATAAGCAACGATATTATAACATAGACGACATCTCTTCATGTTATGTGTACTCAAAAGGTACGTACAGCGGGTTCAATTTCTCAATTCAATTATGTTAAAAATTTTATTGTTGGTAATGTAACATACTTTTGGACTTCAAATAAAGAGGGATTCTTAATTTGACTGTATTTGTTTATGTGTTACCGCAAAAATTTTACTAGGTAAGGTTTTTTTTTTATATAATAGCCAGTACTTCTAATGTGATCGCAGTTAAGCTTAGTTAAGATCTGTCTGGGCGTTTTTGAATTATTGATAATAATTTTACTTTATATGATTGTTGGTAAAATACCCTCTATTCACTTTTGTAACGATTTTTTTTTGCCATCGAATATCGAAATTATTTGTGTTGTGTTCCTTAGTTTAAAATCACACTTGTTTAAAAGTTATTTAATCACATTATTCTACTTTTGAAGGCGCCGTTAGCCTGGTAAAGTATATTATATTCACGCTAACATATTGTTTTTAAGAAAAAATGTATTGTTATTATATGTATTTCAATGAATAAAGATTTATAAAAAAAAAATCTCTGTACGAAGTCGGTTTCCTATTTTTGTTAAAATCTTTTTTTTTATGTTTGAGTTAGCAAATTTACTTGTGTAACAAAATATCTTAATTTTCTTGAATTGATAGATAGATAAATACAGATAAATTAAGCTAAACGAGTTACATAATATAATTTGAGTTAAAATTTCTATAATTTTTCTTGTCTATGGATATATAAATAAGTGGTCGAGAATCTGACCTAAATAATGTGTAGAAACTACGTTCAAGTACGATATGGACTGCTCATTGAATTCATGTATGTCACGCAAATGCAAAATGTACATAAACAAATATAAGCAAATAGGACTATCAAGCGCCCGAGTATTTGACTATCACAGTACATCCATTTACGGTCTGATTCACAAAAATTTGGTTGATTAAATTTTCAAACAGAAATAATAACATTTTGCGCTAAATTAGAGCTACTCGATGTTGGAATATTGTCAGTTTTTTAAAACAGGTTACTAAAAAGAACTGACAAATAAACTGTTATCGGCATTTTTACTTATTTTTATATAGATGCAATTTTTTTAACATATATCAATATTCTAATATCATACCTACTTAATTGTACATTTCAATATAGTTATTTAAAATGCAAATAAGCTTTAATGTCATAGACTGTTGTAGAATTCGATTTCGTATCAAAAGGAAGTCCTTAAAAAATCCAATAAATGAGTGAATAATATATTTATTATTCACTTACTTACTTCTTATTATATTTAATAAGACAAATGAAGTCAAATTTTGAAATAATAGACAACGAAAATATCGATCAAGATGTTTTTCGTAGACTTGTCCAATCCCAAATTCTCAGGCGTATCGGCTTACACAGATTTCTAAAAAAAAACTTTATGTAGCTTCTAATCCTTTTATTATCTAGTTAGAGTATTTTTTCAATTCATAGAACTTTTGTAAAAATCATACATTAAATTACACAGCAACACACAACTGCAGCAGTTCTGGCAACATTCGGGCAATCCCTGAGGATCCCTGTCTGTCAACAGCCAGAAAGCAATTACCAGAGATTAAAGCTGGAAAGCGTTTGAAATTACCATCCAACGTAAATCTATTTGCTTCCCAATTTCTTGTGCCACTTCGCAAGTTGAACTTCAAGTGCATATGGCTTAAGTTCCTTAAGTGCCCACTCACGGCAAAATACGTATTAAAATTACACTTTTCTTCCCGGCAATATAAAGCTGTTAAGGCGAGATTAACTTATTGATTTAGTAGGTGCTTCAGGTTCTGAAAACTGTTCTTTATGTAAACATTATATCTTACGTTATTTTGTTTTCAATTGTCTTTTTATAAGCTTAGAAGGTAATGAAAAAAATATTTTCAAAATCTAGATTTTGTTGTCAGTATAAAACTTTTTTATTTATTTTTTTTTAACTTCACGCTGTAACCCGCATATGTAGGTAGGCAGAGGGAACCAGAGAACCTAGTGCTAAGACACTCCATTCTCTATCAACAATTCCGTTCCCCACTTTCCGTCGAATTGAGGCATTGCGTGTTGAGTGGCGGAACTTATTGCCGCGTTTTGCCTTGTTACCAAACCCAAGAAATGAAAACACTAAATTTTACATTTCCTAGAGTGGGAATCGAATCCACAACCTGTCGCGTTTACAGTCGCACGCTTGTGCCTCTGCGCCACGACAGGCGTTAAACATGACAGAAAAATTATGATAATTGAGTTAATTTGAAATCTGAAGTCAGAAAGGTTTTGATATCACAAAACTTTCATGATAGAACTAGAAAATTTATTTTTTTATGGAACATAAATTTATTTATGTTTAGAAATATTGTAAAAAAATCTTTCAGGCTTAAACCGTAGCTTCACGCTTTAACCCACATAGCAAATTAGTCAAAAAGATCCTAGTGTCAAGACTCCGTTACCTGTCCGATTTCCAGACATTACGTGTTAAGTGGCGGAACTAAAAGTTTTTTTTATCATAATCGTTCCCTCGAGTGGAAATCGAACCCACAATCATAACCAATCGCGTCTACAGTTAGATGCTGTCCCCTGCGCCACGACGGCCTCAATAAATCATATTATTTATTTCATATTCATTAAATCATATAGCTTACTTTCAAAGTAAGCTATATGATTTACATCATTCAGCTTACTTTCAAAGTAAGCTATTCACCTAAAACCTAATGTATGTATCATAAACTAATTTAATAGCATCATATCCCTATAATAAAGTCGTTAATCACTTACAAAAGCCTCATAAATTGTTACTGAATACATGCTTAGACACAGCAAAGGTAAGCGGCGTCCAGTGTCCCTTATTAATATTCCAACTGACTCGACATGTCTGTACCTAAGGCTATATGAACAGAACACTAGACAATGACAAATGTTAGTTTACTGGATTTTAAGAAGTGCTTAAATTGTTTGAAGTTGTTTACTGAAACTTCTCCATGACATTTTTAATTTGTTTTAAAGGTAGAGGGATGGATTTTGTTTTCTTGTTATGCGCCCAAAAACGCATAAGGCCCACCTCAAAGGCCGGCAACGCACCTGTAGCTCCTCTGGTGTTACACGGGGCCGTGGGCGGCGGGGATCACTTACCATCAGGTGACCCGAACGCTCGTTTGCCTTGTCCTTTCCATAAAAAAAAAAAAAAAAAATTACGCATTGTCTTAGTAGTGTTTAAGTCACTTAATTGTATGTTTATCATATTATTTTTTGTTATATTTATTTGATTAATTTCATGTATTTCTAATATATTATTATAAAAGCTAAATAAAATATAGCATACATACTAAATAGCCTACCCCGCTAGATGTGGACAAGGATTATAGAAAACTATCTATCTATATATATCGATTATAGATAACAAGGATTATTCCTTGTCCACATCTAGCGGGGTAGGCAGAAAAGCACATAAAATTGTGGTCACTTCGTTCTCTACTTTTTAACCAGTCTTAGAGACATAGCATGTTTTAATGGCAGAATCTGCGCTTTTCTCCACCGGACCAGGGAAAATAATTTAAATGTAAACTTTTCCGCAAGTAAGAATTGAACCAAACACCCCATAACCATTGCGTAATCAAACAATTGTCCGCTGTGCCAATACAGCTTAGATGCTACAATTGTAATTGTAAACCTTTTTGTGGTCAATCACAAATAATAAAATTATAAATACAACAACATCATATCTAATTATCATATTTTAGGATATTCCCAACATCAAATTTTCCCTTGATTTTTATCTTTTTAAAACTTTTATCAATTACTGAATATATTTTCTTTCCATTGTATCTCAAATTATCCTTTAAAACTTACTAAAAACATTATCTTAGTTATGCCAGTCATGAAAAACGATATCTAAAGCTAGGCGTAATCTAATACGAGTAAGTAAGCACTGCCATTGATCCTAAGTAAACGGACTAAACTTTAAAATTACACAGCATATTATAAGAAAAAAATATTTTATAGAGTATTCTCTTTAATGCTACAAAGTATTTACGAAGTGAATGGATAAATGTAATAAAGTGGCAACTTGAAAAGGGTTGTTAAACGACCGCGGTAACTGTAGCAGATAGTTTGAATACAGGATTGTAGGGGTTAAATTGAGTTTTTTTAACCGATCTCATAAAAAGGAGGAGTTCTCAATTTCAAAATATTTTTTTATACGAATGTGTGTTTGTTTCTTACGGATCTTAATGATACCTAGATGTATGTCTAATGTGATTCCATATAAATTTGCTTGTTGAGATCGGGCGAGTAGTTTTTGAGTTATTCGTAATAACACTTTTTAGTGCATTTTATTTGAAATCTGTTATATTTTCTTATCCAACCAATACGTATTAGGCAAGTTTCGTCTAAATAATTTTTATTATACATTTATTCAATTTTCATAGCATTTTTTTATGTATTTATTACTGACTTTAATGATTCTTTTATTATATGATAGATAGCTGTACTTCTGTTGCGATCTCGTTTAAATTTATTTGTATAGATCGGACTAGCAGTTTTTGGGATATTCGTAATAATACCTTTTAGAACATTTTATTTGAAATTTGTTTTCCTTTTCTTATTAAAAAAAATAATTATTGAGAACACAGTAAAGCTCGAGTTAGGCAAGTTTCCCCTAAATGTGTTTCTACATCGTTTCCTATTTTGTCCAATCTCACATAAATAAAACAATTATTAAGCTGTAAATTCTCAAGTCAACGTTGTCTATCTTGTAACCGTGCAATTAATTTTAAAATCCCTCTTTACGGTGGAAGGGTGGCAGTATTAATGACCTCGGTAATACTAATTAATATACGTCGCGGGGTATAAGTGCATGGCCGCCTTGATATGGCTATTTGATTCTACATATTTGTGTTACTAAACAAAGACATTAAATATATGTGTTTATAATATGATAAGATTTAATAATAAGATGAAATTTTAAAATTTTTCATACTGGTATAAAAAACTCAATATAACTCAGTATAAAAACATGCATAATTTTCGACAATATTTTTTGTTTCATTTTTTTATATTCATACTGTATCCCGCACATAGCAGGGTAGGCAAAGGGAAATTAAGAACCTAGTGTTAAGAGAATCCATTCTCTTAAGATTTCCGTTCCTCACTTTTCGCCGAACTAAGGTAATGCGTGCTAACGGGCGGAACTCAACGCCGCGCTTTGCCTTGTTCCTAGAGCAAAGAAATTAAAATATTAAATATTAATTATTATAAATATTAATATTTTCATTTCCTGGAGTGGAAATCGAACCCATAACCTATCGCGTTTACAGTCGCACACTTGTATGTCTTGCGCCACAACCTCAATATCACCTTTCTACAATATTTAAAAAAAAACGTAATTCTAAATCTTCATTCATTTTAAAATATGTTAAAGAATCAATTATTAGCAAGTGTAATTTAAAATGAAATCTTTGAATGTAAGTAAGATTTAGGGAGAAAGCAGTAATTACCTATAGCGGCGTAATTGACTGCGACACCAGTAATTGCTCGGCGCGACCGTGCCACTCGCTTGATGAATGGAGTTAGCTGGAAATTCGTTTGGCAAGTGTCTAGACATCATGACTATAAAAAATGAGATTCTAAATATATTTGTGTTTATTTTCTCAATTTTAACTTGATAAATACATCTCATCGCTTTCTACTTTTTATTTAGTGACAATAGGCTAGGTTAACAAGACCCAGTTTAACGCTTGTCGTGACGCAGAGGCACAAGCGTGCGACTGTAAACGCGACAGGTTGTGGGTTCGATTCCCACTTCAGGAAATGGAACTTTTCATTTCCTGGGCTTAGTAACAAGGCAAAGCGCGGCATTGAGTTCCGCCACTCAGCACGCAATGCCTCAATTCGGCGGAAAGTGAGGAGTGTCTTAACACTAGGTTCCCTCTGCCTATCCTGCTATATGCGAGATACAGCGTGAAGCTATGTATGTATGTAACAAGACCTAGTCTAGATCTAGTTAAACTGGACTTACAGAAAAAAGTACTTAACATATTGTTCTAAAGTGTAAAAGATGGTTTTCTAAATTTTATGCGTGAAATGCATAAATTAAAAAAAAAGCTTATCACCACAACCAAAATATCATAACTCTTTTAAAAAGCCTTTTTTTGTGCAAAACGCATTGTTACGATTCATCCACAGCTCAAATATATCATGAAACAATATAAATAATAGTAAATCATTGAAGCTTAGAATAAAATTTTATTTATTATTTTTAAGTGCCTATATAAATCCATATTTCTGTAAAATATGCTAAACCACTGAAAAGGAGATTAACTGTTGCTGGTTATAAAGCGAATCCAACCGCTCAATATTCATAGCATGACAATGAGGTGGTTAATCTCCGCCAATACCTATGAAACATAATCATTTAAAACCGCAGAAAACATTAATTTTAGTAAAAAATACTCTACTTTATATAAAATTCTTGAAAAAAGAAATCTAGAAGCTTTGCAGTCTAATAGTAATACATTTTGAAATAATATTTTTTTTTTATAAGATAGCTAGTGCTTGTGATGTGGTCCCATTTAGATTTAGTTAAGATCTTACGAGTAGTTTCTGAGTTTTTCGTAAAATTTTCCTTTTTAGTGCATCTTATTACAAGTTGACGGTTTTTTGTTAAAGTTTTAATTATTACACATAACGTTTGAAAGTGGGGTTGTTGTAAGAGAACGAAGTGTTTTAACATTAGGTTCCCTCTGCCTACCCTGCTATATGCGAGATACAACGTGAAACGTGGTTTGATTTCTTGAGAAAACTTCTATTTAAATTGTATTCGTCTATAAAGAATAACCTCTAAAATAGACAAAATGAAACACTTGGTTCCAATCCCTAGTAATAATAAGTAAATTTTATCTATACAAATAATAGCATCAAAAAAGATTTTTTTATAATTTTAGCAAAACGATTATTTATTATATCGTGACTTCTCAAGGCAAAACAAATCAGAACAGTAAACGTCATTTTATTGGTCTAATTTATTTTGACTACTATTACTTGTTATGCAAGAAATTTGTAGTTAAATTTAGTTAAGATATTCAATTACCGACAAATTTGAAGCAGAATAAACAAGTTTTGTTTGCTATGTTGCAATATGGAGATCATGTCTGTGGGTTTACAGAATGCCAACCATTTACATCTAAGGAAATCCGAGATGCCAGCAACCGAACTCGGCCAAAGCTTATCGACTCAAACCGTTTAACCGTATAGAGCCTTAGTACTAATGTATCACGCAAAGGCTGGGATATTCCAAATATTCCCTACTGGTGTACGCTAGGAAATGCTGTATTTCTAAACGTAATTTTAACTTTCCAAGATTTTGACTTAATGAAAAAGTCTTTGGCGTAGAAATGTTTGCTTAAATTATAAAAATTAAAAACATCAAAGAGTATATTTTAGATTATGTTAACAATTTTATAAAATATTTTTTTAGTAGCAACGGCTTCATTATATAAAAAATCAACCTTTGCCAGTTTTAATCTCATTCTGAGAAATATTTGTATGGATGAACGAATAATTGCAACGCATCTTTCCCATATATGTCAGTTGTTCAAATAAAAGGATAAATATTTAACTCTTAACGACATCAAGGAATTCGAAAGCTAAAAGTTTCTTTAATGCATAATAATTAACTATTGGATAAAAAACCAGTTGTTCGCGAGTTCTTTTTGTCCTTTAATAAGAAACGTAATTAAACAAGCAAATAATAAGCCCCCAGGCTATCGGATACGCTAAGAGCTCCTCGAAGCTCTTTAAAAATAACACCAGCAAAAATACCTTCATTCATTCGGTCTGTAGATGTTTTTCAAGCTTCTAATAGAATAACGTCGCGTTTTTGCAAATAAATTCACGTTTTTGAAATTGCTTTTTCACTTAATCCTTATGATTTTTATTTTCTTCAATAAAATATGTAGTATAATCAGATATTCTTTTATTTTTACTTATATAATTTATTTTAATTTTGCGTGTAGATTTTTTTTTTTTTTTATGGATAACGGACACCTACAAAACCAGAGATGTTGTAGATGCGTTGCCAACCTAGAGGATACAGATGGAAGGGGAGGACAATGTAGTAGTCCGCTATCGGAACCACCACATTTTGGGGAAAAGGTGGGTAGGAAAGGGGAAAACCTGGCTTACATGCCATCGAACCGGAACACATCATAAGATATTTGGCGGTTCGTCTTTGACAATTCCGAGTATTTTGAGTAATTGATATTTCCGAGTGTAACTGAATATAAATATTTTTTAGTTCAAGTTTATTTGTTGAAGCTAACAGAAGTTAATAGCTAGCTTAATAGCTTAACTTAGAAGCTACTTACGTTAAACTTTAAATATATTATAAAATGAATAATCTTTCTCTACATTTATGAAAATAACACACTTTGCAACAAAGTAACCAAGTAGTAACTTTTTAAACTTTATTCACCTTATAAAGCAGAAGGCAAACTTAGGGCAGCTAAATTATGTTGCTAGGTCATTTTGAAAAGTTTCCAAATTTCGGCGTTGTTATAATTTGAATTATAGTTAGCACATAAAGATATGATAGAGATTATCGCTTCTATATTATTTTATTAGTATAAAAATTATTTCTGTGTTTATTTACTTTTATAATCCAATTATAAATGCGCCTGTCGTGGCGCAGGGCTACAAGCGTGAGACTGTAAACGCGAGAGGTTGTGGGTTCGATTCCCACTCCAGGAAATGTAAAATTTAGTATTTTCATTTCTTGGGTTTGGTAACAAGGCAAAGCGCGGCGTAGAGTTCCGCCACTCAACACGCAATGCCTCAATTTGGCGGAAAGTGGGGAACGGAATAGTTGAAAGAGAATGTCTTAACACTAGGTTCTCTGGTTCCCTCTGCCTACCCTAACCCACATGTGACGTGAAGTTAAAAAAAAAATAAAAAAAAAATAATCCAATTATTAAAAAATATCATAAATTTTACAGTTATCATTAGTATATGGCAGTAAATGTCAATAGTATATAGCCAAATTTCTAAAACATTGGGAAATTCTGATCCATTCGACATTTATCTAAGTTATATATCTTTTTTTTATTTTTTTCAAGTTTCTATTACATATTATGCAAAACTAAAACTTCCTAAAAACTAAATACTTTATTATCTATTTCCTTCAAATAATTTCCCACATGCATACATAAATGTTACGTATGATGTTGGCTCCGATAATAGATCAGCTAGTCGCTCTGTACAAGTTACAGAGTACGTGCATTTCAAAGTGTTTCACAGAGCTAGCACAACAGCGGCAAAGGATTTAGGCTAGATGGTTATTCCTTTGCAGCGCCAAACTAAGGTAATGGCTTTTAGGCCTCTCACATTGTCTCTAGGGATGAATATGATCTGGTGCTTTCGAAATTTATCTTTAACCAAGGTTAAATTAGACTTTTAGAATGGTAAATGTATTGATTTATTTTACTAGTTCCCTTTTTATGAGTATTTTAGAAACATGTGACGTACATATTTCTAAAATACTCATCAATTTTGCACAAATTTGTATGTCAAATAAATGGTATTTTATGTAATTATAAATGTACCAACGTAATAATGATGCATTATTATTAAAATATACTCTTTCTCTTTGACATAGATTTTCTTAGAATGGGTATTTTTTTCACAAAAAATTATTTCATTTCTTTTAATTTGCACATATTGTGTGGCACGTCGAGCCATTGTTTACTTTCTGAAAATTTGAGAGGCATTGCATATTGGGTGACAGAACCATACTGTCCTTTGTGTAATCAGACGAAAGAACGGAAAATTGTTTTAAATAAAGCCCTCAGCGAGTTGAAACCAGCAATGTACAACCATTGCAAACAATCATATACTATACATGTACATTCAGTACAAATATCTCCATAAATATGTAAAAATTATACAAATAAAGAAAAATAAAAGCTGTATATATTAGATTATTTTTACCTTGCTATATGTAAATAAAGACATTTATAGAAGAAATATTGTACAATAAATATTATGTCAAAGTTTTCAAGCATAAAAGAAAATGGCAAACGCCCCCGCCTTTTATTTGTTTTGGGAAGTTCAAAGCATTCCTTTGAATTTGCCTTTGAAAGATCTTTATATATTGCCCCTTATTCCTTTGTAGCTAGTATTTGTTCTTATTGTTATCATCCTAATGAGTTGAAGTAGAAAAACTGTGACATTTATTTGGTATTGATAATAAATTGCACGATTTATATTTACTTTGAAAGAATCTTTCGGTTATTTTAAACATACTACAAAATTTTACGACTGTGGTAAATTTTTTACTTATTAAAATAACAGTCTTCGTCAGCCGGAAGATGTCCACTGCTGAACATAGGCCTCCCCCATAGATCGCCATGTAGCACGACTGGATGCCTCCTGCATCTAGCGCTTTCCCGCAATTCGGACTAGGTCGTCGGCCTAGTAGGGGGCCGTCCGACGCTACGCCTTCCGGTAACATAATATTTTTTTATTAACATAATATCCTTCCATAAAATAAGTTTAAAGCAATATTTTAAAAAAGCTAATATACTTTTAATAAGAAAAAGAACTGAAACATACTCAAAATTTCCGCAAATGTCGTCCCACTGCACCATATTGGCTTTCAGGGTAGATTCAATCTGAGACGTTCCAAGTTGGTTTGTGACCCTCGGGGCTGCAACACTGTTGCTCTTTCTATTCTGTAATGGAAACAGAAATTCAATATTAAAACTTATACCTATATTTTCTCAAACGTATGTCAAATATGGAAAATATTGTAAAACTTTCATTTTACTTTGATAAAGAGAAAATTTTGTGCACAAACATTGACTTAGTGTAAAAAAGGAAAAATAAATAAATAAATAAAATTCCTTAACTGCAAGATGCTCTCATGAAAATCCTTGTTTTGCTATTTAAAATTATCAGATTTTCATCAGTTTATGCAATTCTACATCCTATAATATTATTATAAATATGAAAGATTTTGAGCTGATCCTAAACGTCTATCGTGGCGCAGAGGCACAAGCGTGCGACTGTAAACGCGACAGGTTGTGGGTTCGATTCCCACTTCAGAAAATGGAATTTTTCATTTCCTGGGTTTGGTGACAAGGCCAAGCGCGACGTTGATTTCCACCACAACAGTACGCAATGCCTCCATTTGGCAGAAAGTGGGGAACGGAGTGTCTTAACACTAGGTTCCCTCTGCCTATTCTGCTATATGCGGGATACAGCGCGAAGCTATGTATGTATGTAAAGATTCTGAGGATGGATAGATGAATATTTGTTAGTCTTTTATGCAAAAACTACTAATGGATCTAGGTGAAACAAATAAAATAAATATATTCTATTTATACAATAGTTAGAAAAAAACAGACGAAAGAGTATCTTGACACTAGGTTCTCTCCGTCTATCCTGCTATGTTGGATAAAGCATGAAGATGAAAAAGAATACATATATTACTTTGTTTAATAAAATTTATTTCCATTATATAAGATTACCGCTAAAACAGCATATATCTAAAAGCTGAATATTCTTTTCACTTAGAACATTTTTCAAATTTAATATAAACAAGTACAGTAACAGCGCTGTTAGTTAGTTTTAGTCTAAAAACAATATTGATCGTTCAACTAAAATTACAATGACACACATCGGCTAGTCTCGTGCGCGATACTCGACCTCTCGCTAAATTGGATTTGGATCAAAATTGGCGCTTGGACCAATAAAGTGAACGCACCAAAATATAGACGCTTAAATATTAACAAACCTACGAACGCCATTTTACAACGTTTGACTTAACGCGAAAGTTTCCACATTCTATCCCATTAGGGAAATGGTTATACCAAACGTGTTGTTGGATTTCGTCTTCTACCACGCAATATATGTATTTAGGAAATAGGCGAAGTATAATCGGACCCATATATTCTCTGTCCTATATGATAAAATGTGAGAAAAGAAACAAAAATAAAATTATATACATATATTAAATTT